>JAWDGP010002819.1:265000-352500 GCA_033675545.1 Elysia crispata | reverse complement strand
AGAATTTGAAAGGGAGGTTGGGAACGTAGGAAAAAGAAAATTTTGTGTAATGTTTTATTTCACTTTTTTTTTATCCGTTATCATTATTACTATTGTCATTATTATCATTATTATCATTATTATCATTTTCTCTGTAATATATATACGTATATTTTTCTGATACATTGACTAGTTGTCTTCCTGCTTCTTTGAACAGCACTCTTTTTCCGATTTTACTTCAACCTTATTTTTACTTCAGATGCACTATTCTTTTTATTAAGTTAACATACTTTAGAACAGACACCTAAAATTAAGATCCGTCGCTATTTTCTGTTCTATCTTCACGTTTACATTATAATTTTAACTATTCTTTAATTTGAGATAAGAAAAAGCCCTTTCTACATGTGCTATGTAACTTTGTGTCTTCTTGTAATTGTCCTTCTCTATGATTATTCATTATTTAAACCGTTGTCTTGTGTCATTCTGTTCAAAAGGTCTATTAATAACTGCAATCGACAGAATCAAATGTGATCAATTCTCTTAATATAACAAGACTACCATAGTGTCCGTTCATAGAGAACGCGAGATGCGACCAATCGCTCACGCAATTTGACCGGACGGAAAAATATTATTCTGTCTAAGTCATGTGTGTATTTTCAAAGAGAACGCGAGTACGGCGGCGTCGGCAACGCGTCTCACTTTGCGAGATTTTACCAGAATCAAAACGAGGTTGTTTTCTCGCGACTCGCATCTGCTGTGTTGAGCTGTGGTGTGTTATTTGAAGGCTAGACTACACCAGTTTTAAAAAATGTTTGGAATCTTTTATTTTCTTTGAACCAAGGATAAAGCTATAAGCTTATTAAAATAATATTAAAAACGCAGAGTCGACGGCGTGTATTTGATAAGTTGTTTTTGCATCTTACATAGGAGGCAATAAGTTTGCGTCACATATATCTCAAAGCAAATGCCGAGACTAATCCTGCATTTTATATCCAGAGAAATGAAAACTAATCAAAATTACTGTCCGTTCAACATGCCACCTAAAAAAAATTATTAAATATTATTGGCCACAAAACTAATCTTAAATTTCCAAATTCTGTATTATATCAAGAGTCAAACCTGATACCTTTTAAAAAGGATGAGTAGATAAGATACATATCACTCTAAAATTTTGTTCAACCATTTTTTTCGTTAATTCTTAACGTAAAGAACGATTATCACTAGATTAAAATTGCTAAAGTTGCATATGAACGAGCTAATGAAGCTACACTAAAAACTTAATTCCAATCAAAGTTTTCGTAAATTTTAAATGTCAGATGAAGATAGAACATGGGATTATTTCACCACTACCAATAGCTTTTGCCATGGATAAAAAATCTCTTATTATAAGACATTGGGCAAAGGTGCGTGATTTGAAGAGAGATATTGTTTATAATCTTATAATTTATAGATAAAGTATTGCATATCGACCGACGGATTGCTATGTCCCACGGGTAAAAGATTAATCAGTGAAATAAACTTACGATTTCTCATGACGTCAACTGCCGTTCAATAAGTCTTCTCCAAAGTCCCTTGTTGTACTATGAATAATTCTGTACTTTTTCTTTTCTCTCCTTTCTTTGCCATGAAGTATAAATTATATTTGAATACATATTCCTTGATAATCAGATGAGTCGCGGTTATTTAAAAAATAATACTAAAAAAGAAGGAAGAAACGTGCAAAAGTGTTTATAAAAATGACTAGACTTCAGATGGCAATTTATCTTATGCTTTAATGAAATGTGTGAAGAAATAATGATTTAAAAGCGAAAACAAAAATCACCGATGATGTAATGAAATAAGCCACTAAACACAGGATGTCATTGTAAGTAGGTTATGTTCGACTTCACACGCTTATAAAAGTTTAATTCTCATTCAAAGACTTGACCTTAAGGATGAAAGATAAGTTACTACGCATTGGACTTCAAATATCAAGTTGAGGAAAAATGAATGAATTAAGGACCTGAAAACAAATTATTAGTACTTTCTGAATACAGTCCATACGGATTCATTTCTAGCAAGCTTTCTGAAAAAACAGTCAATTAAAAAACAAGAGGATTCTTTTCAAGGAATTGAGAAAAGATATATTGTTTCTACTTTGTTTCATTAATTTTATTTAAGGGACAGCATAAAAAAATGTTTGGGTTGCGAGAAACAAAAAGTACTCAATTAGAAAACTGGACTGGGTTATTCCTTGATTTTTAATTCAAAATATTTTTAGATCAGAAGGTAGAAAAAGATTTGAGCTGGAACTAGACTGACACGAAGAAATTAATCAAATGAAAGACCGGATAACTGCGGATTCTACGGATAGATAGGTCCCATTCATCTACAGCAGGCCCTAGAGACCGTGTGGCATCACAGGGATGGCGAGATTTCTACTCAACATCAGATCGAAAGATATCCATGGTCTCCAGATAGGGGAACCAAGTATCTTCGCTGTCAGAACTGAAAATTGGTGAAACTGCCGATAATCTTTACCTGGCGCTTTCAGATTGCTCTAAAAATGTTTTCAAAGATTTTCAAATTACGAAAAGAATATGATTGCCGCAATTAGCAACCTAAAATAATTTCAGGCCAAGAGGAGGTGGAAGGCGAAGGAAGTAAAAGCTTTAATAAGAGGTTATATGTTTTCTTATGAAACTTGTTTCCAATTCCGAGCTAGATGAATAAACTAGGCTTAACAGTTTCAGTATGAAATATGTGCTCAGAGCCTTATCAAGCCTATGTTACTGTCACCTTTCATTACCTTTTGATTTAATGCCATGAAAAAGTCGCATGCTATATATATATATATATATATATATATATATATATATATATATATATATATATATATATATATATATATATATATATATATATATATGTAAAAGGGTGCAAAGAAACCTACTTTCTTCAAGAACCACGTACAACCGTTGAAAATATTTGTACCTAGTCAACCGGACTGTGACAAAGTTTTTATTTGCAATTTATTGTGTCGCATGCTATATATATATTTAAATACTCAATGTCTACTGCTAAAATAAAAATATTATTTTTAAAATAGTTAGCACTTTGAAATAGTTATGACAG
This sequence comes from Elysia crispata, assembly GCA_033675545.1. NCBI lineage: Eukaryota > Metazoa > Mollusca > Gastropoda > Plakobranchidae > Elysia > Elysia crispata. Next base: position 349,407 of record JAWDGP010002819.1, on the reverse strand, counting down.
ACTTACATCAACGTAAGTTGTAGCAGGAGTAAGAATCAAAAAGGCATGGCCAGAGCAAGAAAGATTTTAAAAGAAGAGAGCCTGCAGTACCAGTACTATTGAAATAAAAGCTGACACACTTACGCGCTAAAAATGTTAAATATGTGCAATGCAATGGTTTTTCACAATGATTAAACAACAATGTTTTAGATAGCTCATAGGGTTTTCTTTAATTGACCATTAATTTCATTCAAAAGTTTATGAGAGCAGAGAAAACAAAAAAAATAAAAGTAGCAAAGAGTGCACTGGTATGTGCTACTATAAATTCATTTTCATACACATGTTATTGTAACTATTTTCGTCATCAACATTATCATTATCATCATAAGTAAGACTTATAATATAATAATAATAATAATAATAATAATAATAATAATAATAATAATAATAATAATAATAATAATAATAATAATAACAATAACAGTAATAATAATAATAATAATAATAATAATAATAATAATAATAATAATAATAATAATAATAATAATAATAATAATATGATTATCGCATAATTTTTACAAATAAACATGTAGTTGCTGTTGTCAACTCGTGGTCAATTAATAAAATAACATTGGCCAACATATAAAAACAATTTCCTCAGAAAACGTAATGTATTTCAAACACAAGTAAAATATAGGTTTTCTTCCACCCCACGAAGATACACATTGGCTGGTTTTATTTGGCATAGTCCAAACATTGACAAACTCACATAGGCGTCTACGAAACTTTGCCATGTGAAGTGAATAACAATTCTTTCAAATCAAGAAAATATTATTATGATAAAGAACACACACACACACACATAGATACCAAGACAATTCAGAATTATTCTAATCTTCAACATATTTAAAACATGCAATTTACCTCTATGATTTGTAAAAACTCAAGCTCGATATTATTTAAAAGGCATTTTTCTATATTTGAATTTAAAAGTTGTCCTCAGATCCTGTTCTGGACATTTATTTCGTTAAACCAACCGGAACACGAATAACTACTTATTTTCAATTTTTAATTCAAACTATTGATACGAATTCTTTTACATTCCATGAATTACAAGAGTCAAATAGGTCAAATAATTGTTACAATCTGAAGTTTTTAATCTGGAATGCTAAGTTATCGAACATTTTACAAGTTCAATATTTATTGAAATATGATCAAACAGCCTGGATGGTGTTCAATTCTTCTTTTAAAAAAAATAAAAAACCACAAGTAAAAAAATACGGTAGTAAAATTTGATTATTTTCCAGTCATACAGTATTAAATGACACATATTTACTTGTCATGGACTAAAAATTGTTTTATGCTTTGCCTCTCGATATTTTGGCAGGTATTTCTTTTAACATAATTTATGATAATACGGATCGACTCTATAACTTGAAAAATTGAGATGAAATGGAGCTAGTTATGAATGCTTTTCAAGGCATGCTAACAAAGGGACGATGATGATCATATCGGAGTAATAAAGATCACAAGACATATAGTATTGAAAATGTTATTACTTATATAGTTAATGAGATTTAAACAAAAATTAAAACATACTTGAAGACATGTTTCGTTTGTTTTATCTTGACGAAAGACAAGGAAACAAAATAAAGCTTTGAAAAATGCCTTGGAATTGAGAGTGGCCAAAATTAAAAAAAAAATTTCGGGACTTGTAACTTTTCTCTGGCATTTGCTTCAAAAAGACTGATACCTGCAACGATATTGATGGTTAATCATAATAAGATTGGGTTTGGAGGTAATTGTACTGTTATCATTATCACAGAAATTTGCAAAGGCTACATAACTTTTCATTTAACATAGTTTTCTTGCTAGAATAGATCACGATGTCTGTGAATATTAACTGTATAGTTGAAGTAAAACAATCGACAAAACCTTAAGAGACTCATTTACACCTACCCTATCTCCTCATATTGCAATACACATTCACTCGGCTACTCTGTATCTCACATTAATCTACATGATTATGGAAATTTCTAATGAATCATCCGCAGAAAATGTACTTTTAGTTATGAAAATTAACTTGCTGTAGTATAATTACTTGTAGCCTTATTACTGTAAAAATGGGAAACATTTAGTTGTGTTGAGTCAAAGGGATTATATTGGACATCATATCATTATATAGCTAATGGTATTGCAAATGGCATGATTTTAATAAATAACATTTTTTTATCTAAATGTTACTGCTTTATGCGAGCAATTTAAAACAAATTTTCCATAGAATTTATATCTTTTGAAAATAATGAAAAATATATTTAAAAATGACACATAAAAAATTAGAGTTGGACAAATGTAAAGATAGAGATTACGAAAACCATTATACTTATGCATTCTTTGTTATAGAATATTCTATTTTTCAGCATTTTCTGAACTTCAGGTTCAAGAAATCCAAAGATATATATATATATATATAGAAAGAGAGAGAGAGAGAGAGAGAGAGAGAGAGAGAGAGAGAGAGAGAGAGAGAGAGAGAGAGAGAGAGAGAGAGAGAACGCGAGAAAAGGCGTGCATCTTAATACCACCTTGCATACGTGATTTGGTAATTTCAAAGAAATGTCCTCATTTGATTTTTTTTCAAATTTTTTTTTTTCATCTTAACATTTTTATTCTGTAAAACAGAAAAGAAAGAGGATATTAAATAAGATTGTCAGTAGTATAATGTTTCATTTTTAGATTATTCCAAATCTTCTTTCAAATATTAAAAAAATTCGAGCACAATAAAATTCAAACGTCAATGTTGCTCTTTGTGTGTGCACAATCAATTTTTTTTATATTTAAAAAGACAAAAAAAATATTTATGACATAGATCTCCTAAAGGTTTAATTTTGATACAAAATATCTACAGATATAATTTCTCTCTCTCTCTCTCTCTCTCTCTCTCTCTCTCTCTCTCTCTCTCTCTCTCTCTCTTAGATTTCTTTTAGCTTGGAATGTGGACGTTATTGGTTTTTTTTTTATTTCGCCACACTTTAAACATCTTTCAAAAATTTTGGACTGAAAAATGCTCTGGGTTTACTTTGTAAAAAACGTTAAACATTTTAGGAAAAAAATATTTTCATGAGCAAAAAAATAAGAAAGATATTTAAAGAGTGGCGAAATTCGGAAAACAATAACGGCTTCTTTCTAAACTGAAAAGAAATCTAAGAGAGAATAAAAAAATTATATGTATAGATATGAATAAATGAAATATGCACAGCGTAAAAATAATGCTTGAAACATGATAATATGTGTTATTCATCACATTGAATTGTATTAAAATATTTCAATAGTAAATCCGTAAAAAGGACATAATTTTTAAGAAATGCTTCTTCGAAAGAAATATTTATGATCCCTTTTTTAAAAAGGAAACAAACAACAAAAAATCAACAACAAAAAAACCAACTATCAGCATGACTGGATCCAACACGTTATGCCTTTGACGATCGAGGAGTCACTTCCAACAATGAAATGAAATATAAAGTTGTCCAAAAAGTATTCGACAACACGTTAGGACACTCTTTATTATAGTCTGATAATGGACGAATGTTATAAATAAAAACTGTCTCAACAGCATAATTATGTTGTGATCGATTTATAAAAATTTAAGTCTCAAATTCTCTTCCAAACTCATCACATAAACGTGACTCTTTTGGATTGCAGTTCGGAAAGGAAGAAAAGAGGATCGATTCCATTCTCTCCACCGCTGCTCTCATGGTCGCTATCCTCACCACCTTCTAGCGGCAAAGATCTCGACACTCCTACGAATGCCTTGTCACTATCTGGGGAATTATCTTCACTTTTTTTCCGCCTCACTTCGCCAGGGGCAGACGTACTGGAAGAGACTTTTCTCTTTGAAATGTTATTGTTCCTGTTCTTCGGTGATTGATGGGGTCTCTCTGGGTATGCGGAGAGAGGCGTACTGTCCAGAGGAAAACCCGGAATGGGTTGACCTTGCAAGGAATTTTTTGTCGTTCCAGAAAGAGATGAAGAGGATGAGGATGGAGGCGATGGAGGTTTAGCTGAGGAACTTCCAGGATTTGTGTTCAAAGTGTGAAGCTCTATGAGTGTCTCTCCTGCACCGCCAGAGCAGTTACCGTAACCGCTGATCTCCGAGTAACGGTCGAACGACTCGCCCAGTCCTTCGTCTCTTCTTTGGGAGTAACAACTGCTGGCTTCCGACCCTGCTCTTCCTTCATCCTCCCCCTGATGCTTGTCTTCGGCCATCAAGGTAATGATGTCATCGGAAAACACTGTTGAGCTGAGGATGTCCCCGGTGGACGGAGAGGGGGCACTTACTCTTCCAATCTCCGTTGTCGAGAGAAGGTTGTTGTTACTGTTCTTTTGAGCTGCGGATGATGTTGCTGGTGCCGTTTTAGAAAATACAGAGGCTTTTTCAGGAGGTTTAGGAAGTAGCACCGCATTGGCTGCAGACTTAAAACCGCCGCTGAACACGGCAGTGCTGCTCCTCCTTCCACCAGCACGGCTGCCTGGACCAGAAACACTCCCGTCGTCGGGTTTCCCTCCCGCCTTAGGTGCGGGTGCTTTGTTGTTTGCAGTAATACCTCCACCACCACCACCACCACCATCCAGTCCCACGGCCGAAGACCTGCGGCGCCCATCACCAGCCAGCAGTCCTACATGTGGGACGAGAGACTCACGTCGGATTCGCTCCATTTCCTCCTCAGGAATCGTCTCTGGAGGATTGCAGCGCAGTTTCAGACTACTCGTCTGCCGATCTCCGTCGCTTCCGCCACGGCCCGCGAAGAGCCCGGATGTTATGCCGCCATCTTGGTGATCCGCTACCCGGCAGGTCTCTAGAGACATGGACCTGCGCATTCGATCAAGCGAAACATGGCTCCGTTTCCGGGACAACCGTCGGTCTTGGTTTTTGGTTGAAGAGGTTGTGAGGGGAAGGGAGGAAGGAATACGGGGTAAACGTTTAGGGAGGATTACGAACAAGAACATGTGTAAGCATGGATGTATTCATAACAGGAACAAAAAGGGATTATGTACAAACCCAATCCACCGCAGACAAAATTTGAAGGATGTTTGGATAAAAATTGGAGAAAAGACCCAAAAGGAAAAGGGTACGAAGCGTCAAGCAAAAGAATCAAATTGTTGTTTTTCTTTTTGTATCCAAAGAAAAATAAAACAACAGTTTCTAAATATTAATTAATTCAATAGCATGCGAGATATCTTGAACTTAATAAAGGCAAAAATAGATTCTCCTCTGGAGATGCTTGTGTAACAGAGTTCTAAATGCTGTATAACGTTATGCGCCTTCTTCTCGATATTGAAGGTAGATTCTTTGAAATTACACATAACTACAGTGATAATAATAGTAATGTGGTAGAGTTTTAATGATTTAATGCTTGTACGGTTTCAATCGTATACTTACTGTCTTAAACTATAGCTATTTAATTAAATACTTCTTGACTTAATGAGTTGGTTTTAAAGTAAATTAAAAATTAGTAGAAACGAAATTGTTGGCGTAAAGAAAAATCCCGGTCACTGAATGAGTGGCCAAAAGTTTTTGCGTTTTTTCTAGAGCTTGCATTTTGGTTTTGAGGAATTAAATGTAGTTGATTACAACTTTACGATTACGAATACAAATTGCTATTTTTTGTGAAATAACTTTCTTTACTATTGACCATTAATTGAATTGAATTGAGAAAATCATTTTACCCTATTAAATGTTATTTGGATTTAAATAATATTACCAAAAGTAACTATGTCACAAGATAGTGATGATGACAAAATTATGTTCGGTGCAGGTCTATATTTTAAATAGCTGAAAAAATGACAAGTATGGAGACTTTCACGTCTATCATCAAAACCTGAAAAGATAATTCAAACAAACCATAGAAATCTGAAGTGATGAAATTTACTTGAGTCACATTAAAGATGCATTGGAAACAATAAAAAAAGTTCCATGCTTTATGAAAGGTTTACTCTAATATAGTTACTTCATTACGGACAATACATTTCATAACTTTTTTAAATAAAGAAGTTTCAAAATTCGACAGATTTAAAAACATGAGAAAGATCGGTGGAGAACCATGCAAATAAATACTAATGCCATGCCATGCCGTGCCACGCCATGCCATGGGAATTATGCACATGATACAAAATGACGGAGAGCGGCATGCTTCATGCAGGGACGTAAAGAGAGCACAAACCATTTGCAACAATGGAGCTAGGGGGAATGAACCAGCTTTCATTCACGATGCCATGCGTATAAAACAGGCCAAGCGTTCAAACTCATGCACATAACAGGCACACATAGGAGAGCAACCATTTCAGTTTTGGTGGGTAACATGCAGCGTATAGTGTGTGTGTGTGTGAGTGTGTAAGAATTATAGACACTTTCAAACAAGAAAAACTACAGTGCTAAAAAAAAAAGACAAACAAACAGATAAAATAATTAATGTTTCCGAAACAAAAAAATTCGGCTGAAATTTCTTAGAAACTATATGAGTGAAACTAACTCTTTCTTATGTATGTGGTTGTCATCTACGGATCCATAATACAATGCAATGAAGCTACAGAGTAATGTATTAGTTCATTCATTGCACCATTGAATTTTTTTTTTCAAATCTGTCTCCTTATTTATGTTCAGAGAAGATTATGCTCCTTCCCCTTCTCAAAAAAAAAAAAAAAAAAAAAAAGAGTTAAAGAAAAAGGAAACCTTCACAGTATTGTCATAAATGCCGGTTATTTTCAAGTGACTTTACGATAGCTTTGCTACGTAGATGGATGCACTAGTAACGGTGCAAAAATGCTAAATACTTCTGCCAAAATGTTATATTGATTGCAAGTCTCATTATAACATGGTAAAAAAATCTACGATTAAACAAAGGTACAAAAGATTTCACTACAAATGACATGTCTAGAACTTTTGTGAAAGAAAAGAAAAACAAATATGGAAGAAAGCATATTTAATTATTTCTAATAATAATTTCGACAAATTCATCTAACCTTTGACCCCATTCAGCTTGTTCAATCCGAGTTTCACCCTGCAGCCAGTGTAGATTGTGAACCAAGGATTGATCGTGTCCCGTGTAAAGCGCTTCTTGAGGTAGACAATGCGGGATTGTCACAACACTCTAAATCTCTGATGTCAAGAGATTGATTTAACTGGCACGTAAGATGTGCATTGTGTGACTAAAAGATCATGATTGATTGATTGAAGAGTTGTACACATAAAAAAAAGCCGAGGAATAAAAAAAATGTAATGTCCTAAGATTTTATTCAAACTCTATTGTCATCATTTCCGTCTGGCAACCAGATCATTTAACGCAAATAAAATACCTAAATTCAGCAGATATTTCCTTTCCCCTTCGTCACTCGTCACCCCTTCTCTCTGCCCCCCCCCCCCTAAAAACAAAACAAAAACAAAAAAACAAAAAAAAAAAACAAAACAAAACAAAGCAAAGAAGAAACAAACGAAATACTTAAAAATTCAATTAACAAAAATTACAATGATCGACTTTCGTCTTGGTTAACGCAGTCCTTCAAAACATTTTGTTACCATTCGGCTGATATCTCCTCCGCCATCTTTTCTTCATCTCTCTTTGCCTGATTAAAAAATAATACTGCTGAAGCAATACGCTCTTTTTTCCTTTCTTAATTGCTTAATAAAAACAAAAGGAACATGTGTCCAATTTAAAAAAAAACAACAAAAACAACAAAAAACTAAAGCGCTGGCACTCAGAGGACCAATTTGATTAAAAAGCTTTTGGAGGAGTTTGTCCATGTTGTTTTATTAACAAACACTGATATTTGCGAACTGTTCCTTTCACCACATCTTTTTTCTTGTATAGAGAATAAGACTTCGATGATTAAAAGCTAATTTTTCAGACCAAGTCCTACGATATGAAAAATTCCACTTTTGATATTAGTCTTGAACCTTAACATAGTCGAACAGCAAAGACTTTGGGTTCTGGATAGCTGTAAAAATAACAACTCTTGACTTCTTGGGAGCAAAGATGAAGCTTTAATAATTATTTCCTCGACTGAAACCAGAGTGTCATTACGTCATACTAAAAAGAATTGAAATCCAGTGAGCCTTAGCTATCAACTAAAAACTGCAACCGAGAAAACAAACTTGTTATTATGTATGTATATTAATTAAGCAGGAAATTAACATGCATGTAAATGATACGAACAATGATGGAAATGGTGTGTATACAAATGGTTTATTGTGGCTCTAACTCGAGCGCCTGAAAGGGAATTAGCCTCTCGACCAAAGTTAAACACTGATGAAAATTGATTTACTCACAATAACATGAGATTTAAATGTATGTCATAGCAAGGAAAAAATAATAACATGATACAGGATTATTTTGTTTGCTATGTCCTATCTGTTAATATCATTTACTTCTTTCTAATAAAGCAAACGATAGGATGCTGGCTTTGACTTAATATATCTACTGAGAATCGGGTTTAATATTATTGCTCTAAGGTCTGGGGAATGGAGACAATGTAGAGCTTTTGCTGAACTCTCAACGACACCAGTGCTTTTTGTCAACCAAAAGCACTGGCAGAAGTTATTTGGTGAATATCAAGGGCCCCACGCCAAAGACAAGTCATAAACTTTAAAGATTCTGTGCAGATTTAATTAAATTGAAATATTTCAAGATCAAAATGCACTTTTCACGATGAGGACTTGACTTTAATCAAAACCCTCAAGTCCTTTTCTAAGATCTCGTGCCAATCCGTCATGTTCATGTTTCTGATTGACTGTCTGTCTTTTTACCTTTCGTTCTCCCTTAATTATTAACTGTCTTTTTCTTTCTGCGTGTGCTGTCTTTCTCTATGTCTGCCTGCCCCCCCCCCCCCCCTCTCTCTCTCTCTCTCTCTCTCTATCTATCTGTCTATCTACCTACCTATCGACTTATCTCTGCCCTTCACTCCCGAACCCTTCCCTTTCCATATCGAGAGTCTTGTGCTATTCCATGCACCACAAAATTATATAAGACAGTTGTTTTCTGTTTCTTTGGCATCGGCAAGATAAGGTAAATATTGATAAAAATGTGCTAAAATAATTTAAAGCCAAGAATATTAAAGTAACCCCCCCCCCGCTCCCCAAGAAAAAAAAAGACTTAATAGGTAAGTTTCAACACCCTCAAAGAATAACAGGTGGGAAACAACGAGTTAAAAAATTGAAAAATAAATCAATAAAAGGAAAATCAAAAAAGTATAAACAAATCGGAATAATTACTCATGTGTGGAAGTAAACAATCTAACAAATCCACTTGTTACTTTCAATAGCATATGCTTTTGCTCATGTTGAATGCGGTTTTATCAATACGTTTATCAAACTTGATTTCACTACATTATTCATCAAAGTCAACGCCATTGCTTGAACAAAAAAAATATTATAAATGATAGTCATCAATATAGCATCATCATTTTCAATGCAATTACCTCAATAAACAGTTCTGTAACAACCAGATAAACATTCATAATAAATACAGAGAGACAATCTTTACTTTAAAAGTCATTGAATTTCAGTGCAAATCCGTAATCTAAGAAATTAAGTGAGTCGGCTTTTTAGGGTATGAACATATCAGTAAATAAAACACTAATATTTTCTAAATATAAAACCTAGCGCAAATTTTTCAATTTAATGAGGGTGCAATCATAATCATAAAAGTTGTCGCAACTGCTGTAACACAGAAAAATATTTTTTTTTTCAAAATACTTGATCTATGGTACATAATTAAAAAAATGCATATAAATTATACTTATTTTAGAGACATATACAAAACAACAAAACACAGATTTATTTCTCATTCTTGTGCGTTTAAACTTTATATCTAAACAAACATAAAAGAAAAAAAAAAGCAGACAAAAATTGGTTCCTTATGATCTCCCGAAAGGGTTAGAAATTAGGAAATAACTGAACGGGCATACTTCAAGGAGAGGGTATAAAATTTTTATTGAGTACTGAATATGTAATTTTTGTGAATTTTTCCATATCCGGTAAATATCGATTCTGATCTGATTAGTATTCATTTATCATAATAAATTAAATTTGAAATCCCTGCCAATAATCTGTCTTCTTTCCTCTCAACCTCTGTTATTTTATTAACTTTTTACTTTTTTTTCTATCGGAGTGATTGACATTTTAATCACACATAATAAAAGTAAGTTAATCCGACAATCACAATAGTAACCGAATAAGTTGAAACGAACAACTTGTCTCGACGGTTAGATAATCAATTAATTAAAGCACAGTCATAAAACTCGGATTATTTTATGGAATTAAAATTTAATTCATTTGATTTTGCAGTCAAAAACAAATCGAAAGCAAATTTATTAAACTAAAAGTTTGAAATAAAATCCTAAAACACAAATGATTAAAATTTCATTGTATCCATTTGAACTGATAATATTACCACCGATTACTCCTTGTATATTAAGTCAATAATACAGGTATGTTTCGATTCAAACCCCTTCAGACGAGTAAAAGTAATCATTACTTCTCAAATGAATATTATATCCTCTCCTTGAACTATTATAGAGAAAGCTCTTAGTAGCATAGATTCATTATTTTTACAATGCCTTTCCCTGCATGTATGTAAAGGGACAAAAATATTTTTTTCACTGTTTTGTTAAGAAATGACAGGGTCAGGGGAATGATAAAATATACTTAAAAGTTAATAGTTTTCAAGAACTATATTTTTAAATGGCTGTAAAACTGTATTTCTACTTTTCGTGTAAAGCTCTTTGAACATGACTGACGTGTAAAAGACAGAAGAAGAGCAAGTTTAAGATGAAGGGAATGTTCTTCTGTCCTAACTGAGTTTATAATCAACAGTCAAACGCAGCGAATCATAACACTTGAGGAAAAAAGGCAAGTAGAGACTGAAACGTGAAACTAAATCTGTACACTAGTACAACGGTAACACTCGTTCATCATTGTTAAATAATGAAGATGTGGTGTGTATACAATTCTACATACATCATAAAGATAATTTCTATGGAAAAAAAAAACTCACCTGAGAATATGTCGGAATAATTACAGCTAAAGCTTACCACAGTTAAAATTAAGGCATAGATAAGCCAGCATAACTTCAACAAATACGATAGGGTAAAAAAGTCTACTAAATGAAGATGTGGTGTGTTTGTGAGGGAGTCACGTTATAAAATCCTTTTGCTGCAGGAGGAGTCAATGAAACTAGTAGTGCTTGTTATAAACATTCTACAGAAGGAGAAAATTTGTTGCCGATTGTAGACCAAGCCTACCTTGCTGAGAATAAGGAAATCTGTGCAGTACGCAACAACGAATAATTTAGTGTGATAAAGGCAAAGGAGGGACTAAACAAGAGAAGAAGGAGGAATGCAGAAGGAGCTAGATAGATAGTGAGATAGAGAGACGAAGAGACAGGAAGAGAGAGTGATAGAAGCAGAGAGATATATGGATAGGGAGAGATAGATAGATAGATAGAGAGAGAGACACAGAGAGAGAGAGAGAGAGAGAGAGAGAGAGAGAGAGAGAGAGAGAGAGAGAGAGAGAGAGAGAGAGATGTGTAGCAACATACTTATCGAGACTTTATAGTTTTCCTGTTGGACCAAACGAAGCATTAAGTATTTATTGAAGAAATAGTTTTAAGTCGTCTGTATGGATCTAAAGAGGGCAGGTAAACCAGTGGACAACGAAACTAGACAACTAAGGTTTACTCGACAAAAACTGGCAAGGTAAACTGAAAGCAAATAAGTGCTTGAAACTAAAACAAGACACAGAAAATTAAACCTTCAAACGTGTAAGTACGTTACATTTACGTTCGACATATCATTATTATATTCCTCTCTCACTGGTTAGTGAGGATACAGGTGTAAGCCATTACATCATAGATATAAATGTATATAAATTACACTCTATAAAGAAAATAACACCAAAACAGAAAGGGTAGTGCAAAGTGCAAAATGTATACTTTCAAATAAACATTTCACATTTCCACGGAGTCTATCATAACACGTTTCTGGCCTACTGATTCATAAAATAATCTTTTTTTTATGTGAGGTAGTCTACGCACAAATAGTGCAAAACTAATACAAGATAAATGCATTGGATAACATAATAATGACATTCGTCTAAAGCTTGCATAAAAAAGTATTGAATTATTTGGAATAGAAAGCAAGGTTATTTTATCTGTTTTCAGAAAATCCTGAAAGTAGTAGATGTGGCCTCTCTTTAAACACTTAAGCTTTTTCATGAAATTAAAAACATAACAAATCTGGTTAGGTTCAAAACTTTTTAAGCTTAACATTAACTTAAAATGTAAAATTTCGAGCCGGAAACACATGATCAATTTTGACTAAAACAAATTGGTATCTCTATTTCAGCCATTCTCTAAAACGAACATGTGTAAAATCCAATATAATAATGGAAGAATTTTACGCAAAATTTAATGAAAATTCCCTAGTGTCGAAATAAAACTTTAAAGGAATCGCACTGATTATACAAATGAATAATGACAAGGTAAATAGTTTCTTCTTTAAATTCAGATATTGGCTGATTACCCTGGTCTTAAAAATTGAGCTTGTTTATACCTTCTGCTTGGAATATATTGTGAATAACAGAATACCATGATGACCATGAAGTTGGCCTTAACAACAGCACCTACCTTAACCAAAATAAAAGAGAAAAAAATGCCATTGTACATTAATTTTGAGGAAGAAAACAACATAGGTCTGAGGTAACATATTCCTTTGAGGATTTAACCTAAATAAACACAGCTCAGAACATCTAAATGTAAATGGAATTGATCAAAAAAGTAAAACCAAACTAAAAATTGTGAAATAAAAACATAATGACTAATACATGCTTTCCATTTGACGGTATGTGCAGTCATCTCCTAGATAACGAACGAAGGGTTTAAACTGAAAGATAACGCACTGGTAAAATAATAAATACGATTCACAAAAATGGCACATTCTATTTAGCACATGTCTCTAGACTTGTATCAACATATGTAAAAAATGTTTAAGAAATAAACTAAAATTTATCCTACAAATATATAAAAGTTATGTACTCAGTAAAACTCGAGAACTCACTATTATTTTCTTAATAGCCAATATCCTAATCTATACTACGCTCACGTGCAGCTTTTCAATTACTTTTGAAATCTAGCTAAAACTAGTTTTGTTCCAAGCATATAGTAAAGTCAGATTCATTCCTTTATTTCAATCAACTTTTTCACAGTTTAAAGCGCTGATCTAGTCAGCATGGACTTTTTAATTAAAAAAAAAAACAACTGTGTCCCACAGACTGTTGAAACTGGAATGGCAAGTAATATGAGTAATTAACAAACGTTGTAGATCGAGAATTTGTCATTAATCACAAGTACTGCTAATGTTGTCTTTTTTTTTCGTTTTACTAACATACATTTTCAAAAAATACTCGTGTATTTCATATTATTGATACAAGCCACTGTCATTCAACTTTGTTGTAAGTAATACAGTTTAAAGGACTGCACCGTTATTTTTTAAGCCTCTCTCATCAAGGATAATGAAAGAGCTAGTTTAAAAAGCAGTGAAAAAAGAACAGCGGCAAAATATATTAAAACAAATCCACATAAAGCAGTAGTTAGGCTAAAAACAAGCAGTATAAACGAAGCAGTGCGGTGTAATATAATTCTAGATTAAGTATAGGGAGAAAAAGTGTGACGTCACATCTAGACCTTATTATCCTAAAGCCAGGCCTTGACAGTTCGAATCTGTCTATGGAATTAGATTGAGCAGCTCGTAGAGAGCAAGATTCGGATAAGTTCTTGTGTTTCTTCTATTTCACAAAAAAATGTCATATTTTAGCGACATTACTACCATTTCTCCCTATAGTCAAACTCACAGCATGAATCCAAGATTTTTCAACAAAAAAGTCTTACTGGAACAAAACAGGCATATCACAATAGCAATCTCCCTCAACAAAAAATGAAACCGTGCTATTTATTTTAGAGCCGCCTTTTCAAAATCCGTGCAGTACTTTATCAAAGTGTCAAAGAAAGGTATTGGATGTTTTCTAGCACAAATTCAACTGAAGAATAATTGACTAATCGTTTGATATAATGTTCAGACCCATTCACTTTTCGATAAAAGGAAACATGGGAAAGAAATGCACAAAAGAATTTAAAAAAAAATTGTTCCTTACAAATTAAGAACTTAGTCCCATTAAGAAATGTTATAAAGAAGAAAATAAGCAGCAAAGAGAACTATAAAAATCTGAAGATTTCTATATTAAACTGAACATAAAAAAACGTTTGTTCTTGTTTCAAGTAATACATCGAAAATATTGTAAACTAGATCTTTCTAATGTATATTTCGAAGTAGATAAAACTATTTTCCATAGAAGCTTAAAAAATTGCGAGTTGCTTTTTTAAAAAAAAAAAGACAATTATTTTCAATCGTCTTGCTACTTAATAAAATCTCGGAAAAAAATTGGATTCAGAGACAAAAAGAATTAAAGCAAAATCTACGAATTAATTAGACTGAGCCACGACTTGAAGGATAAATAGTTTAATTTTTATTGCTGTTATAAATGTTGAAAAAAAGTATAAAAGTTTAAAAAGCTATATCAATGGACATTTTTTAGTATTGATGAAATGATAATCATTAACATTTGTATAAATCATTGTAATGTGAGTATAAACAAGCAGAAACCATAGGAAACAAGGTACCATTGGGGAAAAACAAATAGGCAAAATTTGATATAGTTGTTTGACCAAAAAAATTGTAATGCTTTGTAAAAATTCCATAAACCGTATGCAACACTTCTTAATACAAAGATATGTCATGCACACATAAACATATGAGACGGGTTCGCAGAATGGTCCCGGCGCATACGTGCATGCTCCATATTTTTTCCGTGATTCACTTCAGATAAAAGATTTACATAATAATAATAATAATAATAATAATAATAATAATAATAATAATAATAATAATAATAATAATAATAATAATAATAATAATAATAATCACATTAGTCAACAAGTTTCTATTGCAAAGGTTCGGTTTTTGTGTGTTTTTCATAATAATATGTGACGAAATAAAAAAAAAAAAGTTCGCCCTAATACAACCTTAAGAGGCCTAAAATACGTTTTTACTAGTAACCGCTATATTACAGATCCACTCCTTTTTAATTTTTAACTATTATTGAGATCAATAGTTTTGATTACCTGATCAGCGGCCAACGTAAAAAAAAAAAAAATAAAAACAGCAAGCAAAACCAAAAAAAAAAAAAAAAAAAAATAAAACAACCAAACGATACATAAACGAGTTAACTGTCTTCAATTGTAAAGTTAAAAAAACAAAATGATTCACCATCTTTTCGTCCCTTTCCTGACCTTGACCCCTGTCGCGCCACTATTGCCGTGGCCTGTATTGGCCGAGGATTGGTTAACGCCTCTCTTCTCAATCTCAACCTCCCCACTACTGATTGTCTTTATGGTTACATTCTTGGCCTTGAAGTTAAGGCTTTTCCCCCCTGCTATATTCTTGAAAGTTTGACCTTTGCTGGTGCTTTCCTCGCCCTCGCTTTCTGCAACGTCAACATTGTCGCCTAACACAAACGTAGCTGCCTTGCCATTCTTGTCAGCTTCTGTCCCAGACTTACACCCACTGCTACTGCCCCCTTCTTCACCTTTAGACGACGTTGACGTCACCGTATCACTCCGGCCACTCTCGACGCTTTTATTTCTTCCCAGCATTCCCTTCCACTTTGCCCCGACCCCGCCGACACCACCTATTTTGGCGGACCCCCCTCCTACGGAATTGGTATCCCCCTCAGCGTCCGAGCAGCAGCTGCTGCCGACCGAGTCCATGCTCACGTGACCCACGAGAGACTTCCAGTAGCGGAGCTTCTTACTTGTGGGTTTCGGCTGGTTCGGGTTGGGCGTCTTCATGCCGTTGTTGCGGAGAATCTCGAGCAGCTCGAACCGGAAACTGCTGACATCCTGCTTGAGCTCGTTGATGTCATCCTCTGTGACACCCTCGCCCTTCTGGGAGCCTCGCTGCTTCTGCATGATGTATCGCTTGATGAGGTCGCGCATCACGGCCTTCATTCCGACCAAGAAGCGGTATATGAGGAATGAGTTAGGTTCAAGGGTCAGAGGGTGTGGGTTAGTGGTTAGATATTGAGGTGGGAGGTTGAGATATCACAGTAATAATCATCGATTTAAGGGCTCAAAGATTAAGGGGGCAAGAGATAAAACTATGAACTAAAAATCAGCGGGTAGGGAGTAAGAAATAAAAGAATGAGTGAGCAATAATCAAGACGGAAGATTGGAGGGAGGGGGGAGGGTGGGGGGAGGTAAACTAAAAATTCAATGTCACATGATAAGAAATTAAAAATGAAAAAAAAATTGACATGTGGAAAATGTGATTTTGGAAAAGGAAATATGAACGAAAATAATAATAAAAAAAAAGATGTCAAAATAAAAAAGAAGAGGAATGTATGTAATGTGAGATACATGTATAAGTTATAGACAAACAAAAACTTTTAGAACTTACGCAAAAATATAAAGAATTAGCTTCGGCATACGTGTCTGCCTTTCCTTCTCATTTCTTCCGGATGAGGAAATTATTTTTGTTGAGTATGTCATAGGTTATTACAAGCTCGACACGGTAAATTTGAGGTTCGGATTCCCTCCAAGAAAAATAAAACATGTCACAGAAAAATGCCTATGCTGCAAACCACACGACCACAAAGACAACTTTTTCATCAATGTTTCAGCATGAGTAAAAAGTGTCTACAGAAAAGAAGTTTATTTTGGTCACATTCTTTTTTTTTTTTAAACTCGCAATAGTTAAGTTCCTTCTTCGTTACCTCAAGCTCGTTAATTTTTCATTAGAATGTTAAATTCAGATATTGCATACTATTCAACAACTTAACAACATTAAGACACTTGATCCTTTCCTGTAACGTAAAGTACTATGCAACACATGTCAATACTTAGCGAAACTATTTAACAGAACTAGAAGTAAAATAAGAACATGATCATTAGGAAATAAAAGAAAAAGATTTTTCAAGGTGGGGCTCTGAAAAGTTATGATGGTATTTGTCAAAGGAATAATAATAAAACATCTTTGCGAGTTTTGACATACACTTACCTGGTAACGAATCTCCTTCTCATTGATCTTTTTAACGATTTTCTGAAAAGATGTTCAGCAAAATAAATTTATACATTACATTTGAGTGCTCTTCATAGATGGTTGCAAAGATATAGTGGGCATCATACAAATTCGATGCGAAAGTAAAAAGGAGAATGTTGCAGAAATTACTTCAAGAGTAAAAGTAATGAATAAACATTTAATAGAGATGACGGAAAAAGTAAATTGCACAAAGATGTCTATAACTACAGTTGCAAATCATCTGCATAAAGTAGAGTTGCTAACGAAGAATTTTCTTAAGACTGTAAGAGAATGGTTCGAGAATGGCATATTAAATCGTTTTTTTTAAATGGATCAAGAAGATGTTCTTGAAAAACTGCAAAAAAGGAATGGTAAATTATAGATAACCAAATGTTAAATATAATAAAAAATAATAAGGGACCCTATTACTGGGAAGTGATTCTTAATTGCGAATTTGAGAGGCTTTCTCACCATTGCTAATAGATTGGGTAGAAAGATATGAAAATTATAAATGAAAGTAACAGCTATCAGCGTACATGATTCTATGCTGTACTTATGACTGAATGTACTTAATTTCGAAGAAATATGTGCACAGAAAGATCTTTTCATTAATGCATTTGAAAGAAATGATTGTAGTAGAAATCATGCACTCACAAAAAATTGAAAGAAAAAAAAAAGCAGCTGTAAGAATAAACCAATAACAACAAATACAAAACATGATCAACAGCAACCAAAGATTGATCATAAAATCGGTAAGAAAATAAGAAATTGGTAATCTGTGTATCATCTGTGTAACGCACAAAATGTGGTAACAGTTTATTTTTTTCAAAAGAATCCAAATACACTAGTTAATTAATTTTGAATGTGCTAAAATGACCAAAAGCGCGGAGGAAGCAAAGATTAAGTCAAAATTAAAATAATAATTAAAAAAAAATTAAAAAATACAGGTCACAGCAACACAGCAACTCTTTTGAAAGCAAATCTTACTGGTTCCCCCGAACTGGCAACTTACTTTAACCTGTGCAATGAGTTACCAGATTTGTTATATGGAATGAATCAGTGGAAAGTAGAAAGTTTGGGAAAAATAGGGAAGTTTTAAAAGAAAAAAAGTAAATTAAGTATTTTAAGTCCATTGAGAGAGGAAGGCGAAAGAAAGAGTTTGAGAGGGCCAGAGTCAGAGGTAAAAGATGAAAAAAAAAGAATTTAAAAAAAGAGAGGGAGGAAAGAAAGTAAAATCAGTTTTTATAAAAAAAAATAAAGAGAGAGTGAGAAAGAGAGAGAGAGAGAGAGAGAGAGAGAGAGAGAGAGAGAGAGAGAGAGAGAGAGAGAGAGACTTCATGTCAAAAGAGGAAATATGGAAATGCAAAGTAATTAGTATACAGCCTACCTTCAGTTTCTGTAAACGCTAAATTTTCAGTTCAAATTTTTACCAAAAAAGGAAATAAATAATGAAATATAACAAAAACAATTTGTTTGCCAATCAATTAAAACAAAAGGAACACTTGGCATTTTAGTCCAAATTTCATTTAGAATTAACTTTTGTTGTCAATCTTCATTTCACTAAAGCAAAATCAATGTTTAATATGTCTTGGTTTTGTTCAATAAAAGCGATCTTTAAAAAAATACTAATAGATCAAAATATTTTGGCGAACAAGCATTGCAAACTAAATAAATAACTACAACAAAGAAAGCTTCTCCTAATAAAAGTCAATCTCAACTTCTTATTAATTTGGAAATAAATAGAGCTGGAATGAAAATAATATCTTGGTCTTGCACATTTCTCTAAATAATTTGTAGAAATGTAATCCAGCAATTATCTAATCGAAGACAGATAAAGGTACAAATCTTGTTGCAATAGGCCTATCCAATTAATTTACCCAAGAGGGATTGGATACCTTCACTAATTTCAGATAAGTTTCTACGATCCTTTTTAAGCCCCTGTCGAAAAATCCTGTATAGATACAATGGTAAGCAAAGATAAGGCTGAATAGATGTTATCCAATTCCAGCATCATTAAACCTAGCAGACATCAAACTCGTGATCACCTTATTTCTGGTCTAACGGTCTATCGACGGACCTATCTTATGCTCTAAAGTAACGAGTGAATAGGTTTACTTACCTTTATACTTTGCCATCGGTTTCTTTTCTGTTGTTTGGAGCAGAAACACGAGCAGAGCTTGTCCTTACACCACCTCAATATGTAGTAGAAGGTTTTAGGACTGGGTATCACATTGAACGGTGGTGGCAGAGTCCCGCTGTCTTCGAAATAGCTAATCCAGAGCTTAGAGCGAGCAAATTTCCACTCCTCGTCTGCCTGACTCTGTATATGGAAAACGAGAAAAACCAATTAATAAACCAATAAATAGTTCAAAATGCCGATCGCTAAATCTCAGTCAAAGTAATTGTTATTTTACCGAATCCTATCAGTTAAGGTAGGGTTTGAAAATACATGAACATAATTATATTTGATTTAGGAAAACAAGTCAGATACACTTTAGATCTCCTTCAGAGTAAAGCGATTCAGTAGAAAAACAACTCTACAGCTGTTTTATCTGGACTCTATTTCAAGGCTAGGAGGCTTGTCACTTTCATATTTAAATTCTGAGTGTTGAACTTAAATTTGGGTTATAGGGGGATGTGATGATGAAGATCATAATAGTTATGATGACGATGATGATGATGATGATGATGATAATAATAATAATGATAACAATAACAATAATAATAATAATCATAATAATAATCATAATAATAATAATAATAATAATAATAATAATAATAATAATAATAATAATAATAATAATAATAATAATAATAATAATAATAATAATAATAATAATAATAATTAATGATAATTATAATTCAGAGAAACATATCTACAAATAAATAAGAACACAGCATAGTCAGAATTGACGTCACCAGAGAGGCTGAACGAGTTTAATATCAACACCTTGGAAAAACAACTTATCACATGATAAAGCTACTCACATAGATAAGCTGGTAAGAGTTGCTCATCATGGCGATAAGCATGTTGAGCAGGACGATGAGGGCGATCCAGCTGTAGGTGCCGAACATGAGCTTCCCGACAAACTCGGTGAACTCATGGTTGAAGCGAGGCTGTAGCTCTGCGTGGTCCAGGTCCACTAGACCGTAGATTGCCCAGTACAGAGACTGGGCTATCTCGAACAAGCTGCACATAGAGTGGTTTAGAATCGTGAAAGGAAAAAAAAAACAACAAAGAAGTCGGGTTGACAAGAAGTTGAGATTGATAGATAGGTAGGTAGGTAGATAGGCAAATGGATAGATAGGTAGATTGAGAGGAAAAGTGGGGGAGAGAGAGAGAGAGAGAGAGAGAGAGAGAGAGAGAGAGAGAGAGAGAGAGAGACAGAGAGAGACAGAGAGAGACAGAGAGATAGAAGAAGAAAGCAAGAGAGAGAGAGAGCGAGGGAAAGAGAGAGAAGAAGAAGAAAGCAAGAGAGAGATAATGAGAGAGAGAGAGAGGGAGAGAGAGAGAGAGAGAGAGAGAGAGAGAGAGAGAGAGAGAGAGAGAGAGAGAGAGAGAGAGAGAGAGAGAGAGAGAGAACGGTTCTTTGCATTTTCTCTGTTCACCAGCTTAGCGACGAGTATAATTTATCCTAACGATTTATACAAGAAAAGATTTACTTTTTAACCAAAGCTGACAGAGGACTGATTAAAGCAGTGAGAACTATTTCCGGAAGCAGAATTTAATTAAAAAAAAAAAAACAGATGGCATTTAAACACACCTCAAGATTATTTTTCTTTTGTCTGAATGTATGAAATTGTAAAACGAGTTTATAACTCGTTATTATCACTTAGTAGTTTACTTGAAAACCTGACGCTATATCCTTCATGCATCTACTGATGTAGTCAGTATTGTATGCTTACTTAAACTCATCTCATAATAATTATATGTAAAATGGCAATTCAAAATTCAGCTTTCTATAACTTCGAAATTGTCAAACTCTAAGGCAACGAAGCCCAAAACAAGAGTTGTTCATTTGCAAAGCCCAATTTTTTTTCTGAGAGACAAAGTAATATGTAATACGATTTATAAGCTTTGCAGTATTCACATGCGATATTATTAAAAAAAAAATCGTCAGTAATATAAATTACCTGTAGAAAATACATAGCTCTATTTTACAGGGGAGTTAACTTTAGCATTTTCATCAACTAACCAAATGCCTAGGTTATCCCCTATTCTTTTAGAATCCTTACATTTTGACTTTACCATGTTTAATTTTCTTTTTATCCAAGTCAACCTTGCAAACAAATGCCTAACTAACCATGTCGCAACCATTTTTTATTCCAAAAACTTACTTGGCAAAGCTTCTGAACTTTCTGTTACAGGAATCCTCTTTGCTCCCGTTGCCAGTTAACTTCCACTCGGCACAGTCGACAGCGTGCCGGTTGGCGTAGTACCAGTAGAGATGGTTTAAACCTGAGGCGAACGACACCAGGACTAACATGAAAATACAGCCGAACTTAAAGATGTCCATGATCATCCGACCCAGGGAGATCTGTAACGGTCCCAGGTAAGGACTCACCTGCGAAATACATAAACATTTATCGCTTATGTATACTTTTCTTTTTCTTGCAACAAGACATAGTGTTGTATTAATCTATACAAATTTCTGATACGTGCCCTCCAATTATTTGTAGGGATATGTTTTGGAGATATTTGGGTCTACTCTTTAATTTGGGAGGATAAGTTAACCACAGTTGTTGCCCTTAGATCTGAAGAAATAATGTACGGAAAGGCGTGACTACTATTAAAAGTTATATTATTTTCTTGAAACCGCCCTTTTCTTCCTCACAATAACACTTCTTTCAAAACGACAAAAGAAAAAAAAAAAGAAAAAGAATCTATTTTCTATAGAATAAAAGGAGAAAGAAAAAAGCATTTCGTCCAGGTCTTTGATATTTTTTGTTGTTGTTATCCTTGCATTTTTCTTCTCTCATCGTCTTTCTTCCCCCCGCCCCAACCCCCTCATTTTTTTTTCTAACTATACCTGCTTTCTTCATCTTCTCCTTATTCTTTTCCTCCGTCTCCACCTTCGCCCTTTGCTCCTCTTTCCATATTTACTTTATGCTTCTTTTCACTTCTCTTGATCATCTTCCTCCTCCTGCTCATCGTGACCCAGTACTTTTAGACCAGCTCTCTAAACTTCAACGATTTTGATTTTTTTTTTTTTTCAATTTTTTTTCTTTCTCTTTTTCTTTTAAACTCGAGGATATTCCTTGTCGAAAGAAACTCACAGTAAAGATGTTGACAAGTTTGAGAGAGCTGAAAATATTTGCTGCTGCAAACAGCGCTTCTGCGATCAGGTTCGGATCGTAGGCTGTCCAGTGTTCACGGTCCTTGAGTTCTGCGCCCTCCTGCGTCTTCTCCTCTTGAACCTGGAGACAGATTAGGTTCCAAAGAGTGATATGCATCATGAATATTACGTGAAACCCTTATCTATTTGCAGATTTTTAAAAACATATTAGCATAGAGGTTTAAATAACTGCGCGGCTAGGAATTCCAGCAAGTCACTTTTATGCGCTGAATGCAGAAATTCTTAGCTTTTTAATAAGCGTTTAAAAGGATCTAAAACCAGTTTGGGAAAGTACAGAATAAGCAGATTTCTTTTATAACATAGGCGATGACACTGATCTCAGACGAATAGAAAGACATTCGTGGATCTTCTACAAAGATAAATAGACGATAATCGCCTAACTGAAAACAAAAACACACGAATGGTTTAAAAAATATTAAAAATATAAGATTATTCGGTTGGATAGCAGACATTTGTAGCTGGTAAGAAATAACAGGATGGTTAAAAAATGAAATATAGAGTAAAGGCAGAAGTTGATTTCTATATTTTCAAATAAATATGCTGATAAATGAATTTTTAAATAAGTTAATGTATAAAAGCTCAGTAGATAGTTACAACTGGGAAAAAAAGGAAAATGAATTGAGAGAGAGGGTGGGAGAGAGAGAGAGAGAGAGAGAGAGAGAGAGAGAGAGAGAGAGAGAGAGAGAGAGAGAGAGAGAGAGAGAGAGAGAGAGAGAGAGAGAGAGAGAGAGAGAGAGAGAGGAGCTGTAAGTGAATAGATGCTGGGAGAAACAGAGGGACTGTCCATTTCTTCACAACATTTTCTAAAACTCTTGCGTTATACAGATCTTAAATGCTTTTGTTTAAACCATTGAATTTCCTTATTGATAAATAATTGTGTAGCATTAAAACATTTACTGAATATTTTATAGGCAAGCCATTTTTTTTCTGACAACTGCTATGAAAATATCTATCAACGAATGCAATAACCTCAGTGTATAAGCTAATGTCACCAATCATATCGTGTCAAGACAAGTCTAAGAAAGATTATCTCTCTTTCAATATTTTATGAGGCCAAGAGGCACTGACAGTTAATAGCTCCCTGGTGTCTGAATATTTCTTGATGTTTTTCTAACCTTGACAACGATGTATAGAGACGAAGCTCTCCTTTCTATAACGATAGAACTGATGGTGAAGCCAATCTCATTTTATATGTATGGCACAAATGTTTAGTTTTATCGGTGAATCGCTTATTGTCCTAGTTTGTCATACAAAAAAATAAGCAGCGATAAATTTGCTTCACGGATTGTTAGAAATACTCAAATTAATTGAGACATCTTGTTTAGAGATCAAACACCTTTATTAATTTCTTTCTTCCTTTCAACACAGAGACTACTTTGACAAACACGTGCCGTTGGGTTATACATGTCATATTGATTCTCGATTCAAGGTATAGTTGGTTACCGTAATTAAGAAGGATTATGGACAATGGTTATTTTAGTCTAATTTGTTTCCTTTTCTTTTTCTTCCCATTCCAAGAGCAACTTTCGATAATTTTTTTTTCATCCACATAGCAAAACTACCCTTATTTCATATTCCAATCTCAGAGGAACGAGTAAATTTGCACCCATTGAATTATGAAGGCTTATTATTACTGTACAAGGTGATACCCTTGGTGTTGTCCCAACTGCGAAGGAAGACGTTCATATCATATCATGTGTTTTAGATAAGCTGCAATTTTGATTCTTTTTATAATAATAAGTGTGGCATTGAGTTAGATAGTGCACTACTGAGTTCGCCTACAAAGCCCCCTCAAATCTATCATATTCAAACACTTTTAAACATGCTCTTAAACTTTTGCAAAAAATAAGGATGAAATAGCATTTGAACTATCCTTAATTACGCTGGCAAGTAATGCATTGATTTCTTTTACCGCTCGCATTTCTCCGAAATCTTATATTAAAAAAAATAATCTATTGCCCCTATAAAGTCGCTTAACGTTCCACAGGCGGTTTGTGCAAAGCTTTAATTTGATTGTGGCAGGCCTAAATCTTCTTCGTGCTGGAACTAAGGCAGTATTTCACTGTACTTACTTCATAACCGGAACACAATAATTCTTATAAATAAATGTTACTTTGTTGTTTTTGTCGTTGCCGCTGCAGGATTAATTGCTGATGCTGTTGTTGTTGATGCAGATACACTTGTATATTTTCAAAGAGTGCATAAAAACGGTGAATTTCTCATAGCTTAATTTTGTGTATAATCTAGGGATCCAGACAGCGGTAATCATGGGAACTCAGGAAAAAAAGTCATACAGTTTACTATTTTGTGTATGCTGAATTAAAACCAAAATAATGAGGGAAAAACAGTTTTGTCCCTATCATGTAAACTATCTTCACACTCAAGACTCTCTTTTTTGTAAATTTCCTGAAATACCCTTTCACAGAGCATTTATAAAGGAAGATACCAATCCTAATACTTTCGGGTTCATTATGTGATTCGCAATAAAAAAAAAGCAATGATTTATTGGCAAGCCTATTGATATACATGAATAAGCAGTCATATATTGAAAAAAAATTGAATATGTGTACGTACCTGCAAATAAGCGAGAAGGCGCAGAG
This sequence comes from Elysia crispata, assembly GCA_033675545.1. Lineage (NCBI taxonomy): Eukaryota > Metazoa > Mollusca > Gastropoda > Plakobranchidae > Elysia > Elysia crispata. The sequence continues at coordinate 324,293 of JAWDGP010002819.1, read as the reverse complement.
TGAACGTAGCTATATACAATGAGTTTGTGCAAAAATCGAGTATGTTCCACATATCGTGGATATATTCTACGGCGCCTTCGTCCCAGAGTTGTTTGATCTCACTCCACATTAAACCTAGAGGAGAGAAAAAAATTAACGGCGATAAGAGAAATGATATAACATTCGATCTGTAGTTAGCTCTTGGGTGGTCAGATCAGGTAAATGAATTCTAGCCAGAAAATAAATTTAGAAAAAAAATTATCAAGATGAGAAGAGAGAAAGAGAGAAGAAATACCTATAAATACATCTATAGGCAGATAAGCAAACAGACAGATAAACAGCGAGCGAGAGAGGACGGTTGAGTGATAAGACTGAATGAGGGAAAATGTCATTAACGGAAATCGTTCAAGGTATTTTTACAGGCCATTTGCGGCTAGAAACATCATACTACAATATGCTCTGACGTCACATGCAGCAATTCCTGTTACTGACGATTTGTGGAAAGCAATACGAAATTAAAGGATTTGCTGCTTTCCACATATCGCAAACAACATGAAGTGATGCTTGTGACGTCAGAGGATTTTTGTGCACGTTGTTACTAGCTACAAATTGCTTCGTGTAAACTTGCCTTAAAGAATTCATAGCATGCTAAACAAAAAAAAAATCTTGTCCCAGATCAAATCTTGCTTTTAATCAAATAATTCATCTAGCACAGAATTGTCATAAATTTTTAAGCAGTTGATGTGGTTTGTACAATTGAAAGTTTTTAGAAACAAGAATATTATAAAAAAAAGTACCATCATGGATACAAATTTTAATAAATTTCCTAAGTTTTTACTGCATTTTGTCCAACTGATTTAAAAAAAAAGTCAGTAATATTTTTGTCACCACAGACTTAGGGATTGTTCAACAAGGCCGGATTTCGTTTTAAATTAGCGTAAAAACAAACAGAGACAACACTAAATCTTATCTTCTAAAAAGAGTTGGATGTCATATGTTGGATAAATTAATAATTTATACGAAAAAAGGTGTTTGTTTGTGTCGGCTTCGAGATAATGATTTCTGTTTCAGACCTCTTTCATTGTTCTCATTCAAAATAGTAATAAACGACAAAAATCAATTGCAGTTTAAGTTTATTGTTAAAAGTGTTTTTTTTTTCCAATTTAAATATTCTTTTTTGATTTTTACAACGTACACATTTAAAGGTATTGGTAAATAAGCTTAAATACATCTTGGTAGAAAGTGGTTATCAGGGACAGAGGAAAGTTCAGACCACCTCTTCACAATTACATAATTACAGCTCTAAGCATAAACTATCAACTCTTCGATGCCCGATGCATTTAGCCATCCTAAACTCTTGAATACGCTGACCCTTCCTCTGCTAACCAATGCTTCTGATTTTCTTCATTGAATTTCTCATAACACCATTGCTTTTACAAATATATTCTTCCTATATATAAAGCAGACACTGACATCGTAACTATAATTATTTAACCATGTATATTTTGGTTGAGTTCACAAGCGTCATTGGAATCTCCCCCCACACACACACACACTTTTTCCCCTTTCTCGTGCGCCTCTAATACACATTATTCAAGGCATATAATGTTAAAATAACAGAGAGAAAAACAGAAGAAAAAAGGAAGGAAAAAAAAAAAAAACCCAAACAAACCAGAGGGTCAGAATACCTTAGGAATAGTTTAATTTATTAGCAAGAGGAGTAAATTTAAAATCCTCTTCACTTCTCAGGCAAGCATTTTCGTCACGAACGATAATTATTATTTTCCGTTACATCTGCACATACGAGCTCAACTATCACGCGATATCTTACCAAGTCGGCTTTGCTTTCAGGTTCTCGTTACTAAGCTGACATTAAACGCAGTTGGATCGATAGTGGCCACTGCCCAACAGCAGCGCCACGCCGGAAGGAGAGGGTAGGCGATATCACCCCTATGCTATCGGAGACCATCTTCCGCTGAACGGAATTTAAATGTATGGTAGTTGTGGTAGGTTTTCAAGGAAATGTAATTACATTTCTGAGAACTGTGGCATTTGCAAATATACTCTAAGAATTTTATGAGTCACTACTTCATTTAACAGCTGATTTGAAACACACGGATACTATTCAATATGATAAAAGGAAAGTTAACTTTAAACAAACCCAAATCAGAACAAACTTGAGAACTTGTTACAGCCTGATGTATCTTTTCGTATATGCTTAACAAGTATCTAGGCAAACTGAACGTTTCATTCAACGTTTCGTTTGAAAAAGCTTTTTCCCAAAAATCTTTTCGTCATTAATATCCGACAAGTACATCTATGTCACAATTTGATTTAAATTTTGTAGCTGGACTGATTGCGGCTAAAATGATCCGTTAGACATTATTTACTTCTTGAGTTAGCGAAGTAAAATTGACTTTTTAGCAATTGTATCCTCTTCTTCACTGATAACGGCCAAAATACTTTTGTTTGTATAACTAATAAATATAGAGAGTTTAAGTTTTCAGTAATGCTAACCAGTGGTTAGAGTAGACTTTGAAGGAAATGATTGGAAAATTACTTTCAGTTTATGCCTTAGAGAGACTGTGACTAATACCAAACTTTTTTTTTTTTTTTGGACTGTTTGATATCTTGTTTAGTTTATCAAACTGTGGTGCTGAATACAGGACATAAATTTAAAGTCAAGACCATGACATATTTTCTTAATCAGATACTCAGAAGAAATATGGTGGATATAATTCCCTAATGGCCTCATTAAATGCTGATCTCTATCCTTTCAATTCCCTCTCTCTTTATGTTGAGTCTAACGATCAAATAGTTATATCAGTTGCGACCTTTTTAAGTTATACAATATTTAAGACTATGTCAAAGAGAGGGAAAAAATTATTCTAGCGAAAAACATCTGATTACAGTCAAACCTTCTTTAGCTAGAGTTTGGTATTTTAGTGCCTCCTGACCATGAAAATCCTATATTCAATGTTATAATATCATGGATTTTATCCTGTCTTCAAATGCAACTTGTTCTAAATACATCCAAATCACTTCTCTGCTATCTAATGGTTAAAAAATGCTGTTTGCAAGTCTCCCTTTGAGATGAGAAACTTCTTCAGCGAAAGCTTCCTTGAAATCTGCCTATAATTCTAAAACCGAAAAATTATTTAGAAAGCCAGTATCCAAGGGGCTGGACTATTTTGTGTCATAACTACTGAGCGCAAGAAGCTGAGGGAGAATTGCAGGCGAGGAGGATTAGCACCATAAGAAACATTATGCATTGGCTCTATTCCCTAATGAACCAATAGATTAGGTTCTGTTAAGCATCTCATACAAACGGCACAAATTTCATACTTCCCATGAGAATGAGGGAGGGACAGGAAGGGAAAGTGCTGTGGTAAAATGTGGAGGGTAGTGAATAAGTCGGTGATTAGCTTAGAACGAGCTGCATGGAGCTAATGAGTTAAAACCATACACGACCAAATATGGCAATGCTATTACGCTGTTTTAGCTTTGCCTCCATACCGGTCTATAGTTTACGAACCTAAAATTTTTTCGGGTCAGATTTTTCATCACAGAAGATATTAAAAAGGCTTAGCATGCGCACAAAGGATTATTTAGTTAAATTTTGAGTCAAAACTTATTGGCGCTTACTGGGTTAATAACGTGAAAACAAAATTTATTATAAAAATTGGTAATCGCTTTGATTGTCGTGTAAAATCGTAGGGACAATAGATAACCAACTAGTAAAACTTTAGTCAGATAATTTAGACGAACGGGTTCTGTTAAAGTTATTTTATCGAACAAGCACTGCCATTTCCATTGTCAAGACTTTATATGAATTTATGGAGACTGGGCCTTGGTCATAATCTCTTTGGATGAAAACTAAAAGCAATGGCTCTTTTAGTAAAATCTTGTAGCAGATTTTTTTTTTCAAATAATTATTTCTAGAGAATATTAAACTTCAGCACAACGCGTCACAGAATCTGCCCCAAGGGCATAGCCTTATTTTTAGTGTTGATTCCACGACTGAACCATAAATGGATATGACGTCGAAGGAAGTAATTAAACCGCGCAAACGATTTCTCCAGAGACTTAAGGAACTTTCAATGTTTTAAAGAAATGAGGCTGTTTATCTGTGTTGGCGGTCACATCTCAACAACTATAATAGTCACTTACAGAAGCAACTTTTGAAATCCAATCTCTGGCAATACAGTTTAGATTTTGAGCTGCATGTAAACTGCTGCTAAAACCACTTAGTTCTAAGTTAATTTTTATGAAACCTAGTTTCGCAATTAGACCAGGATGTCAACTCACCAGCGACGTACGCCATGATGACCCACTCGACCAAGGAAGCCTGCGACCCGCGCAGCTCCTGCTTGATCCCGTCTTTCTCTGGTGGAGGCTCGCCGATCCTGATCACTTCCACCCGCTGAGACACGAGGATCAGGGAGACTGGGTCAAGGGAGTCAATGGCAAAGGGTAAAGGTCAGCAAAATCAGTTTTTGTGAGGTGGAAATTAAAAAAGCTATTCTTCGGGTGAGGGATGAAAAAGGAGTTACATTGATATTATTTTACCTCGAGGCTGAGCACTATTTGAAATCATCTTTTTTCTCTAGGGAGACTGAACTACAAATCAATATTAACGCTTCAAAGAAGACGATATCCTAAAGAGCATAGATCTATATGATTTTTTTTCTTTTTCAATCTATGTTCTACTGTTATAAAAAAATACTGTAGTTTAAATAGCATAAGCCCAAACCATATTATTCAAATGATAGGGAATATATTTTTTTCGAAATTTACTTGAAGAACTCTGTTTGATATTAGATAAGACCGTCTACGACAAGCTCATAAAAGACCTGTCTGCATTTCAAACAATTCCCAATCAAGCAGGATGGAGTTGACAAGATGCCGCCTTAAACTCACCCCCCAACGGTGTGAAAATCGAACTCGCGAGGAATGTCCCTGAGGATTATAGTAAGGAACGTTATATCCCCACAGCCATCAGGGCTCCTATATGCCTATGCCGAATATTGAAAAAAATGAAACTCTTTATCTTTTAAGCTGAGCACACATAATTCAGTGTCAAGATGACTATACAATGAAATCTACCTATCGACTCACAAAGAAACACAAGGTAAGAAGAACAGTGAATGATGAACTTAATGCAAGGCTTGGTGATCATCTGCCCGATGCTGCACTTGGGCGCGACCAGATACACAAACGACAGCACAGGAAACATCATCCCGATCGTTCCCATGATGGTCAGCTTGGACAGCACTGACTTCCGGCGGAAACCAGGCAACCCCTCGTACCACATTGAGGCTAGAAGTTGCTGACAGTTGGGATGAGAAACAAACTGGAGAAAAGAGCAAGAAAGAAGAAAACAAAATGTTTGATATTTGATAAGATATCGCAGTATTGAAAAAAAAAAAATCCCGAAAAGTTGTTTTCGAAGTGGAATAAAAACTTACGGTTAACTATCGATCAAAATCGGTGCTAAAAATTGTAGGATAAATAATCTCAACATCATCATATTAACAATTAGTTGTCACAAAAATTGTACCTATAATGAAGATTATATTTCGTTTGCTAAACTTTCTTTTTACAATTTCAATCAATAGTTTTGTAATATTGCACTCGCGTAACTCATATCAAAATTGAAAAAAAAAAACCCACTGAAATAAAAATGTTGTGACAGGCAAAAAGTTTTTCCTGTTTGAGGTTTTTTATCCAATTTATTTTCAACGAATATTACGTAACACCTCCTGAGTTACATAATATTTTAGATAGTGTTTAGACAAGGACAAACCTAGGCTCATCCATGATTTGTTTAAAAAGTTACTCTCTTATAAAAAAAACCATACCAAGAGTAAAGTAAATAATTGTTACGTAATTAAAAGAAAAAAAAACATTTTATAAATTCGCAAGATTTGAAACTTAAAATGAGTTGCATTAAAGTTAATGTAGTAAAAAAAACAAAAAAAAAAAAAAAAAAAAAAAAGCAAAGAAAAACAACAGCAATAAACAAAAAAAAAAAAAAAAAAAATCCAACACGCCATTTAATGCATATCTGTAAAAATGTGACTTAACTTCAGTATGACTGTACCAGTTATTTTCTTTTCTCTGTAACCAAGTTTAGCGTAAACAAATTTAATCCAGAGATATCATTATTTTTTGGTGAAGTATAATATTTTAGAATGTGTGTTAAATGAATATTATCAATCCCTTACATCATTCTGTTTTCGAATGTATATGTATTGAACGGACTTTTCCGCCTACTTGATTTTTTTCCTGGGCTTCTCTTTCGAAACTCTATGTAGAGTAAAAATCAAGTGAAGCGATTATAACATTTTAAGAATAAGATATCAAAAAAGATTTTCGGCATTCGTCTCAGTAATTCTCCTCAAAAATTCTTTTTTTTTCATTTACTTATTTATTTCTTTTAACTGGGCGTATGAGCTCACGATCTTGTGACGCGTTGATGAGCGAAGATAATGGGAGCGTCAGAAGGAAAACTATCAGTAACAATGGTACCGACAAATTAAGTCTGTGGTAAGAGACTTAGAACTATCCTAGGCTTTAATTAGGCACTAACAATAGCGAATGATGAGGAGATCATACAATCCAGTCTAAGTAACGCCTGGACAACACAAACATGATTTGGAGGGTCAAAGCAATGTTTTGTTTTCTTAATTCCTTTCACCAATCATGTTTCGAGGATCTTACTTCTGTCTTCTCGCACCGCTTCTGTCACTGACAACACCAGAGCCAGAAAATTCGATCACGACTAATTAATGTCATTATCGATAATATTTTGCACTGAGATAACACTGATGAATCCCGTGATCAGTCCAGTGCTCGTCTCCTCTCTGTTTAGCGAATAAATCTGCTCGCCTCCACGCCTAATTAATAAGTGGTCTGACCGTGGTCACTACTCGAGGTTACGGAAGGTGATTAGAGAAATCAATACATCATTAAAAAAAAAGTAACACGCCTAAGATTTAGGAGAGCTGTTGCATGCACTCACAAAGCCGACAGTGGTCTAGAGTTGTTTTAGTGTCAGATATAACAACTATTTCGAAGATAAGCCTCGGTTTAGTGCCACAGAGGTCGCTAAATTTAGAAACAGTCGCGAAAATCTTAGCCCCCCGCTGCAAAATTCCTCTTTCTTCCTTCTTGCGAAAAACTTAAACCACGAAAATTGATGTTAAGCACAGGGAATGTGAAGGTAGAACTACTTTTTATTTATTAAACGACAGTGGTTGTTCTCAAAAGCGTTGGGATTAACTTCTCTTGAAAAAAAAATGTGCAACTGTAGAATAAAGTATTTAAATTGTTGCACACACACACACAAAACCCCAACAATAATGGTAATCTAAGCGATGGAGAAGAACTGAACGAACGAGAATTTTGTGATTAAATTATGACAAGAAGTGAAGATTCCTTGCATTAGCTAAAGTTTCTTTTAAATCGTGGAAAACTCTTTTTTTTTATTCACAGCGATTCTCATAACAGATTCTTACATCAAAATTAAAAAAAAAATTGTTATATGTAAACAGTTATGAACTAAAACATTATACGCTGTTTGTTGATTTCTGGACATAAATAGAACTTAGTTTTGAAAAAATGGTTACGGGATTTTGAATATTATTCATTTTTTGGTATACTATTCAAAGTAAGATCATTTCCAAAGTTAACAAATATAAAAAAGAAACCAGTGATCTCTCTTAACTTAAAAAAAAAAAAAAATCTTCACCTTTAATAAATCTTACTGTACATAGAGAAACAGGAACAAACCAAGAAAAAACGCGGAAAAGGAAAGCAATTTTTTAAATTTCATGGTTTCCCACGGTTGGTTTGATGCATTGAACATACCAACTGAAATGAAATAAAAGACGTACTAATCTCAACTTCCTGGAGAGTTGATTTTTGATCAATTTTTAATGAAAATCTGGGTTAAAAATTAATGAGCTAAAATTGACCAAGTTTTTGTTATGTATCTTTCCTATTAGAGCACCTTAACGTCACCATAATATTGAAATCGAAATCGTTTCTTCATGCAAACATCATTTTTCAATGCGCTACGTAAATCATACATTTTGACCCAGGAGCGACATTGAATCTGCAAATCAGAGCAACTTGATTTTGTTTCTGTATGGCATTGCTTATACAAAATGATAATGCCTCAATTCTATGTCTCCCCCATCCTCCTCACCACTCACCTCAAATCTATGTATCAACAAAATTACGTGGCTTAAGTGTAGAGTAGAAAATAAAAATGAAAGAGAGACAAAACTGAATTCGTTTAAATGCGTTAAGTTTTCAAGGATGTATGTGTGTGTGTGTTTAAAGTGAGGGAAGGGGTAACTATCTAAAGTGAGGGAGGGGGTAACTATATATCTAAAGTGAGGGAGGGGGTAACTATATATCTAAAGTGAGGGAGGGGGCAACTACATATCTCTCGCGTGAAAAAGTTGTACGACCATTCAAAGAAAATTACATTGTACTTTTCAGCCATAACATCTCCATGCCGACCCCAATTGTTACTACTTTTTTTCCCCTCCTTTTAGTGCTTTTTTGAAACTTCATAAATATTCATATCGATCATAGTTCGATCTAAAAGTACAAGTTTTTTTTTTTTTGTTCAGGCGGACGTCGGCGGAGAAACAATACGATTTTATGCCTAATGATTTCGAGCGCTGTTGTTTGAATCACACGAAATCGAAATCATCCAAAGTGCACTGAAAGTTCTTTTCCCTCACATGATCGATATTTTCACCGTTTGTAATGTTTCCTTAATCATCTAGATTTGCTGCAATTTCTTTGATAAAATTTTGTTTCCTCCGAACCATAAAATCTTATATTAACACTTATAAACTGTTTTCTTGTATACCTACGTATATCTCCGAGACCGTTTAATATATAATTATACACGCAGTCCAACGTGAGGTTAAATTAGATTCCTATTGCAGGATATTGATAGAAATTAAAGTCAAGTCAAGTTAAAGTAACTGTTATTTGTCCTATCTAAAATTCCGCTGGAAAAGTTTCGGGCCGCACATGAAGGATGAACATGTCAATAATATTGCAAGTTCCAGCTAAGTTGTTTGATCTTTGTATTATTTTGACTAACCTAATTATTGTTAACTGACTCTAGTTACATCATTGATACAAAGAATAAAATAGGTATAGGTATTCGTTTAATCCTACCCGATGCTTACGTCTATTTGTCAACGGCTTTGAATTCCTTTTTTCTCTTTCAAGTTTGCCACTAGCTTTACAGAAAAGTTCATGTCTTTTTCCTTATCAAGCAGGTAACAAAGCAGAGTCTCTCACTGTTTATAAACATTTACAAACTTTTCAAGTACTTGAAGGCCTTTCCCACATTTCCATTATCTGCTTCTTCTATCTTTCTAGCTCTCTGCGTCTTTCTATTTCTTCCTTGGCCATTCTCTACCTTTTCAGCTCCCTCTATCTCACTTGCTCCCTTCTCTTTCTCTCACACACACATAAACACACTCGATTGCCCCTCGATTGCTAGCTTTCCTATAAGCAACAAAACTCCTGAGATGGCTTCATAAATTCAACAGTCATGCCTCGCAATTTTTCAACTCAAAGAAGCAGCCAGGGTTTTGTTTTTTTTTCACAATTTATCCGGTGCGACGTCCTTCGAGACTGATAATACATAAAAAAAAAAAAAAAAAAACCAAACTCCAGACAGTTTATGTGGAGTGTCAAGTTGTCAGACTGTAGGAGGCTCGCCTAGAAAATTAATGTTAAAACAAAGCAAAAAATTACTTGTAAACGCAGTGATGGAGCAGTAGTAAAATGTTTAAGTAAGTCCTGGCACTATAATAGCGCAACATCTGTAACGTTTCATCATGCTGAAAATGCGTTGCGTAACAATGATTTGCTGAAATGAAATTCTTTTTGCACAGTCATGGTGTTATTCACTTTTCGGTAACACAATTACTGAAATCAAGGTGAAGTGCAGTGAAAAATGTTTAATAGAAATATAGATTCGTAAAACTAATTAATTTGTATTTCTGTGAGTTTTTGCTTTGTTTTGTATTTTGCTGTTGCTTTTGTTTTTACTATACCTAATAGATTATCACCTTCAACTGTTTTATTATTACATTAACTGCTATTGGTTCCATCTTGATTGATGAGAGTAAAAAAAAAAATCCAAGATGGTGTGTTAATGAAGAAATGACACGAGAATCACATTTCAAAGCCTTGAATGGATCTTGAAGATCGAAAATAACTTTAGAAAAAAAAAAGAAAAAAATAGAAATCCTCTTCATAGAATCCTTTCGAAGTCGAAAGCGCTACACAAAATATTTTTGTAGCCAGACCATGATTAATCAAGATGTTTTTTTTTAACTCAGTCTGGAGCAGCTGTTAGAAACACTGTGTCATTCTGAATCAAGCTTACAAGCCAGATTTAAACTGCCCATTGTAGATGGTAGTATGACACTTGAGGGAGGCGAATATCTGTATCACAGGAGACTTGGCCAAGGAATCAAAATCGTACTTGTTACGTACAGGAATCGAAGCCGACCCTGATTCAAGATACGGCTCAGTTAATGTATCTCGACCACGAAGCTACGTAATCAATCAGAAAGGTTCTGTCTATACCCAGCTAATTTCTGTGTTGGCAAAAAGTGCAGGTGAGAACTTTTATGTTGTTAAGATTATTTGTCAGCGAACAATTTCTCCTTTGACGTTCAAGCGTGGAGAGTACAATTTACAAAGAAGAGATAAATAGATAGTAAGAGAGAGAAAGAGAGACACAGAGAGAGACAGAGAGAGAGAGAGAGAGAGAGAGAGAGAGAGAGAGAGAGAGAGAGAGAGACAGACAGACAGACAGGCAGAGAGTCACTGAGTAAAAGAGACACAGAGAGACAATAGGTAGAAACAAGGAATGAGTGTAAGTTGAGAAGGAGAGAAAGAGAGAGGAAGAGATAAGAGGGAGAGTGATGATGAAAGCATTTCTTCGGTTTAAAAGAATATAATATGTATTTAAAAATAAAGAGTGAGAAAGAGTGAGATGGAGAGATAGAGAGAGAGAGATGAAGAGAGAGAGAGAGAGAGAGAGAGAGAGAGAGAGAGAGAGAGAGAGAGAGAGAAAGAGAGAGTAGTAACATATACATGAACTCTTTTGCTTTCAGGAAGTAGTAACATCTCTTAAGGTGATGATTATAGACAGGGCTGGCGGCGGACTCGCTGTTTGATATACCGCCACAAAAACGACTACAGACAAGAAAGGCATGGAGCGGAACTAAACGTAAACATTGCACCGCTCTGCGCTCTGCTACAGAGGCAATACACAATAAATGAGCTAGTAATGTCATACAGGTACACTCAAAAAGGAAAAAAAAAGCGAAAAAATCAGGCTGAAAATCTTTCCGTTGCTCCTTTTTCCATGGTTTTCGAAGATGCTCTACCTGATCCATTTTCACCCTCTAAGATGGTGCGTTTAAGTGTACCACACGTGTGCTTCGTGTTTGTGAAATATAGAAGTAATTGGAACATAATTTTCGGCATATATGATTTTTAGCTATTTTTTTCCTACCATAATAAAAAGTCTTAACGAGAAAATTGAATTCACTGGATAGTAAAGTTGTTGTTTACTTTCCGCATGTTTATGGTTCTAATTTTGTCTATGCTATAGACTTCTTTCCAACAGATGTTCTTTTTCAACATGTGAACAACATTTAACTGCGTGAAAATTATAGTTTTTTCTTTCGCAGCCATTATCTCTACTTTTTTTTTTAACCACCACCTCCATTATCACCATCAGCATCATTATCATCACGATTGCTATCTACATCAACATCCTCAGAACAAGCAAACACATTTTACATACCCTACCCCCTTTACCATAAAACCAGGTAGAACATTACCACCCAGTTTTCCTGTTCACCATCTCCTTAATTACACTTGTTACCCCCAACAGCCACTCACCTTCTTCTGTTTGTACTTGATAGCCAGCTTGAGTCTGGACAATCTCACTTTATCGTTGTTTTGCTCCTCAGCCGAACTGTTGTCGTGGTTGAGCACTATCGCCAGCTCCCTGGAGCCTCGAGTCTGTTCCAACAGGTCCACAGCAAACTCCTGGCACCTTGCGGCCAGCCTCTCGTAGTCCGCCTTGAACTCGTTCTCCAGCTTAGACAGCTGCTTGAGCTCACAGCTCAGCTCGAAGGAGGTCAGGATCGGATCCTTACTGGACAGACAGATTAGGGAAGGCGAGGCCAGGGCTTTGTACGCGTTGATACGTGATCTGAGTAATAAAAATAGGAGATAAAAAATGATTGATGTAGAGCTCAACATGAATGAAACACAATTGTCGAAAAGTAAAATAAAAAAAGAAATATAAATAGATTCTTCGCAATTTCATTACAGTGTGCTGCGACAAAAGTTAGAAATACATAGTCACAAAATGTTAAATTAAAGTTTTTTGAAAACCATAAAACTACTGCATAATATGCTGTACAATACTGCATAACTATTGCTGCTGCTGCTACTACCATTACTTCAACAACAGCTACTACTACTAGTACTACTACCACTAATACAACTACTACTACTACTACTACTACTACTACTACTACTACTACTACTACTACTACTACTACTACTACTACTACTACTACTACTACTACTACTACTACTACTACTACTACTACTACTACGACTACTACGACTACTACGACTACTACGACTACTACGACTACTACGACTACTACTATCACTACTAATATTAATCCTATTTCTTACTACTTTTACCACTTCTACTACTACAACAACAACTGGTATTATTACTATACTAATACTATTACTTTTACTACTACTACTACTATTGCTACTACTACTACTACTACTACTACTACTACTACTACTACTACTACTACTACTACTACTACTACTACTACTACTACTACTACTACTACTACTACTACTACTACTACGACTACAACTACTACTACTACTACTACTACTACCACTACTACTACTACTACTATTACTACCTTTACTACAACCACTACTACTGCCACTAATACTACCACTACTACGACTACTACGACTACTACGACTACAACTACTACTACTACTACTACTACTACTACTACTACTACTACTACTACTACTACTACTACTACTACTACTACAACAACTACTACTACTACTGCTACTACTACTACTACTACTACTACTACTACTACTACTACTACTACTACTACTACTACTACTACTACTACTACTACTACTACTACTACTACTACTACTACTACTACTACTACTACTACTACTACTACTACTACTACTACTACTACTGCTACTACCAATACTACGACTACTACGACTACTACTACTACTACTACTACTACTACTACTATTACCACTACTGCTACTACTACTACCACTGCTACTACAACAACTACTACTACTACTGCTACTACTACTACTACTACTACTACTACTACTACTACTACTACTACTACTACTACTACTACTACTACTACTACTATTACCACTACTAACAACACCATCACCACCACCGCCACCAAAAAACATCCTCCACCATTCAGTTTTTCTGTCATTTCTGTTGCTTTTGATTCGATAGCAGTTTCTTATCACGACCATTGCTTCCACTAAAATAGTTAAAATCATACAACTGTGATTACCTTAAAAGGGGAGAACCACGGCAGACAAAAAAACAAAAACAAAGGAAACAACAAAAACCAAATCCAAAGTAAAATGAGAGGACCTTGAGTGCCGCAGCGAGTCGTCCTGGCTTCCCTGTATGCAGTCCTTGCAGGAACACCTGGCGTTATGCGGCTTAGGGATGCGGTAGCCGCGGTCCAGTAGGATCTTGATAATCTCGTAATTATCACGATGTCCGGCCAGGATGATGGGCGTAATGTCCGGCGTGAACGAACTGGACGGTACTGTGGTCTTCAGCGACTGGACAATGGGAAGAAAAGGATGTGGTCCAATTAATGTATTGATGGATTGATTGTCGATGTAGCTCATGTCATGAGTTTTGGCTACCATTATACTATTTATACTTTAAAGCAGTTCTGAGGTTTTTATGGTCTTTAAAGCAAATAACATGCCTTTTTTTTTTGATTTGGTGAGGGGGCGGGAGTAAATAAAAGTTCTTAGAAAATGAAAAATAATGATGTAAATTCATTATCAGTAACTTGATTTTTTTTCATAATCAAGATCCGCTTTGTTTTATCGAAATGAGAGAAAACAAAACAAAGAGTTAACAAAAATAAACAGTTGAGATAGCTCAAGAACAGGGCATGTGATACAACATTCAACCGATCGGCCTTTAGACCTTGATATATTCTGCAAGCATAAAATAATGAGCAGAAGGTAACGTAACAATCTTTTTCCAAGAAAACTAAAAATAAAGACAGTTTAAAGGAATCTATGGAGTATCTTCTGTAAGAATTTTGTTTGTTTATATAAGCATACAGAAAATTTAATTAAGTCAAATCGTGTACGACTTTCTTCCTCAGGTAAATGGCGCCTTGTCTGAATTGGAACACTTAAAATCAGGAGTGCCAAAAATGCTGCATATTTTTTTCGACTGATATTCAACGGTTTAGTCAGTCACGGCGAAGTATACCCTATCTCAGATTTTGAATAGGCTCTTTATAAATGTCACACTTCTCGGTGCAAAATACCAGCTCCGTTCTTTGCCAAGCTATTTTAAAAGCCAACTAAAAGTCAACAAGATTGGCAAAAGAACACTTCATTAATCCCCAGATTGAAAAACAACAATTTAGAGGTAATTTTAAATCTTTGGCAATTTACATTATGCACATAATTGCTTTTACAGCTGTAACCATCTGAGGCCAAGTTCTTCACAGAATCACAATTATGAAATGGAAAAGTTCAGGTGGCTACCTTTCTTAAAACTCCAACTGCGTTAGAATATAGCTTGATGAAGAATAGAACCTAGACTCTCTATCTACATATACTTCACACTCACTATATTCATGTTTTGTTTAGCAAATAGGAACATTTAAAAAAAAGTGCCTCGGCATTCACGAGAGAGGAGAAGGGGGTACATCTATAACTATGGATATTTTCTATATTCAACGATCCTATTTCGTTATAGAAAACCTTTATCAAAAAGCATTCTTTTGTTTCTCTGACAGAGGGTTCCAAAGACAATAGTGTTATTGAGTCATCAAATAACATCCAGGTAGGAGACACTTTTTGTACTCAATATTTTTATTACACTTTCTACGCAGTTCTAGATTTTCCTAATTAGGGCGAAAAGCTGCTCATGAAAACCCATACATTTGAACAAAAAAAAATTTCAAAAAAATGTCAAACCCTCAAGATCTGAGATATCTTGTTCACGTGAATAAGTTTACTGTTTAAAAAAAGTCGTCCAAAAGGGAAGGAAATGACTACAAAACATTTCAAAATATTGTTAAGAGAGTGAAACCGATCTATCATCAAGCCCTGAGGGTGAAGTTGAAGCTAATGTTAAACATTAAGAACTCTTTGTATTTTATGCCATTTTCCATCAGCTTAAATATCACTTTCACGAAGTTTATCCTCGTCATTTTTGTAGCTGCCCTTGATATTTCTTACGGCGGCGCCTGTTTCCCAATGTCAGAGATATGCTTGGGGTTTGAGACTTTTGCACCAATGTTTGTAAAAACTGGCGAGGGTAAAGTGAAAGATTTTTTCAGGTTTCATTTGAAAAATAATATATAAAAAATTCAGAAATTTAAACACATATCACCAGTGTGAACATACTCTATCTTTAACTTCCTAAAGACTATTTAGACCCTCATATTGTTTTAAAGATTATATGAAAAGCATAAGAAAAATAAAATAGAATAGAAAAAAAACAACAAACAAACATACAAACAAACAACTGATGCTCTGCCTGGGCCTTGTATTTCAAAGAATATTTCTATATTTTTCTTTCAAAGAGTCTTGCATGCATATCGGGTTTTAAGGCGTTCTCCACACATGATGTGTAGAGAGTGTTTAGAAATCCGGATGCACACCCTGGTAAAAATCACGCTGTTCAACTGACTTCCTTTTAAAAGAAAGGATATGTTTTGCCAAACAATTCCATTACGACACATTACTTTATTTCAAAGCTTAAAACAAAAATAAAAAGAACAACAATAACAACAACAACAACAAAACATAGAAAAAAATCATTCCAAATCGAACAAACGGAAATGAGTGGTTTAAAAACCTTAAACAAGTTACGACTCTCCATTCCACAGGATATCACATAAGATCCTTGAAAATATAATTATAACAATTTCAGTGAGTGCATTTTCTCTTCACATTCTAAAATTCGTAAACAGTAAAGAACGAATCTCTGTTAAAAAAAACAAAAACAATCTCGGTCTATCTCTCTCTCTCTCTCTCTCTCTCTATCTATCTATCTATATCTCCCTCCTCTCTATCTCTCTCTCTCTCTGTCTTTCTCTCTCTCTTTCTCTATCAGTCTCTCTTTTTAAAATACAAACCATATTATTTTGTGTACCAAATTCAAGAGCTCTATGTTTCCTCACTTTTCTCTAACCAAAAAGATACTTTTTCGGAACAACCTTTTTTTATCAGCCCACTAAAACCTATAGTATGAAGTTGTTTACTTTTTTCGTAAGTGGATCAATTATTTTCTACCCGAAAAACTTGAAAACACTCTGCCTTTCTCCCTTTCATTTTTACCGTGAAAATTTCTTTGCATACCTGAATCTCCACTACTCTTTTTTAAAAAAAAAAAAAAACAATTTTGCGTATGTTTTCAAGGTGTGATTCTCCGCCACTAAAACAACTAAATACTCTTTGTTTATTACAAGCACAAGGCAACTCGATTGCCTGATTCGTTATTAGAACGGAAATTCTAATTTCTTATCGGAAGATGAGAACACGTTATGTATTCGTCCCTCACAGATGCGTGCGTTGTGAACCAGTGTCATAAATCCGTTCTGTCAGCGCTAACCATTGAAAAGAATCCTTGTGCACACAGGACGTGCTTTGAAACCAACTTGTCTGCTGCTTGGGTTTGGCATTTGATTCTAAAGATTCTCTCTCAGATATCCAGGTTAAACTGACCTCCACTATTTTTTTTTGTCCTTTCTCTTGGACATTCTCAATTTCACCCAGACTCTCTCTCTCTCTCTCTCTCTCTCTCTCTCTCTCTCTCTCTCTCTCTCTCTCTCTCTCTCTCTCTCTCTCTCTCTCTCTCTTTGTCTCTCGCTGTGTGTGTATCTCTCTCTGTCTCTCTGTCTCTGTCTCTGTTTCTGTCTGTCTGTCGGTCTCTCTCTCTCTCTCTCTCTTTCTGTCTGTCTCTCTCGCTGTCTCTGTATCTCTCTGTGTCTCTTTATTTCTCCATCTTTCATCAACCAATTTCCTTCTCCTAACCTTTTATTGCAGTTATGTAGTTTCGATCTTAAATGCATCAATTATAAAATGTTCATTGTTAATTATATATTATATTTTCAGACGTTAGGACGTTCCATTTTATGACATTTTATAAACGGCCAGATAAAAAAGGCACTGCGTCTTATTTGTTCCCGTTTCAAAATAAAATGTAAGTCATATTCAAATTCAAATTATCTCTTTCTGCCACTCTTTCTTTCCCCCTATTTCAACAATTTCTCTCTCTCTCTCTCTCTCTCTCTCTCTCTCTCTGTCTCTCTCTCTCTCTCTCTCTCTAGCTCTCTCTCTCTCTCTTTCTCTCTCTTTGTATCTCTTTTTCTAATTCTCTTTCCTCATTTTTCTCTCTCTTTCTAGTCATCACTTTAAATTGACAAGCATGAACTCTAAGGGTAGTTTTATAGTTAAATGGAAATTTGTGTTTGTTTTGCCAGTTACACCAAACTCATCTCTATTGAATTTTTTTCTTTTTTTCTTCTTTATTTCTTTTTTTGTTGTTGCTTTCTTACATCTGTACGACCAACAACTTGACTCTCCTCCCATTTCAACTTTTCCTTTGTCCAAATGACCGCTGCCAAATGGTTTCCGCCGCATCCCTGTTCCCTTCTGATTCAACATTCTCAGTTCCGCTGATGCTCCCTCCTTCTGATATCTTCTGATTCAACATTCTCAGTTCCGCTGATGCTCCCTCCTTCTGATATCTTCTGATTCAACATTCTCAGTTCCGCTGATGCTCCCTCCTTCTGATATCTTCTGATTCAACATTCTCAGTTCCGCTGATGCTCCCTCCTTCTGATATCTTCTGATTCAACATTCTCAGTTCCGCTGATGCTCCCTCCTTCTGATATCTTCTGATTCAACATTCTCAGTTCCGCTGATGCTCCCTCCTTCTGATATCTTCTGATTCAACATTCTCAGTTCCGCTGATGCTCCCTCCTTCTGATATCTTCTGATTCAACATTCTCAGTTCCGCTGATGCTCCCTCCTTCTGATATCTTCTGATTCAACATTCTCAGTTCCGCTGATGCTCCCTCCTTCTGATATCTTCTGATTCAACATTCTCAGTTCCGCTGATGCTCCCTCCTTCCTTTCCAACACATGTTCTTCTCGCTGTCTTTATAAGCTAGCGCTATCAATTCAAACTAAGTCATTTTTACACAGAAGAAAATGCATAAAAAGAAAAGAGAGGCGCAGAGAGAAAGGGAAAAAAAAGGGAGAATGAAGGGTAAAAAAGAGAGAAGAATTTAAAATCATTTCTTATACTGATTAGATTAAAATTTATTCAATTAAGACACGAGAAACTCAAATAATATAAATATGTTGCCCTAAAGAAACTTTATTTGCAAAATTGAAAAAGAAAGGTAAAATCAAAAGAAAAAAGTTAATATGTAAAAAAGCAGGAAAAAAAACGAGCCAAACTGTCAAATTAATTCAGGACGATTTTTAGCTGGTAAGCCGTACAGTGGTTCCATACGTGACAATTTAATTTGGAGGTATAATGTTTCAGGTTCACTTTAACAACGCTATTGCAACGTCTCCCTTTTAATGAATTTGCCGATATAAAGGACAAAACAATTTTTTTTTTTTTACATTTTCGACAGCCCCCTCTCCTTGTGTAATTAATTGTCTTCATTTCTTGATAAAAGTTAGCTGTTTTCGACACAAATACAACGAAATTTAATGAGAACTGAATATGTTTTATTTATTTTGATGCAACTTTTTGATACTTTTATTTTTAAATTGGTTTTCTTCAATTTTGGACATTGGTTTTGCTTGACGAGAAAAAAAATTTATTTCTCGAACAATATTACAAAATATGGACCTTTTGCGCGGCCCTTCTTTATAACTATGTTTCTTATGCATGACGCAGGCAGTATGTGTATCTTCATATATATCTCTCTTCCATCTCTCTCTCTCTCCCTCTCTCTCTCTCTCTCTCTCTCTCTCTCTCTCTCTCTCTCTCTTTTCTTCTTCTTCTCTCCCTTTTCCGGTACAAAGCACAAAAGTTAAGTAATTAATGAGGACACAATTTATAGCCAATTTTCTCGTTTGTATTTTTTATGCTCTAACGTTAACATTCGTTGAAAGAATAATTATGCGCATACATTTCTGCTCTTTCGCTATGTTTCAACCTGAATATTTATCACGCAGTTTTCTGAAACATCGTGTCAGTCAATTGTTTTAACTTTACCTATGCTGTGAATGTCCATAGCTACTAGAGTGTAGCACGTAAATATGAACAAGATCTACGATCGCGATTTTTGCGGTATTTCTTTCCGAACTATTTTGGGCTATGCAAACACTGAATTGGTCTCAAGAAACGGAAGCGTCTAAATTTTTTTTATGATAATGGGAAGGATAGAGAGATACAGAGATAACACAGGTAAATAGATAGATTATCTAAGAAGTAAATTAAAAGAAAACAAGCTAGATAGCTGAATATGTAGATAGGTAGAAATATATTGAGAGGTATTGAGAGAAATTATAATTATTTAGAAAATTATATAGACAAACAAATAAAAATCTATGGCGCAAAATGCTACACAAATTTCCGCTAATATTTATCAGCTCAGAGTACTATTTTTCCAATGAAGCTTACATAATAAATTAACTCTATTTTGTAAAATGTTTAACACCCAGGATTTGACTCGCACGCGCGTACACTAATCGGAAGAGGAGGCAACCCTCGTCCCCAGTGTTTTATCTATTCTGTGTATGCTCGCATGCTAAAATCATTGATTCCTTGTTGTGGTAATCCAATTATAACACTAATTGCTCAATTATCTTTACTTTCCATTAACCGTTTTTACACTTATGAGTGGCATATTGATTACGTTTCCTGTGGATGTTGGTGAATCGGCTTTGGAACAAACAAATAAATTAATAAATCAGTAAAAATAAGTGTAAAATTACCTCAGCTCACTGAATCCTTTTTCTGTCTGCTTTACCTAATGTTGTTCAGTTCTTAATGACATGCTCATAATATGGCAGAAATATAGTTTATATATGAACCGTAATTTATAAAGAGAAAAGAAGAACGAGAGGTGGATAAAGAGACATGGAGAGAGAGATCAATAGAGAGTTGAAGAGAGGAGAGGGATACGAAACACTAATAAGGACAGCAGAGACAACCTAGATTCAGGGCGATAAAGAGCCACTCACTCCAAGTCAAGGATTGGGCGTGTTTGTAATGAGTAGATTTCGTTTCGTTGATAAATCTATGGATTTCCTAAGCAAGTTAGTCAAAATATCACCCCCTCCCATCCCCTCTTATATTACCATACATATAAACCCATATGTAATATAATAATTTTACATAGCTGGCTTTCATACGTTCGTCCTTGCTCTTAAAGACATACAAAACGTGACTGATTCTGTCAGACTCTGGGTCAATAATGAGTTATTGCTCTTGAGTTTCGGCGAAATGGGGCCAGGAAAAATCAGTTAAGGCTATAGAATTATATAATTCTGAGGTTTTAAGGTACTTGATTGTTGCCTGGTCAAAGTACTAAGCTGGCCTCTTGTCTGAAAGCCGACGTATGGCTTTCTACCAACATAGGGACAATTTTGGAAATTATTATAATCGGAACAGAAGGATGGGCGCCTTCTGATGAACATTTAGATGAAAATGAAATTTATATGTTTATGTATATATATATATATATATATATATATATATATGTGTGTGTGTGTGTGTGTGTGTTTGTTTGTTTGTGTGTGTATTATTTTTTAAGTTTTCCAATACTGGATCTGAGTACTTTAAATTTATCTTTGCTTTTTCGCTATCAACACCCGTCGCAATCTTTTTTTTTTTTACACATTTTATACAACTTGAAAAGTGTCAAAATGACGAATGGATAATCTTATACAATTAAGTATTTCAAACAATATCTTCCCTACGACTATGAATGAAAATTTGTTGGCGATAAAGAATGTATCCACAGTAAAATCTCAGAGTTAAAGGGCGAGCAGCAGCTGCTGTGTTGCACATTTCCAGATGATGGTGAGAACATCTTTTAGCAATCTGCACCTTATCATCGAGCATGTGCTCCACTAACCCATGTTTTTGTCATCTCACAAAAATAATTATCGGGAGGAAGTGTGCAGAGCAGATGAGCATGTGGAATCGTAATTTATCATAGAGTCCCAGTACAATGAAAGCTGGGCAAACAATATTTTTTATAGGTAGGCCGAGAATTTGACGTTAAAAAAAAAAAAAAAAAAGTATGAATATTTGTCTCAGTATTTTACCTTTAAGACGAGGAAAAGCTAAAAAAATTGTTTGTGCAAACTTGTTTTTCAACCGTTTTAGTTTTTGTTTTGACATTTTTCAAGATGGTAATATTCATATTACCTGAAGCAACAAATTATTTTTTCGTTTAATGCCATCCTTGAAAATCTATGTATAGATTGTGTTTCGATTTGTAATTTTAACCACCAAACGAAAACATTTTCGTCTTTAGCTTGAAAACGCATTAAAATTTGATAGTAAAGTGAGTTTGCTTTTGTGCAACTTATCTGCAGTCTGAGCGCTGCCTCTTTCAATAAAAATATTTTCAAAACTGCTCTTGATACCTTGGTATCTGAACAAAGAGATCTTCAGCGGTTAATCCTGTATGATTTGAAAGGGTTAGCAGGCTGCGACAGACTTAAAGGACGTTAAGTCGTGTTATATTTACGAGACGTGAAAATTTAGTGAACAATTGATTTGCCCAGATTTAGCAATTGCCACCTAATAAGCATTAATTGAAATTAAAATGAAGCAAAATACTCCATGCTGTCTTCAATCTCGATGAAAAGATTAGGTATTTTAAAGATATTTCTCTCACACACAAGTCATACATATCTTTCTATTATGGGTTTATGTGAATTGGTTTGAATTATTTTGTGGAAAGAGCCATAGTTTTCACCTGCTTTACATTTCTTTGCACGAAAAGTGCAGGCAAAAATAGAGCAAGGAATGCAAGACTGTGTGAAACTACAACAGAGAACAACGGAAACTATAGTGTGGCTTTGAGTTTACCTGAATATCTGAATTTAAGCGACAGTATAGAATAAAATAAGTTAACTTGAAAAAATACTTTTTCTTTTACAAATGAGACGGTTTCTTTTTCTTGAAAGAATGGGGCTAAAAGAAGGTACGAATAATAATTTAAAGGACGAACTTGTAACAATCATATAGTAAAATAATGATAGTACAATTGTTTGGACGTGCTTCATCTAGATTTCGACAAGGAGATACACATGAAGCACCCAGTGGCACATGCCATTATATTAGTTTTCTTTGGATAATCGAAGCATATCCACCTTCCTAATGAAACCGATTAGGATCAGCAATATTGATCAAAAGAATTTAGGTTAATGCTTTCTTTTATCATACATTGCGTATGGGTTTGTGCCTTAAATACCCAAGGCTTAATGACCCAATAGCTATGCAGATCTGGCTATCCGTGGGAAACTTGAGCGATGCAGGAGTTTGCTCACTCTGACATACCTGAGCTAAGGATAGTCTCCTGATGGATATTACAAACCGCTAGACCTTAAGTGTTGCTCTTTGAATGCATTGAGTGGGTATTGATCGAAAAAAAATCGTTTCATATCCGTTCCAAGAATTGCCTTTATGCCATGACTTATAATCAAAGGAAAATTATTTACTAATTGTGTATTTCAATTCATCCCAGCCATGAGTATTATCAACATACAGCTGGTTGGATATATGCAAGAGATTAATGATTGAATTTTACGCGGAGATTTTCCACAAAAAAAGAAAAGTCTTAACCAGTGAAATATAAAACTCCGGTTTCTTTAAAATATGAGCAAACTTAAAAACCAAGAATCTAGTCCATGGTCGGAAGTTGCTTAGCCATCCTACACAATTTTAGACTGAGAAAATTAAAAGAAATTAATAAAATGCATTACGCAAGTTACAATATGAGTCAGAGTAAAAGGTTCTGCAGGGAAGATAACAGTGGACAAGAGAATAATGGCACATAAGCTACACTGTAACTACTGTTACAATAACATACCTAAACCACTGAGGGGGTTTAAAAGTAATACACATTAAGATGTGGTATAGATCTTTACAATTTAAGAGAAAGAAAATATGCTTCGCATGAATATTGGTTATAACCATTTTGCGCCAGCATGAATTTATATTGAAGAAGATGATAGTATTTACCAAATCTTCGTGTACTTCAATATCTTCTTTGAAGTCATCTAAACACGTCATGAACGATTGTGGATTTGAAGTCTTTTACATTAGGAAGGCGCAGCCTAAAGTTACTACCCTGTTAGATTAGAACATGACATCTAAACCGATTTAGGGATTCCTTTATTACCCAAGAGTTCCAAACAGTTTAAACGTAAATCGTGAAAGTATCAATTTTAAAAAACTTAATTGAGGAAGAGTGATAATTAAATACAAGACTGAAGACTGCTAAGCTCGTTGATTAGCTAAGGGTCTAGTAAGCTGTCCTTTGAAGACGTATTGTACCTGGAGAAATGCAGCGATCAATAACTATTGTGAAGACTTCAGTTACCCTGGTAATATGAATAACTCCATCTGAGAGCCCTGGGCTTTTTCTCTGTCGAGACTCTAACCTGTTCAAATTCATTTCTTAAGTTTAAAAAAAAATAGTCTACTAAATGCAATACACCGTTCTTTGCTATTTGACTCTGTCCACTTCCAAGCTACTAACATCCCCCTTCCTAATAAAGCTATATTTAGTTTCACATTCTCATGAATTTGCTTGAAATTAAAATTAATAAATTATTGGCATCAAAACAAAAGAGAAGCTTATTCTGTATTTCTGTTTTCTTCATGTAAAATTCAAAACTGATACACTTTGAGTTGAAAACTTTGATGCAGGGCAGCAACAGTCCTGATTTTTCAAAATGGAAAATGGAAACTTTGCTTATCTTTCACCCAGTCATCTTTTGGCACTTTAAAGATATCTGAAAGAAAAACGTCTCTGAAATTTAAACAACATCAAGGTGATAACAGTTCAGCATATGCACCATAGCTTTAAAATTTGATGAGAGGCTCTAAGTGTAATAACGTTTTTCAGATATTTTTGCACGAGCCTGAAGACAATGCATGTACACGTCAACAAAAAAAAAAAGCATATTGCGTTGACAAACAATTAATCATAAAAGTGTGCTCTGACGTATAGCTATCCTTGATTGTGCTCATATTCTAGCGCTATTTATTCACTGTAGTTTTATCCTTTGAACGTGTAGAAGCTAAATGGTGTAGTTTGTACCATGAATTGATTCTTGATTCTGTTATATCGATTAACTTATTGTCTGTTCTTCTTTGATTCCTGCATGCTTCGCAACTACTGTTCCGCACATTTTTGTTTCGTTCTCAATACCCAATGTTTTTAAACGGAATATAAAAACAAAACAAAAAACAAAACAAAAAAGCAACCTTTCAACCTCTATCTTTGGAGGGTGACTTAAATATAACTGGTTGCCTTTAGTGTATATTTTTCGCACAATATCTTTGATCTATAACTTCAATCTCTTTTTTCTCTATTAGACCAACAGCGTGTTTGACCATCTCATGATCCAATGGTTTCTGTCTCGACTATAATTCATCTAGTCACTCACTCGGTTAAGAATTAATACTGTGAGGCCTATCTTCCTCATCTGTAAAATATATTCCAGCAACTTAAACCAAAACATCACTCAGCACCCATGGTCTTGACCCGGCTAGCTATTGAGTGCTGTGTAGGATGCGTGTTCGATCCCTGACATACGCTAATTTATATATCCAGCGACTTGTCTGTCTGCTTTGATTTAAACATATGTTTGCGATGCTTTCGAGGCTCTTCCTATTTCATTAATAATCACCTGTTTGTTCTTTTCTTTTTTCTTTATCTCATAAGATCCATCAGTACCAGCCTACGTCAAATTTTAATCCCAATCACCTCGCTTTCGCCTTTCTCGTATACACAGATTATCTTTTAACCTTTTTTTCCCCTTCTCAATCAAGTTCAACAAATAGATAAAAATGATGTTTAGAATTTTTAATTAAGTTCCATTTATTTTTATGATGAATCACGCTTGTGATGTAAATAGACATAATACAGTTATCACAATCAAAGGATACAACACCCTGCTCTCCTTTGTGATTACTGTTTGAAGCTAACAGTTATATCATCCTGACTCAATCCTGCTAGGCCAGCCAACCCAGATTACAGACAACAGATGGTTCGCGAGATTCCACTTCATTGTTATCTTAATTCCGAGCAGTTCTGACTGCAGTAACGAATGGATTCAAACACACAAGTTTTGCGTTTAGTAGTTTTGTTGTGTGTTTTTGGACGTCATGTGAAGGACAAAATCTTTTGAGTTGGGCAATCATGGTTAATTTAAAAGAAAGAGGCGGACATTACAAAATAAATAATAGAGAGATAGAGAGAAATAGGAAGTGATGAACGAATAAACATTGGTGACATGCAGTTAGCACTGTTCATAGACATGGAATAACGAAAGAGAGAGAGAATTAAAATGTAAGGCAGAGGGAATGAAAAAGTGGCTCTACGAGATAACGAGATAGTGAGCCAGGGAGAGAGAGAGAGAGAGGGAGAGAGAGAGAGAGAGAGAGAGAGAGAGAGAGAGAGAGAGAGAGAGAGAGAGAGAGAGAGAGAGAGAGAGAGAGAGAGAGAGAGAGAGAGAGAGAGAGAGAGAGAGATTAAAATAAATGGAGAAAGGCAGAGTGGATGAAACGTAGAAAATTACAAAAGAGCATGAAGGCCAAATCCAAGCAGTGCAGGTAGAACTTTATAATTATAAGATTGAAAAAATAGGCAGAACAGATGAATAGCTAGAGAAAAGGTAAAGAAGATAACGGATTAGAGAAAAAGAAAGAAAGGGATAGGAACTAAAGAGGGAATAGCCGAGGTGATAAACAATCAAGATTTGGCAAAGAGAAGCAGATATACCTTTGACGTGTTCAGAGTGTTTGTCTTATATAAAACCAGTTTTTCTCTGCGCATCTTTACAATTTAAAAAAAATAAGACGATTATAGTTCTTTCTGTTGTCAACTCTAAGGCTTATGTTGCAGAAAACGTTGGAAAACGTAATAAACAAAGATGTATTTTTGTCATTTTAAAAGAGCATCAATCATGGTGTTTTGGCATTTCCTGTAAAACTTAACGAAATCATTGTTTTGTTTTACGGCATGATATCTCATGCTATTTGGTTATATTTAAACTTTTTTAATTATTTAGATCGAGCTTTTGATATTTGCTGGAAAAATTTAAAAATATAAAGTATGCAAAGCTAAAACGATATAATTCAAGTAAATGTGTTTAAGCTGAATTTTTTCGTTGTTGTAATTATTAATGGTTTATCATGCCACGGAAACATTCATTTTTGTCGAAGTTTTTTTTCCCAAGTATATTAGGAGTGCTAGGGTATCAGTAAAAATTATAGAGCTGAAGTTTTAGGCAGTAATAGCAGAGGTTCAAAACCTAGAGCGCTTGAGAGGAAACTTAAAAATTCGATAAAAATCGGATGAGAAGTAAACTTTTAGATAGCTCCCCTACCTGACACATCGTGTTTCATACATTTATAAATTGCTTTTAGGAAATAGAAAAAAAAAAAGATATGAGCAACCGATTTTGCTTACCACTACCCATGAGGGCGCACATCTATTCCAACTTCCATCGAGACAAAAGGGACCCTAAGATAAACAATAAATTAAACTTTCATGGCTTTTTTTTAATGTCCACATAAAACTTTATCATCCTCCAGCTGTAGTGCTGTCTTTTGTAGCAATGCTTTGTCAGCCAAAATTTTGTTCAGTTTTTATTCATTCAACAAGTTTCAAGTTAATTTTTTCATATTCCCTGAACCGCAACTAGCTTCACGTTAAATGTTAAAACTTCCCGGAGCTACATCTCGTTTCAAGTTAAGTTTTTATATTTGCCGAAACTAAAACTTGCAAGTTTTTTTAATTTTTGCCGGAATTGTTAATACTCTTTGCAAAATAAATAAATAAATAAATAAATCATTGTCTCTTTACTGATTTATTTTAATTTAAAGCATAAACCGGAATTATCTTAATGATGTAGGTCAAACAAGGGTCTTAATTAACAATTAGCTGGGGTCCTTACAAACTGAACTCCTCTAATGCGGTTGCGATGACAATGTTAAATGTCTAAGTTACATTTCCTACCTATATGTTGCTCTGAAAGAGTAGTTATGACTTATTTTAAAAAGAATTTGGCCCAACTAAATTTTATTATATTAAATTTCCTAAGTTAATTTCCCATAACATTTTCTTTGGCATGAGACTTAAATGTTGTCTTTTTCAGTATCAGAAACTTCATTAAAGTGGAAAACTCGCTCAACACAAAATTCGTAACAGCAAAACATTATTAAACAAGATCAACAGACTATGTGGAAAAAAAAATTGAGTTTTAAAACGGGTTCTTCGGGTTCAGAAATGTCACAGGAAAGTTTGGAATATTCTACATGCACACGCAATTTCATCTTCAACGGCAAGAACTAAATTATGAAGTCCTTTGAATCTAAATCTCTCGCGAGAATAGTTTGCCAAAGGAAACTCATGATAGTGCTTTCACGATGAAATCTGCAAACAGGAGGGGAAAAGACCCTGTGGATGAAAGAAACGTCCGCTGTTCCCTTAAATACAAAAATCAATGTCGAGCTCACAGTAAAATAAATCACCTACGCGAAAGCCCAACAAAAAAAAAAATCCACACATTATTAACCCATAATTTAAAGTGTTTGTTCATGCTCAATATTCAAAGAAAACATTGTAAAGGTTATCAGAAACCAATACCAGAACCCAGTGATTGAGAAAGATGAAAGATCAGGGAAGTAGAAAGGTTTTTATAAAATAGCGGAGCAGTTGTCCGTTTCTTTCAGGAGAAAAAGTGGTTCTAAAATGTTGATCGTTTCTGGACACTAATCCATTAAGTTTGGGGATGTCTTCTGTCTAGGAGATTCTGTGGACCAACAGTACTGATGGCCTCTTTCCGTACTTAAAGTGACTTGAAAGGTTGGGGTGGGGAAAGTTTGTCTCTCCCTCAACAAAGAAAATAATAGAGTAGGGGACACGTTTGCAGCCTTTCCGTTACCTGTTATGTTTAGAGTCATATGTCTTCGATTTCTAATGTCCTTAGGATATAACAGTCTATGACTCATACATAAATCAAAATGGCGGATATGCCCGTATCTCACAAGGTTTGAGAGAGCGATTGAAAAATGGAGAAACAATGAGAGAGAAATAAAAGAGACGAGATTGGAAGTGACAGAAATAAGATTTTTTTTTGAAAGAAAAGACCATGAATAAGCTATACAGATCATATCAGATGTTGGAGTTATTCAAACAACAGCGAGGACTGCATTGAAAACATTACTGTAGGACGAAATTGATTGAAAAGAAGAATCCCAACAGTCCTAACACTATAACAATCTACTGACCTTTTCTTGATGTTCTCCACAAAGCTCTTAAACTTAAAAGTTTATATTTAACTTGTCTCCTCACAGGTCATTTTTCAGGAAATGTTTATGTGCAGAGAATTCTACATGTCTATTTCATATTGATTACATTTCCTTCACTCTTCGCTTTTCATATCTCCATCCTTCTACATATATCTTATCCAAGTTTCTGTGTATTTTACCAAATCCTTTTTTCTGTTTCATAATCCCTCAGCCTCCTTCTTACCATCTCTCTTTTATTTCTATCTTTCTCTCTCTTCCACTTTATCTCTCGCTGTCTGCGTCTTTTTCTCACTTTCAACTCACACGGTCGGACACCTAATGATCTCATTATTTGGGCAATCACACACGCAAGAAAAAACAATATTATTATTTTCTTATGGCAAACTAGCAGGTCTGCGATTACAATTAACTCTTCTTAGAACCCTGGCTGAGAGGACAAAGGTAGCTGATTATGAGCGTTATGACCCTGGCACGTCGATCATAAATAATTTGGAGATTTGGAGCGCTGACAAAATTCGCAGATCAATCATTGCTTCTTTTCTTAAGTATGGCTTTCTAAGAAATTTTGTAACGAAGTGCATTCTTCGGAGGTTTCAAACAGAAGCGCAAACGGTATTGTCAAAACATCTGAATGTAAAGGATCAGAGAGAGTAAGTTGAGAAGAAGTTTGATTGATTACATAAAGAAGCTCCTCTACATGATATATTTTTGAATATTTTAAGACTTTATTCTCCTGAAGATAATCCCTATTGTGTCTCGATTTCATTCTGCCGTTGTTTTCCTTTATTCCTTACAAAACAGATTTAAAAAATTATATGAAAATAGTATTGGATGTTGAATTTCAAGACAAATTTCTCTTCACTATCCCAGACAACAAAGCAAGACAAAAACAAAACTAAAATACTATCGAAAGTTTCAACACGAAAACAGAGTTTGATCTAAGATACTTTATTTTGCAATGCAGGGTAAAATAATTTTTGGTAATCCAAAGCAGGAGATAAAAATCACAATCAATACAAAATAACTATGTTAACAGTTCTTTGTCTTCACAAGTCTATCGTGAACCTTGACCCAAAAGTTTTCATTGTTTTGCCAAATGAAAAGTTAATAAGTGAAAAACAGGAGCATCTGTGTTTGATCAAACATTAAATATCACAGCACTAAATTTTTAGTCATAATTATAAACACAACTGTTTTCAAAGGTCAGTTTGGCATGTTTTATTATATTATGTTCAAGCATGATATTAACAACAGACCTCGACGCTAAATGTATTATTATAAAAATACCCACATTACTAGCATGGGAACGTAATTGCTTTTAAATTTTGTTTAAAAAATTTAAACGTTCATACAAGGATATTTTTCTGAGAAGTTCGCACGAACTCATCCCCCTGATAAATGAATATCTGTCACTCTTCGCAATATTCTTGTCAGATATATTCTGTTACACATAGTTGGTCCAAAAAATAAATCAATATACGCTTTAAAGAACAAAAATAGGAACAGAAAAATAGGACGGGAGGTAAAGAAAGACACAGAGAGAATAAGGAAGAGAACGAGAGATAGCGTTATAGTAAAACAAACTAGAAAAAGAGAGAGAGGGAGAGAGAGAGAGAGAGAGAGAGAGAGAGAGAGAGAGAGAGAAAGAGAGAGAGAGGGTATGAAAAGCACAAAATGAATAGCGACATCAAAATTTGCGTTGACTTTATGTCTTTAAATCTTTTCCTCATTTCTCTCCTCTCTCTCTGTCTCTCTGTCTCTGTCTGTCTGTCTGTCTCTCTCTCTATATATATGTATATGTATGTATGTATATATATATATATATATATATATATATATATATATATTTATCCCTCGCTTTCTCTATCTTTCTGATTCTTTTTGTTCACGTCTCTTTCTCGTTGGGTGTAGGTGTGTATCTCACTCTCTTTCTCTCCCTCTCCATCTATATCTATCTATCTCTCCCTCTTTCTCTCTCTTACGTAATCTAAACACTTTATTTTCCTCTCGACAGTTTCTACAACCTTCATACTCTCTTTCTCTCTCTCTCTCTCTCTCTCTCTCTCTCTCTCTCTCTCTCTTTCTCTGCCCTTCTCTCTCTTCATTGTCATAGAATAAAGGCACATCTCCTTCTTTTACTTCTATAACGACAGCCATCTCTCATCAGCGAACTTGTAATGCAATCTTACACCACACATCCGCGGTCCTTCTAGTGGTCAATAAAATTCATGACATATAAAAGATTTTTCCTCCTCTTTTTTTGTCCCTCTCTTCTTCCAATAATCGACTCATCTCACACTTTTTTCGAGCGTTCTTGACTGACCCGTCAGCAAATTGAGCTATGAGTTCCTTCGGCCGTGCTCTCTCTCTCTCTCTCTCTCTCTCTCTCTCTCTCTCTCTCTCTCTCTCTCTCTCTCTCTCTCTCTCTCTCTCTCTCTCTCTCTCTCTCTCTCTCTTTCTCTCTCCCCCTCTCTCTCTCTCCCTCTTTCTCTCTATCTCTCTCTCTCTGTATGCCTGGCCTGGTTACCGAGACAGCGGTTATGTCCCCCCCCCCTTCCCTCTCCCTTCACGCGGGGTCTTGGAAGGAAAATCCATTAACATAACACTCTGTCATAATTGGGTTTTTATTTAAATCATCCTTTTCGACTGATCAAGCACCCACTACTAGTGCCAAACCTAGATCCAGCTTATCACTCTGCGTGCTTTACGAGCGTCATAATTTTCCCAAGGTCTCATAACGCAATGGTTTGAGAAAACTTGTACTGAAAACTGCTTGTATACCCCACCGTCATTTAAAATACAACAAAGAAACGAAAAAACAAAACAAAACAAAACCACACATACATAATTATTTCCATGTCATCACTCCGTCAAAGCCTTTATTTACAGTATTTAAATTAGAAATTGGAATTAATGAACGCGCGACCATAGAAGCCGTTTTTGTGCATAAATCGAACAAAAGACGGTCTACTTTGCTAAATTTGTATACGATGCGCATGAAAATGATTCTTAGGTTTTCACAAACTTTTTACGGAGACTTCCTTTACTTTTTTTAATTGTGTGTTATAACAGAAGAAATAACGGAAGTAAACCACACAGGAATCGCACTGCACCATTTAATAAATCGATATGTCACACATTCAATCGACAAAACAAGTTAGATTGCGCATTTGAGGGACATTTTAAGCAACCTGTGAAAGATTTATAGGCAAAATTGAAGGACGAAAGACAATAGTTGCTAGCACCAGCGCACAATAGCTTTATTATCAGACTGAAATAACAATTTCATTTTTTTTTTCGCCTGACCGAATGTCTCTTATGTTTTGGTTTTAGTTGATGATTAATTGCTTTGTATTTCTGGCGTAAATGGTGCATGGAAGTTTCCTCCACCAGTTGTTAGATATGTACTTTCGCAAATTGAGGCCTCATCGCAAACCTCAGCTATTTATTTTGATTACTCGAGTGAGATTGTGTAATAACCATGGGAGTTTTAAAGTGAAAGTAAAAAACTAGAACTCACTCTAACGACTGAATGCAAATTGACACGATGTGAACGCAAAGTATTACCAAAACGTAGATTCTAGTTTGCTTTAGCAGAGACGACAAAGAGTTTTCTACTGGTTTGCAGTAGGATAAATGAGTAATCAAACGCAAGACTCGTTTAATAGATTATTAATATTCGTATAGTGTTACAAAGAATATGGAAATAGAGTTTGTCTATTCCCATGGGTAAAATAGAGTAATCAAAGATGCAAGTTAAATAATGTATGTCATTATTCATACACGCGTCTAGCATCATAATATACAACACAATTTAGAGCACAATGGAAGTTTTAAAGTAAATGTAAGAACTCAACTCAGTATAACAATTGAATTGACATACGATGACAATGCAAAGTATTACCAAAATCTGAAGTCAAACAAAGCTGGAGACAAGTAGTATGCTTCAGCACAGACAACAAACAGTTTTCGTCTGGTTTGCAGTACAAGCTATCAACTTTGCTGTCGGAACTTACACTATGTCAATATTTCCCTGGGAAGTCGGGGATGTTTTTTTCGTGTACCGTCACAGAATATGATGTTACTATCGCGATTGTCACAGTCATAAAGATATGCGCCACGTAGCTATTCACATTTTTAAATATTTTTTTTATCCTCAATAAAAAATATACCATGTAAATGTGTGTTACAGGAGCGTCTTTACATAAGTGCCTTTGTATTATTTTGAAGAAAGAAATTTATGTTTTGAGATGAGTGAGAGAAAATTTAGGGCATATTAAGCAAGTGGGATTTTTAGGCTTGTGCTGTGAAGAAAGAGGGTAATGATTAACATTAAAAAAAACAAAAAAACATTATAAAACTGCTGGCTTAAAAAATATGGATTTTCCTTCAAAACACTTTCGCTGGTTTCAATGGCAAAGCTAACTTATCTTTCTTTAGAATATCCGTACTCTTCTCTATAGAGGAAGTGTAAAACATATGATAGAAATCAATGCTTCTTCCTTACCATTGTTTATAAACAAGTAAGGAAATTTTAAACTTTAACTGCGTCATTGGGCACTAATTATGTTGATCTCTAAAAATGAATACGATAATGTCATTTATCTACCATTGTGATCATGATGACAAAAGGCGATCCTGATCGTGATGCAAACTGTTATTATCGTGATACTGAGTGGCTACACTACGTCATTCCTCCCTTAGCCCACCTTTTCCCCTGATAAAACTTGTGGAGGAAAACCTATTAACAATATTCGAGAAAATGCTTGGGGCAATTCATTTGATGACAATTTAGACATATGATTAGACTAAAAAAAATACAAACAATTTGGAAAGCAGTTTGTCTAGTTATCATTTCAGTTAAAATATTTTCAAACTGATAAGAACTCAAAAGATGGCTTAATTTCATCAAAGGCAGAAACATAATTATTACTTTGTGCCGAAAGCAAAGGATAGAATGTTATTCAGATCAAAATAAAGAGAAAAATTAAAAGATAGACAGATCGAGAGAATGAAAAATAAAGAGAGACGGTGCTTCGAAAAGCTAAGACAATTAAACGAGTTAAAAGAAGTATGGATAGAGATGTATAGGGAAACTTATAGTGAGACAGAAAGAGAGAGAGAGTGAGAGAGAGAGAGAAAGAGAGAGAGAGAGAGAGAGAGAGAGAGAGAGAGAGAGAGAGAGAGAGACAGACAGACAGACAGAGACACAGACAGAGATATACAGACAGAATGAATGAAAAAGTGAAAGATACGTTTAATTGATTCAATGTCTTAGTATAGCGTTACAACAAAAATGAAAATGGATTTTGTCTACTCCCATGGGAAAAGCAGAGTAAGCAAATAGGCAAGTTACGTAATGTATGTCATAATTCATAGACGGGTTACGCATCAAAACCACATACGGCAGAAATTAGAGTAACTTAGTCATAGTCATGAATATTAGGTTCTTTATATTATCTCCTAAGAGTTTGAAATATGTCTAGCAGCGATTCATCTTTTTACCGTTACATAAATATTGGCTTGTTTTTCAAAGAAACTTTGAATCCTTTCCGAATTTCATTGAAGTTTCGCAATAGTCTATTTAAGCAATATGGTGAATGCTATTTCAGAAAGAGTTGTGCTTTTTAGTAGGAAGTCATAAGCTCTTTTTTCAGTCGATGTTGGCGTATCAAGCGATAGCGTCTACAAGAACACATATTGGTGTGAAATTTGAAGTAAAACAAGGGAAAACATAAAACGAGTTCATGAGAAAACATTTGTAACAAAATAATTTAGCTCTACTTAGCTCTTCAAAATGCTTTGGATTGTTAAACAAATTAAACTCACGACTTGTAACAAAAGACATAACCTTTTGTGAAATCGCCTACCCCATACCATGCCTGAAAATACGCAATATCGACTTATCACCTGTGAATTTTGGTAGTTCTGAGGTGTACAGAATGATGTTGATGTTAAAACCATACTCAAGAAACTTAACACGGGGATATTTCATTGTGTCCCAAATGTAGAAAATATGAGTACAGAAATAAGACAAAGAAATACGAACAAGTCAAGATAGATCTGAAGCAATAGCGCATCGATGCATTTTGCCCTTTCTATTTTTTAGTGACTATTAACGATAAATGATCTTTAAACGAAGTTTCACGTGTTCAGACTATGTCAAGAATTTACCATAAATAATTTAATCTTTCTTTCCAATATACAAAACATTAATATATTAATAGTGTAAATCGAAGCCTTGCATCTTACTTTATTTGTGATCCTTCTGAGTAACCCACTTGCTACTGGGCTAACATTACTATCCAACCCATGACGGTAAAATCACGTTCAACTTTGTGACACCATAAACAAAAATTAAAAAAAAAAACTAAAATAAGAAAACAACTTTATGGCCCTATAAACAAAAATACTTTTAAAGTAAAACAGGAAAAGACAGAAAGAAATAAAAAAAAAACTAAAACAAGGAAAAAAAATAAGAACCCAAAAATCACACACAAAGACACGTGACTCCAACCGTTATCTGATACTTGACAGTATTGATTATGTCATCACTGGAACCAACAACAAGGCTACGCTCCAGTCACCTGTCTGTATTAACTCTATCTCAAATAACCATTAAATCTGTTAAAGTTTAAACCATATCAGTTTTCAAAAAAATATCATAGTTGCCCCACCGCGGAAGAGAGTTCAACACGTTCTGAAAACAGCAGGGGATTGGGTCAGATTGGGTGTAAACGTGAGAAAAAATATATAGCAATGTCGTTATCCTTCACTTCATGGATATCATAAATATATTGCAAGAGATAGAGAAGAAACATAGCTTTTTTTCAGATGTATCTATACATATCTACTTTTGATAATATCGATATCATTAAGATAATTTACATAAAATTTAAGATACATATTTTTATTCCTCAAAATAACCCAATTAGACATTTTGTCGAACGAAACCGTATAAGAGAAAATCAAACATGGATGCTCAAGAAGTTAGGTACACTGGTAAAACAACAAAGAATAACAAAACTGCTAGACCAAAATTGTAAAATAGGACGACATTCTTCCTCTATCTATAAGACTTTAAAACAGGCATTCACGTTATATAAGACGCAGTATCATATCAGTTAATTTTAAACAGTATTGTATACACTACCTGTTATACTCTGTTGATGAACTCATATCAAACGTAGTGTATAAAAAGTATCTGGCTATCTAATACTAGTTCATAATAAAAATTTGGTCTAAAAAGTTATTGTGAACAAAACACTTCTCAAATAACATCCTTGATCCAGGCAACCCCGATGTTTTTACAATTTATACCAATTCCTTACTCATCTTTTATAATCGATAGTACAGCTATTATACGATTCTAAATAGCTTCTAGTATGCTCAGTACCTTTTCTTTCTTCATATTTTGTAATGTTAATGTCGATTTGCTGCTAGCTATTTTTTTCTCCGTTTCGATTATTTCAACCGATCATTCGATATTTGATTTTTTAGAAGGCATTAATCAAGGCCGAGAGATTCTAAATTGGGATTTGCTAGGCTTAAAAAAAAAAACTAAAAAAAAAAAAAAGGTTTCGGGATTTTTGATTAAAAAAAAGGATGTTGTGTGTCAAGTCAAATTCGTTATCAAAATGAAATATTCGGGGTGGGGGAATATTCGTGCCCTTAGATAAATATAATAACGTAAGCATAGAGAATTATCAGGATAGTTTCCTTACGGTCTAGCTTCAAATCCCAAAGCGTTTTTTTAACTTCTCTTAGCCAAGAGTTATTCAAAAAGAAAACGAAAATTGGCCGCTATATTTTTCAGTAACCCTTGGAAACGGCTGCAAGCCATTGAGCGTGATAACTTCACCTAATGGGGTCATTAATGCGGTTTTCCGGTGCTTTGTGGGAGAAAAGCAACCTATTAAAGTGTGCATTATCATAATTATAAGGGCTGAGTTGCTTTCTAAGACACTTCGTCAATAGACGATATCCCTAAAAAATTTTGGCGAGTTCCCTTTCTTGTACGACTGGCAAACACAGCCAGGGCTTAAGCTTAATAGTTAGTATTTAAAGTAGAAATAACTGTTAAGAGACAGAAAATAATGAATTTTATATCTTACCTTCATGCAATTAATATGTAGGTTAAATCTAGACAGTAGAAAGACATGAACAGGTAAAATTATTATTTAAAAATAACAACAACAAAAAACAATGTCATACATGAAAGGCGTTTGTGGCGCTCCATGACTACAGTGCAATATTGAGGTGTCATTGCAAACAAGCAGTAAAGTAATACTTTCTATTCCCAAGCCACGCCAGGTGATCCAGCCAGTTTTTATAAACGTGATCCATTCTCCTATCATGACGTGATGATTTCACAAGAAGTTATCCTGAGTCTGCCTGAAGCTTTCGCCAGCATAATATCCAGTAGCTGTTGCTATGAGGAATCAACTTTTTTGTGATTTTTTAAGTTAAACGTCTTTTAAGTTTTATGAAGAAGTTTAAGGCGGAAGAGGGGAATTAGAAATCACTCATGTGATTTAAAAAGTTCATATATAAGGAAGTTCAAGTTCTATAAATAGTGGTACAAAAGCGAAAATTGGGGTGGCTGTGGGAAGGAGAAAAGTAGTCAAATAGTATAGGGAAAAGAGATAGAGAGTTCATGTGATAAAATAATAGAGGTTGTTGGCTAGAATACAGACATGTACACATAGAGTTATAATTACAAATTGTTTATAATACGTATACTAGTATACAGAGGGATTAAGATAAGTGTTGCGGGTAATTAAAATAAACATAGTTTAAGAAAATAAAGTATTAATTTAGATTTCTAAAGTTTATGATTTTCTTAAACCATTGGATCAGTTCCTCAATCAAAGTTTTGTTCTCGAATATTGTGTGTTTTTTGCAAAACATGGGATTTACATTAATTTGTGTCCAGAAATTTGTATATACTGAGAAAGAGTTGATATTGTATCTTTCCAATGAATTCAAAAAGTTTTGTTATCTCTCATGCTAATAAAGCCTAATATGATGAAGTTCTTAAAGGCGCACTGCTTTATAGTTGATTAAATCGTCTATGAATTATATATTAACAATTTTTCAAATATTTATAGAAGGATTGTGATTGAACAATTAGGTAAATATTCATATTGTCATAGTTCTTATGAAACAATAAAAAAATAAAAACGTAACTTTTTTTTCATGTAGAATATTTTGATGATAATAGCTGCATTAATTGAATCTGTAAGATGAAGGGACATGAAAACTTTTAGGAGCAAGACGCTTTTCTGATATATTGAATTCTTAAATTTGCTATTCCCATAATCATTTGGCCTGTGTTATTCTTTAGCGATTTCTAAGATGGTTATAGCAGCAATTAAAAAATAGAAAAAAGAAACGATGATGCAATAGAGTCGGCCACCGCAGTAATAATATAACTTTTTTTTTTGTGTTATTTTTAGAGCATAATATAAAAGTAACAGAATAAATTGCGGATAGGCAATATTAATCATAAAATATTAAAGAAACTCATAGCATTGTTGTTTTGTATCAAGCAATCTTTTTGACAGTGTAGTGACAATGCACAATTTTCCAGAGGCTGAAAAAATGAATAAGATTAAAGTCAATCAGTAGATCTGTCGTTATCACTTAATGAAAGCTAAAAAAAAATAAAATAATAATTACAATTGAGGCAGCGCCAAAGGCATGCAACAGGTTTTTAAAATATAGTTGCCTGGTTTACCGGTACTGATATATGTGTAGGAATTTAATGATGCATTGTGGTACTTGATAAAAAAGCAAAAGTTTACAATCGTGGACGTTTCAGTTAAAAAGTATTAATATATAGGGCAATACCTCAGCATGTCTTTATAACTTTAGGAATCAAAGAGATCCAGGGGCTCTGTGCAATTAATATAGGGCTTAATCATTGTAGACCGTTATCACAAACCGTATAGTAATTTTCCAACAATCGTAAGGTTATTCTTTTGGTCAGTATGAATAGATGCCTCTGATAGAAATATACACAAGAAAGCGCTACCGTAATCTAGCAGTGATGTCTAGCATTTCTGATTATATCTGTAAAAAAAACATCATGCCTTTATTCTGGAAAACCTTAATAAGGATCAACACTGATATATAACTTCAGCTTTTAACTTTTTTTTTTTTTTTACAAGATCCAGAAAGTAGATCTAACTTTAAATACTAGGATCTTCTCCGTCATCATGGCGAAGCGTCTAGCTAGCGGCAGGCGTGCAGCCTACGAGAGAAAACAATTGAATTGAAATAAGTAAAGAAGTCGCTTCAACCTATTACTTCTAACAGCATTGTAACAACAATAAAGTGCATGAAATGAAAGAAGATGCAAAACATCGGCACAGTTGTCTATTTATTATAATTATCTGGAATGCGCAAACTCTGCTTTAAGAATCATTTATCTTTTACGTAATAAAGTAACTAATATATATATATATATATATATATATATATATATATATATATATATATATATATATATATATATATAATGAGCTAGGCGAAAAATGAAGACCATCTAATCGAGCATTTCTAGACCACCTAAAAAATTCAAATTT
Source organism: Elysia crispata (assembly GCA_033675545.1). Classification (NCBI taxonomy): domain Eukaryota; kingdom Metazoa; phylum Mollusca; class Gastropoda; family Plakobranchidae; genus Elysia; species Elysia crispata. The sequence continues at coordinate 284,810 of JAWDGP010002819.1, read as the reverse complement.
GGCATAAAGTTGTAAATTGCCCTAAAGATTGGAGTGGTAAAATTATTTTTCAACAAAATATTGTTGTTTTTTTTTCGAAAGTGAAAGAAAAAATATGATTATTATTTTCTTAACAGAAAAAGTTGAATGTGCGAACTACTTCCTGTGAGCACAGCTGGGCAGAAATGGCAGGAATGAAACTGGACCGCATACAATGTAGGCGGCGGCAGATGTAAAACGATTTGAGATATATCAAGATCTGCATGTTATAGTGTGAGGTCTAATAAAGAATCTTAAAAAGTTGCTTGGACATAGGTTCTAAATCTAGGATCTAGATATTTACAGCAGATAGACTCAGATCAATAGTTCAAAATCTACATCTAGATAGATCTAGATTTAACTTTTCGGCTTAGCATAATAATTTTGTTTCATCCAAATTAAATATTTTTTAAACTTTCATTATCATTATGTTTAAATGACTGCGCGGCTAAGAATTTCCGCAAAGCAGTGCTCTTTTATTGCGAAAATTCAAGGCTTTCTAATAAGCGTTTAAAAGAATCTAAAAATAAACTGAGAAATTATAGAATCGGTCGATTTCCTTTGTACCAAAAGGATAATTAAAGTTCTGCATGTTAGTTTGTGTTTGGAAAAAGAATTATCGAGATTTGTAGATTCTAGGTAAAGATGGGTAGGTGGAGGCATAATATTATATCTGGATCGTATAGATATGAAGACCATTTATAAGCATAATTATTAAAACATACACGTACCAGCGTCCCCTTCCGAGAACAAGGTTTTCAGCTGGTATTTATAATAGTAGCTGATGTCCTTGAAGCTAGTAATTCGCATAAAGGAATATGAAAATGCTCTCGTTTAAATAGTCAAAAAAAGTATAGGCTTTAGTAATGACAATGCGAAGATATTGGTTGGAAAACTCGATTTTAATTTTATTGCATTGTGCAAGATCATCAGTTCAGAGCAAAGATGTGTAGCCACTGAAATCAATACGATCTCTAAAAAAGTTTCAATGAAGGAAACGTATCTGACCGTATAAGAGGAAAATGCGAAACATGCAGGCTTCAACTAATAAATGCTATGGTGTTGATGAAAAAAAATTGACAATGTTCCTCTATCTACATAAAAAGGTAAGGAGGGTTATGCTAAAAAAATGCCTCCTCTCTCAATACACGCACACACACACATTAAAGTGGAAGAGAAATAAAGAAAGAGAGATAACAAGGGCAAAGAATGCAAAACAAAAAATGTAGCTTATATGAATGTATAGATAATTTCAGTTTCGAAAGCCTCCAGATCTTCAGAGACCTAAATGCACTTTGGGCGGAAAATTTAAAAAGGGGACAGAGGGGAAAAAGGGGGGCGGGGTGTGTGGGGTGGGGGGCGTGAACCTTCATCTTATTTTGTTTTCGTGTATGAACGTATTTAATCGCAGGTTGCCGACCTTGCAGTCAAATGCATCTGAAATTGTTTCCTCTGAGGTGCAAAGGGACTCACAGGCTATGAGAAATAAACGCTCTTTTCAGTTCAATTGAGTTTTACCCTGTTTGAATTTGCTGCTGCCTGATTTGTTTAGAAAGGTATCTTGATTGGTAATGGCCTGTTCAAAAATCTTTGTCAGGCCCTTTGAGCACATTAGGTCATTTAATTTCATTTCGTATTTTTTATTAATTTACTTATGGTTAGATGGATAGATAGTTAGACAGAAAAACAAATAGATAAAAACAGAGAGGCAAATAGAATTATGGTCGATAGATTGACAGAAAAAGGTAGTAGACAAGAAGAGAGAAAGGCAGGCATGCATTGAAATGTATGTGGATTTAAAAAATACCAAAACAAAGAAAAAAAAAAAAACAAAAACGGTTACTGTGAATTTGATTTAATAAAATTGGACTTGATAGAAATTTGTTACAAACCGTTTATCAAGAAGTTCACTTAGATATTTAGATCTCTTAACTTATGTGGCCACACAAAACATGTCTGGCAAGACAGCAGCTGCCGAGGGCTAGATCTTGTATTGAGAGGAAAGTGCCCATAAAATATGTCAAAAGCATTACTTTGTAAGTCGTATATCATATCCAAGGAATATTCAAGGATCATAAATATCAATAATTTCGCTCGAGTATAATTATTCTTGTCTTCTCATAGTTTTGAGCGAATGTCGACTGAAGTAAATGAAGAATTAATATTTAGAGTGATGTATATCAAAATGAACGCATTGGTGGACTATGTATTGGAAGAGTTCATGATATATGATTATGAATTGGTGTAAGAATCTCATTTTTCTCTCTTTTAAATCAAGTGTTTTGCATTGTTTAGAAGCTAAATAAACAATATTCAGCAGGAAATAATATTGTTTTTCACAATGGTAAGAAAAAGGAAATATGAATTAATATGTAATCTGCTGTGCTTTGCTATGACATTATGTTGATTCCTTTCTAGATGATTGCTAGAGGAAAACTCGTGCTACAATATGGAAATACGAGTGTACAAGTTATTCAAAAGTCAATGAAGTTATAAAACTGCAGCTTTGGTACATAATTGTAGAATAATTACTAGAAATTACCCATGGATAAAGGTTTTGAACATTTTATGCGATTGTTTTCAGTGCTCCTCATTTTCTGCCTCCAACGACCATTGTATTTCAGCTTATAGATTATAATGTGCGAAGAACTATGGTGCCTGCCATTCCTCAAAAATGTATTTTTACGTGTAATTTAGGTTAATGACCTACTAGACAAATGGTTTGCATATGTTGCGGGTTCACATTTTGAGAGTTGCAAGGCAAGAGCACGAAAACCAGATATCATTTGAGAGCCCGTTTATTTTTACTTTTTTTAAATATTTTTTTGACCAGCAAATCAGCAGCTATAAAGTTAATGTGTAACAGAATCAGAAACGGCCATTGATAAATTACTGTAGGTGACTGATCCGAAATAAAAAAAAAAAATTGAATGGATTTAAGGTGAGCATCAATGTATAACATCTGATTATGATTTGTACACAGATAGATAGATAGATAGATAGATAGATAGATAGATAGATAGATAGATAGATAGATAAAAAGATAAAAATGAAGAAAGAAAGATTTAGTGATGGACTGAGAGATAAAATACAAAAAGTTAAAATTCAGCATAAAAAAAATTTAAAAAGATATTAATCTATAAATACACATAAAGAGAGCGAAAGAAATATACAGACAGACATAGACAGAGACAGAGAGAGACATAGATTCAGACACATGGAGAAAGATGGAGAGAGAGAGAGAGAGAGAGAGAGAGAGAGAGAGAGAGAGAGAGAGAGAGAGAGAGAGAGAGAGAGAGAGAGAGAGAGAGAGAGAGAGAGAAAACCTTAATCTGTAAGGAGGGATTTTACATTCTGGCAGGAAGATAAATGGAATACTTCTCTCACTCAACTTAAACTAAACCAGTCAATGTGAATAGTTCTGAAGCACCGTAAAGAAAAAAAAATAGGTAGAGTACAGCTCCGAAATGTACAAAACAAAACAACATCTGATGTACTAGATGTATTTGATCCTCAGAGCCGTAACGCATAGAGTTACGTTTACAAAACATGATGGTTATCGTGAACCGCAATAAGGCCAGTGAAACGCAAACATGACGTCATAATGCGTCACAACTATCAGTTTTTACTAATTTTATATCACTGACTCTCGCTTTCTCTCTCTCTCTCTCTCTCTCTCTCTCTCTCTCTCTCTCTCTCTCTCTCTCTCTCTCTCTCTCTCTCACTCTCTCTCTCTCTCTCTCTCTCTCTCTCTCTCTCTCTCTCTCTCTCTCTCTCTCTCTCTCTCTCCCCTTTGTTTTACTTTTTTCTTTCTCTACTTCTTTATTACACCCCCCCATCGACGATGAATTCCGTTTTAGTTTGTCACAGTTCGATTTTCTTTTTTGTTATTGTTGAACTCCACATTTACTTTTACACAAATTAATTTTGTCACATAGGATTGTTTAGGACTAGCTAAGAATACATTCGAGAAAAATTCGGCCACAATAAAAAATCCTTATTCGTGTTTGTGAAATTTCTGTGCAGCAAAAGATCAATTTTTCATTAAATTAAAATGTATTTTTCTTTTTCTTATCGTGCTAATTGCTAAAGAGCATGAGGATCATTCGTTGAATATCTTACTTTAGAATCTTAATTGTTGGCATTGAAAAAAATGCCTTTTGTGGAAATTAACAAAAAAAAAACAAAAAAACAAATAGGTTCGTTTGAACATAAGTTACATTCTGTTTGCTGTTTGGAAATGTAAAAAAGTTCTTTGAGAAGTTTCAAGTCCCCTACATCCAGAAATGTGTTCCCTTCAACTGAACTACAATAAATATTGTTGAATAATCACAGTTTTTAAATTCAAGAGTATGATCGAAACTATATTTCTTCCGAGTGTCTGAGCATTCTCCTCAATATGAATCATTGTCCTCCTCAGACACATATATACACATACACATCTTTGCTTAATGGTGTGCTTGGGTCATTGATTATGATTTGTTATGGTGAGTTGCATAAAATCTTCTGCAGCCGAAGGGTGATAACCACAGATGCAAAAGAAATGCCAAACAACAATCGATATTTCCCCTATATTGAATGCAGTCGATAAAAATGAGATGTCCGGAGAGTTCACTAATTTTTCTCAACTTTGTTAAAAATGAAAAAATAAAAAAAAAATTGGTAAATGTGAAAAATTGAAGCGAAATGTAAGCAAAATAGAAGACGATAATGAGAAGGCTACAAATTGCACAAACGAGCTTAGTGTATTTTTATTATTTGTATCAGATGGCTAGAAATGATTCACACAATGTCAAAGGTGCTACTTTGCGATATTTTTCATGTACTTACCACTGTTAGAGTTTATTGATCAATAACAGTACTGTTTTGTATGAAGGGTCTGCAATTTAAACGGGGGTTCGTGCTAAACCAGATCAGTTTCGTTAAAAAGCAGTTTTCTTCCTTAATAATTCTTATTTCTTTCTTTCAGCACCGTAAATCCTAAGACTCGTAACTGTAGACAGCTTGTCTGTCCCAGAAAAGCCATGTTTATGTGTCTTGTTACAGCAGCAGCGGGCGCGGCTGGTGAGAGCATGTAGGTTGTAGCATGTAGCATGTAGCATGAATAAGAGCTCACCCAGGAGACTATTTTCGAGGTTGCGTTCCGGTTCTCCTGGGTGCCCGCAGTTTAAATGTTAAGTGACCCGTTGGGGGCTTATCAGTCCAGACATGTTCGGGGAAGAATAAAACAGAAATAAAGAATTTTTAAAAAGTTTAGGGTACAGCCAAAAATGGTTACTTTCTTGAACAGCACAAAGCTTTTCCAAAACAATCGAATGAGTTTCAAGTCACAGTGACCCAGAAGCGAAAAGGATGGATTGGTGATAGTGAACGGAAAGAGCTTTGGATCTCGGGCAATGCCAGGCTTTAGTTTAGATGGGAAAGTGTTTGTTTACATGGATTTTTTTTCATGGATCAAATTTTGTCCGTACTTAGTTATCATTAAAATTTGCATCCAACTGAGCGAGCAGAACATCTGCAATATGTTTTCGCCATTTATTATGTAAAAGTATTATTTGAAGAACTGTTTTTTTTTTTTTTAGATATGGTTAGTAACTAATCTTAATCATATAAAAGTAATGTATTAACAGCTAATAGAAACAATACTACTAATTAAATCTCATTTAACGATTCTCTTCAAAATATTATGTAAAGCCAACTAATAATTTCTCATATTAATTATTCCCATATGTCTTCGAAATTTTCTCTTTGCGAGAAAAATCTTCGAAAAATGATTCTTTAGATTTTGAATATTTTCGCAAATAAGATTTTTTATTTTAAATCGCGCCGCATATCTTTCGATGTTTATTTAACTATTTGGATAGATCACGTTGAACCAGAACCTAGCTTCCCAGTAAGGCCAAAACTTCATAACCACCATCACTTTACTCTCCCTTTAAACCGGCCATCCAACAAGGTACCTAGCATAAAATTCCCTCGGTATGACCGGTGTTTAAAAAGTCTTCATAAAAAATACGTTTATCAAAAAACCTCGTAAAGCACCAGATCTTTGTAATTTTGTTCAAAGTGAAATGAAGATTCAAAGCTCGTCCTAATTCCCTTCAAACATTTATGATCCTTTCTATTTTCCAACATATAGTGTATCAGATAGTTTTCCTGTACTGATTCCGTGAACACCAGTCAACTTTATCATGTTCAGTCAGCAATCTAATACTCCTGTCTTTCTGTTTCTTCCTGTACGAGAGCTTGACTAAGCCATGCAATTGTGTTTACGAAAACAATCCCAGGGACTAACAACATCCCCGAGGATGAAGAGCAAGCTCGACAGCAGTGCGATTAGTCTTGGTTTGTTTACGGCCTGGTATGGAAAACATCGGCAAGGAAAATGACTGATGGCTGTGTGGGTGGACGTACACTTGTAAGGGATAGAGAAACGAAAAAAATACAAATGAGCAGAGAGTTAGTTGGATCGATAGACTGTTAAAAGATAAAGATATTGGGAGAGAGAGAGAGAGAGAGAGAGAGAGAGAGAGAGAGAGAGAGAGAGAGAGAGAGAGAGAGAGAAACAAGATAGAGACGGCACGAAAGAAGCTCGAGAAAGAAAGATGGATGGAAAGGCAAATAGATAGGTAGATAGAGAGATAAATAGATTGAGTATTCCGGGGTAATCTGATAGAGGCTTACGTCAATTTTTATGGTCAGTAAATCTAGCTGCCAAGGAGAGAACAAAAAAGAGGAGGTAGACGAGAATTTCATTACGAAAAGAAAGACAATTTCAGAGTTAGCCAAGGAGTAAAAAATGAAAAAAGAAAGCCAAGCAGATGAAAAAAAAGTACAGAGAAAGGTCCTTAGATTCGCAAAGCCGGAGAAAGAGCCATAGGCCAAAAAAATTGAAGTAAGGTACAATCATAATTTTGCAAGTGAATCGGAAAATGAAAATCAATCTAATAAAAACAAAGCCCTGGCTAACAAAATGTACCAATGACCAACGAACAAAAATAAATGTATATAAAAAGAATAAAAGATGGACTGATACATCAAACTATATTAGACAGAAAAAAATGAAATAAGGAGCAATGCTTAGAAGGAATTAAAAAGAGAAATAGCTGGTCCTGAATTAATTACACCGGTAAGTAACGAGGGATAACATTTTTTATAGAAAAACTTTTCAAAATTGTAGGATTATCATTGTATCGAGACTGTTTGGCCAAAGTCCACGATGGCGAAATAATGTAATATGAAACAGAACACGTGGCCATGTAGGAGGAGTCCCACCCATCTCAAGCTATCAAATGAAATAGTGGCACACCTTAATTTGGCAACTGGCTTTTTTGGCAATACAGCCGTCATTTCTCTCTGTTTTTGGCCAACTTTTATTTATCTTAGCATCCTCATCTGAAAAGATCTCAAAAGGCCAAAGAAATTTGCCTTTTTTTCTTTCTACCCAAAAAGAGGTTCATTTCTTGGGTAAAATCCTTTACATCCTGTAAGTAGACAAAAATACATTTATGTAGAAAGGGTAGAACGTGAGTCTTGATAGTCTAGTGATGGCATTTAACCAAAACCCATAAAAGATGAAACCTTTATGTTGAACATAGGCCCGTAGATGGGCAGAGTCAAGAATTAGGAGGAGATGAGAGGCAGAGTTAAGTCATCATTACAGGAGCAAAAAAGAAAGCAAGGTATTTTTAAACTCTTTGAATGGAAATGAGGTTTTCGTAAGACTTCAAAACAATTATGTTGTTACCATCTGAGTTAAATTATTCAAAGAAAAGAAAAAGCACGAGGTGGGGGCCACTGGAGCTGCAGACCTCTGTGATGGTTTAGTTTTTATTTTGAAAGCAAAGTCGTGGTCGCCCCAAAAAGAATAGCGATTGGAGATTATTTTATGGGGGGTTTATTTATCAAAAGCCTATTCAAAGCAAGGTTATTTCTGGTCCCTTCGATGTTTCACACAAAACGTTTTTGAGTAAATCGGAGTTTTGGGAATTTATAATATAGAATTGAAGCAATAATAAAAGAGAAAACAGTTAAACCACATGAGAAGACTTACTATAGCAAATATGTAAAAGGCAAGAAAATCTTTAAAAACATTTCGCCCTTTTTGATAATTGTCATTTGAGCTAAGGTAATTTTTTTATTGCATAAATTGCTAACAGAATAAACAAAAGTCCATTTTTGAAATTCGAGGAGATATTAGAGGGTTAGTTTTTTTTTAACTTTCGTGCGCCAGAACACAGACCTATTGATTGCTTCGAGTTTCCCATCTGAAAATTTAATTTTTGAGTTTACCCATTTCAGCTCAAACATTTTTTTTTCGTTGTTTTGCTTTTAATTCGTAGCTTTAATATAGCTTTTTTCTAAAATCCATTATCTAAATAAATTGCATGTGCTGTGGAATTTCTAAGAAAAGTTCAGAACAATTTTTTTTCTGTCAAAACAGCGTTCATGATAAACCTCTCCCTCTTCTCTCTTGAAGAAATTCCTTCCTCTTCCGTTACTCTCTCTCTCTCTCTCTCTCTCTCTCTCTCTCTCTCTCTCTCCCTCTCTGTCTCTCTGACTCTATGTCTGTGTCTCTCTTTTCCTCCTCCTTTTTTTTGTCCCATTTCTCTTAATCTAATTACCCCTCAGTTTCTCCGTCCCAAATGCGGTATCTTTTAACTCCCCCTTTCTCTTACCGCAATTGTAGAAGAGGTTTCATCGACCCCCAATAAATAAAATCTATCAGATCGGAGGAAATTATAGAGTAAAGTACCTTAGTCCCTATTTATTTCTCCCATATAAAAAATTCCCATAGATCCCTCTACAGAATTGAAAAATAAAATAACGCAACAAAGACCATAGCCTTGGCAAATTGAGTTATAAATGTAGAGCGAAAACATAAATTTCAATAAATTTCAATAAATAAGCGGTTGTGTACTTGTTTTTTTCCGAAATTCCTTTTTGTTCGTCCATTCTCAGAGTTTTATGAGATGATTTTAAGATGTAATGATATTCGAAATTTAAAATCGTTAGTAAATAACAGAATATACAAGGTGATGTAACTTATAATTGATCAAACAAGTAGACTAGACAAGCATACGGAAATTATACAAGTAGAAAAGAAAGGCAGGAAGAAGCGCGGATAGATTCAAGGCCTGATTTTGTGGACGACCTTAAACAAAATAACCGTGAGATTAAAAATCGGATGCAATTAATTTCCTGATAAAAAAAATCAGAAACATCAAAAGAAAAAAAAGAAAGAAAAAGAAGACGAAGAGAAATACAGAAAGATAAAGAGATAAGAACAAAGTAGCGACATCGGTAAGTTATTACAGTGAAGCTAATACATTTTTCCCATCGGAGTTAGAGCCAAAGAGACAGGGTGATTGTCGAATAATGAATAAACTCGGATAAGCTTATTTATGTGAGATGCCGGAAGAGCGGACGTTTCTCTAAATGTGTCTGGGCCCGCCTCATAAATGGCCGTTAGATCCTGTCAAGACGAAGCTTGAAGATAGAACAGAACGATAAAAAAGACGTGAAATGGTCAATATTTGTGAACCGGAGGTGTAAACTGAAGAGATATTTCGTGAAATGTCTGAAAAACCTTGTGGTGATAGGGAACTTTCGTTTTTTTGTTTTTTTGTTTTGTTTTATTTTTTTTTTCAAGTGCTTTGGTATTTGTGCAAATGTGCATTTTTGTTCAGGCAAACTGTGGGAGATTAAATGGGATAAGGGTCCCAAGCAAAAGTGATTTTAAGAAGAGAAGAACCTATATATGCCGCCATTGTCTTCATAAAAGATGATGTTGCTTTATTCACCCGATAAAAACTAGAGACGGCGATGGGCACCAAACTTTCTTTCAAATCGGTGCTGCATTACAACGGAAACTCTTCTGTCTTTTTGAAAAAAAAAAAGATTTGGAGATACTGACAAGTAAAACATCATAAATTAGATTAAAAAAAAATAAGAGGCACACCTCTTCTTTTCCTTATTCCTTCTACTACTTTTTCCTATTTTTCTCACTTTCTGTACTTTCCTTTTCTTTCCATTTCTCCACTTCCTACTCCTGCATCCCCTCTTTCATTCTTTCTATTTTTCTTACGTTATCTAACTTCTAACAACACTAGAATACAGAATAACTTTAACATAAGACAGATGTAAGATGATATAATTTGATACGACGAAATGGGCTACAAAGAGCAGTTGTCTTTGCCAGTGTTTGTCGTTTTTATCTTTTACTCTACGCCAGGCCTAAACCATCTGGTGCTGCTGCAGCTGGCAGAGTAGCTAACTTATCTTGTTGGTGGAAGGAACAGTCTAGAGACTCAATTGAATATCATATGTGACTTCAACACAAACTGGCAATGCTTGGTTAAGTCCAAGGGTAGAAATCAGCTTGAAATTGGCCTCTTAAAAAAACCTTTCTCATTATATGCTTTTCTTTGATCATGTGTCTATCTGTCTGTCTCTCTGTCTCTCATTCTCTCGCTTCTTTTTTCTTTCTCTGTTCAGGTCTCTCAGTTTCCTCATCGTGCACTTTTTCGTTTTTTGTTTTTTTTTTCATTTTTTTATTCTAAAAATTTTTCTTCTCATTTCCACCTTGGTAGTTTTTCCCCTTCACTCACGGATAAAACTAGTTTTATCTTTATTAAAAAAAAAAACCAGCAAAACTAGTTGTTTTGTTTTTTCATCTTTATCCTCTTTTAAAACCGTTTCCTGTTGGAACAACTTGTGATAATTGAGGATCAGCGAGAATAATGAAACGAATCAGAGACCCAACTTGCTATCAATGTGTTTACCACAACAAGTCAATCATGCCCACTCAAAGGGTGATAACCTCATTGGGAAGCGACAGTACATTGTGAACTCAGCAGACTGAAGAGCAGTTTTGAAAGGAAGGAAAAAGAAATGAGTAAGAATAAAAAAAATAAATAAGAGTATTTGAGACTGGACTGGTATCATTGACTCATTAATTTTATTATGGACGGGAGCAGCACAAGCAAACAGAGTGTTTTGCTGGCAAACAATTGAACAGTGGGACTCAATTTTCATGATCGTAACTGACAATTTGAGAACTGTAACTCATTTATTACTTGTAAAAAAAAAAACACTTTACTGATCCAGTGTACTTTAACAAAGCATGATGGTTTGAGAAGTTTGACAGACAATGTTATCATTAAATTAAACTTCTATCTATGTTACTTAAGCTCAGAATGTCTATGTTTAATCCAACAGTCTTTCCAGCCTATGTTTAATTAATAAATGTTACACATTCTGAACAAAACAATCCAATTTCCGCAAAAAACGGCCTTCATATTAAAATTTTCAATAAATGCAGTTGATATTTCCTGTTTGAGAAAATTAAACAAATTTTTTTTTTAATATAACCGCAGATATTTTTGCAGAATCTTAATAAATAAGATCACATAAAAAGAATATTCGATCAAGACACTTTAATCCAACTAAGTTTTTATATGTTAGACAAAATAGGATGTATAAAGTGTGAAACATAACGTTCAATATACAGCCTGATTTGCCCCAAGGGCCTCAGAGCCTGCCAATTTGCTTATTTAATTAAAAAAAATACCCACAGTTTTTCGTTTTCTTTTATTTTTTAACATCATTTCAAGAAATCAAGTGAGATAATGAAGCGCTTATTACACCACAACACGAGTTAATGTTCTCGTGGGTTTGAGGAGCGTAATCTCCCTCATCACTGCAAAAACTGGGTTACATCGATACCACAACATCAGCTCTTAAGTTACATCGTTTGAAAGCCCACACGGTATGGCAAGCTTGATGCTTTTATACAGAGGCCATTAGAGGAGTATCCACGCTGAAGCTGAAGTAGCAAAGTTCTAAATTGCTAAAATACTAACATCCATTAAACGGAGAGGGAGGAAATTTTTTTATCAGTAACTTGATTGATTGCTACGTTATTTTTTTTAAAGAAGTTCGCCCCATTTTTTGGTTTTTTTTTTAAAGTTTAATTGGAGACCAGACTGCTATCATTCTTTGACATCTATTCCGTTCTCCCTTTTACTGTACCATCCTTTTTACTTCACCATGACCTGTAAATTAAAGTAAATAATTTGTTGCAAACAGTATCACGACCCACGCAACGCTATCAGTAATTACCGATCCAACCACTCATTTCACATACCGTCAGGTAGTCAGCGGTGAAAAAAATAAAGTAAATGAAAACTTTGCAAGGTGTATTTCCTCAAAGGATTTCACCAACTCATTACACCCAGCTGTCTGCAACATTATTATAACCTTTTGTATTTTTGTTTGATCTTCATCAGAAAGGCTTTAAAAACTTTTGAAAAAATGTGTGCTTATTTGTTTAATACTATAGTCTCAGTGTTCACCAGAAACCTTTTACAGCTTTGATGAGCCTCGGGGTACTCAAAATAAATTATTTTTTTTTAGTAAAACTTGCCCTGCAATTTTTTTTTAATTTCTACTTACAAGGCACTCCCACATATCGAAGCTGTATACTATTATTCTTTTCGATTTCTGTCATTTTTTTTTGTTATAGTTATATCGTTACTAAGGATAGATACTTCAGGTGGAACACAGCTCAGTTTTCTTGCCTTGGGCGAAGAAATTCGATTTTCAAAAGATATCAAATTCGAGGAAAAGTCATGTATTTTAACTAACAAATTTCAAAGGATACCAAAGCGGTATGGATATCGTGATAAATGAAGACCATGAACTTTAAAAATGTTCATTAGTAGGGCAAATGTCCAGATAAAATAAACAACAAAAGAAAACAATATTTTTATATGCCTTATTACCTTACACGGGAACAAAACAACTTTGAAAAAAAAATAAAGGACGCTAATGACGACATCTAACCAATCTAGATTTCAAAATAGTTTCCGAAAGCACTCTTTCAAAGAGGACGAGTGTAAATGGAGATCCGGTTAATTTTTACAAGTCTGCCTTTTATTACCTTTTTAATATTGTTATAATTTATGTGGCTCCATTTATTTTTTAAGTATGGCATACTATCAAGAAACGGTCACGATATTTATATAGTCAGACATGAAATGCTCATTAGATCTTGAATAGCCACGTTCTAGTCATAGGAGCACGCAACATGCTCTTACAGATACAAACGGAGACCAACAAGAATGTTTTACTTTTCTATCTTTTGTTAATTTTTTTTTCTGTTTTATAGCAGTTTGATTTATTTTATAGTTTGAATTTAATAAATTTAGAAGAAACTACCACTGTCAAGCATATTAGTAAGTCTTGCACGGCCACAATCTTAACATAAACACACTCGCTTTCAAACAAAATCTCACGAACCGAGTTATAGAAGCAGCCCAACCGACTAACCTGTTGCTCTCCCTTGGTGATAATCTCGTGGTTCAGCAGCATCTCCACAGCCTCCACATTCTCCTCGTTGATGGCGTGCAGCAGGGCGTCGCCGACCTCCACGCCGTGCGAGAGCAGCAGCTCGATCATCTCGATGTTTTCGTTCTCTATCGCCACCAGCAGCGCCGTGCGACCCAAGGGGTCCAGGCAATTCAGGTTCATGCCCGTCGTCTTGGCCTGGGCCAAGTATTGCCTGGTGGACGGGACATCGCCGCGCTCCACCTGGAAATAGACGCACAAAAAATAAATAAAGTTTATAGGTGCATATTTAAATGGTTTACAAGAAAGCTGATTTAGTTATTCTAAATACAGTGTAATGAAAATAAAACGTCATCAAAAAGCTTGGATCAAATAGAGCTAGACAAAGAAATTGGATTGTCTAGGTAGTCCATCTTTGAGACGCTTGATCAATTGGACTTAAGCAAATCTCATCATTAAATGGCTTCGGATGCTACTGTATTGTATTTTTCAACAACTCTACAACTTGCGAGGATTATTTCAACAAATGTAATGGACCTGTTTCCTGGTTTTATTCTCAAGATACAACATACACAGTGTTAGTTTAGGGTTGACCTTTTAATGATGCTCTTTATAGAGATTTGTTACTATATTGCTCAGGAGAAGCATGCAAGAAGAGACTCAGGGCCTGAGGGTTTTCAAGGCTTTATATCATGATATGAGATTTTATTCACACAATTCTATCATACTACGTTAAAATAGAAAAAAAAACACTCACAAAAAGAAAAAAAAACTTAAACTAATTAAAAAAATGGAGATAGGATTGATTTAAAGGGAAATCCTTTCGTTCATGTGACAAACAATAGAAAATTAACGATTAAGATGTAATTCTTTTTTTGTTTAATTTTCTCTGATAAATACTGTGCTGCATTATTGACATTGCGTTAACCAATTCAAGCTATTTCCTTCTAAAAATACGCTTTTATCAGCCGTAAGGAAAATTTCACGACTTCGTTTGAAGTCTGTCAGCAGCATCGGGCAATGGAAATATGTTTCAAGTCTTTCAAAAACAGTTTGGCTAAAACTATCGCCAGCAGCCCCACATGAAGACTCCTGAGGGACATACGCCCACCATAGTGCCCCAAGCTTTAGATACAACTTCATGGCGTCATTAAAACTTCACAGTCTCCGATGGGAATAAACGAACAACGAGCATGAATTTTGAAAACGAAGCTGGTGTTTCGTCCTATGTCTTTGGGCAAACCTTTGAAATTGAGTAATCTTATACATTTTGCTCGTGGAAAAAAGGTAATTAAAAGATCGTCCAGGAAAGTCACGTTCATTCTGCTAGCTGCTATTCGCCCTGATTATCTTCCAACCTTTCATACCCCAGATCTCTCTTTCAATCAATCCTTAAATCCCCTTCCCCCCCTTCCAACCCTCACTATTTTCCGCACTCCATCTGCTTGCCTGCTTGTTTATCTGTACGAATGTTTGTCTGCCGGTGAAACGTGGTTGCTACGTTGCTTTGTCTTGCCAAGGAATGGGTGCTTTGAGAAAGTGAATGTTCGATTCCAGCGTATATCATTTTCTTGTCTTTTATATTTCCTTCTATGTTGCTAATTATCATCCTCTGGTTGCTTCAGTTATACTTCTATTTTCACATGCTCTGTTTCTCCAAGATGTAGTACCATCCATCAATGGTCATATCATTCTCTCTGTGATTATGTATCTGTGTCCGCATGTGTCTCTAATTATCTCTGCCTCCTGTTTGCTTGCCTGACTGTCTGTCTCTTTCTTCCTTTCTTTTTCTTTGTAAATCTCTCTCTTTCCCTATGTGACTATCCTTCTCTCCTCACTCTTTCTTTTCACAGGAATAATTTCCGTAGCACAAATTGTATTCAAGCCCTGAATAGAGACACCGCTGGAGAGCAGTGCGGTCTCGATTTTTTTTTTCAAACCTCTTCGATCTAATCCTGCGATGGGGTGACGAACAGGGGCGATGTGTTTATATAGAGACTTATTTTGTCCAGTCACGTCCTGCTATCGATTCCACTAGAAGATTTGGTTTGTTTCTCGGAATCCGCGACACGTTTGAGTTGTTTTTTTTCCACTGCATTGGCTGTATTCAATTTTTTTTTGTTAATTTTTTTTGTTTGTTTCCAAGGTAAAACATAGATCTAGTGCCCTTTTGGTTGCGTTTTTTTTTTTTGCCACTGTGACTTGATTAGTGTATCATAGGAGAAAAACGAAAGCTAAAATCTGAGCAGTAGAGAGATTTAGTACGCTTGGAGTTGTTCTGGTTTTTTTCAATATTGATCAACGTTCTTGAATTAGCGATTAACTAATTTGCGGTAATGAATTTTTCTCTTCTTAGTTAGCATAGGTATTCTTAGCTATATACAAAGTTCATTAAAAATCAAAACAAGCGATACATAATTTAATAGTGTATTGTCAATGTTACCTGAATATCAGTTTGATCAAGAACTGTGTTCTTTTTTCTCTTTAATAAATTATTTGTTATTCATTACTAATCAACGTCTATAGCTATTGCTAGTTGCAAATGCCAGAAGATCACAATTTGGGAGAAATACTGAAGCAAAGAACTACAATGAAACCGAACAGATAGACGGGAAAGAATTCTTTTATAATCTTCAAAGATGGGAAGCCACTGAGCATGAGAATGTCTGTGTGCGAGAGAGTGTAAAAGGTGGTGGGTATGAGTAAAACGCAGAGCGAAATGAAGAAATAGTTTCATGTGAGAAGCGAAAGAAGTGCGAGAGATAAACAGAGAGACAGAGAGATAGAGAGACACAGAAAGGGTGAAAGAGAGGGAAAGAAAGAGACAGAGAGAGAGAGGGGGGGGAGAGAGAGAGAGAGAGAGAGAGAGAGAGAGAGAGAGAGAGACAGAGAGACAGACAGACAGACAGACAGACAGACAGACAGACAGACAGACAGACAGACAGAGAGGCAGAGAGACAGAGACAGAGAAGGGAAGGAAGAGGAAGGATAGGCCAAAAAGGCTAATAATAGATACATGTAGAGGAATGAAGACTGAGAAAAAGAGAGTGAAAAAAAAGAGGAAGCGGGAAAAAGACCCACGGAGACTTCAGCAAAAGTACCAGAGCCACCATCTTAAGTAAAAAGTCACCTGGTTTCCATTTTCTCTTTATCTTAACTACTCCAATCGCACTGAAACTTGCAAGTGTGTAATGTCCATAAACAACATGGGTTTCGACGCTCTATCATTCTCTAAAATCTAGAACACCCGCTGCTCTTTTAATTTTTCTGTTATCTATCTTTCTTATGTCTTCCTTTTTTACCGACCGATTTTTCCATACCTTTTTCTGAACAGGATAATTAGCTTCTATTTTGTATTTTCTATTATTATGCTTGAGTCGAAGAAGTAAAAACAAAACAACTTTTTTTTTAAATGACTGAAAGTTGAATGTTAAGGCAAGATGAATTAATACTATATTGTGACATCTTATAAGTAAGAAAAGCGAGTTTGTGTTGGTGTTTTTCTTATATTCCCGATTTGTTTCTTTTGCATACTTCAAGCAATTTCACACTTTTCACTACAGTTATACACGCCCTGAAGCCGTAAGAGACTAAACTAAAAAAAAAAGAGGCTAATGAGTTTGAACTTTCACTTCGACAGCCATAAATCATCTTGCATTAACTGTACTGAAAATCCATGGCAATATTTATATCATAAAAAAATATGAAGAAAAAAAAACTATGAAAAACTGAAAAAAAGAGAGAGGGGGTCATTAATTTTAAAAAGAGGAAAAAAGGACAAAACCTTTTCATTTTGAAAAGAAAATTATATCCAATGATGTAGATATACTGTCGCTTTAATTTCAATTTGATTAAACCTTTAAAAAATAATGAATATGGAGGATTGCATTTAAAAAAATGTTTAAAGACATGCGTTAGGCAGAATTAATGCCATAAACCCAATACTCTATCGCTTATTTAAAAGTGCAATGCGTTAATTTGCAAGTTATAAACGTCGGCGGTAATAAAAACAATAACGAAATATTTTGAGGCTACGTTTTGTGAAATTTCGCTCCATAGAAACGAGAATGTGAATGCCCGCGGCTATAAAAAATCATGTAAATAAATTTAAAAGTTTGTCAATTTGCAAGTCCACAAAATTTTTGATTATCAGAGCAGAGCATTGAGTGCCGTGGGCAAAATAGGACTTACAGGGACAGAGATCATGGAATGTCCAACAGTAACATTTCATGAGATTTGTATTTTTTTTTTCTATCCCACAGTTTGTTATAATTAATAACACGGCATGATCATACTCAATCATACTTCGAATCTTGAGATAAAAAAATTATCTGTCAGCTTTACACCAAGTATCAGTAGCACTCATAGTTTATATGAATCATGTGAGATTTGTTTGAATGAAAAAAAAACAACAACAAAAAACAACGACAACAAAGAAACAAAGGAAAAAAAAAGAAAAGAAAGTGGAAAACGATAATGTAAACTTACGAGGACTGATGTGAATTATAAACGAACTGTTAAATTATGAAAGCGGAAAACATCGTTCTCTGCATTTCTATGACTTACTGCAGCTGACTTTACCGTAGCACCCAAAGCGCTTCTGAGGGGATAAATAATAATATGCCAAATTAAAACCTCATTCACAGCCGCGATAGATCAGGTGAGTTCTTGAACACCTCAGTGTAAATACGCTATGTCTAAGTCAATAGCCTCAACACAGGACATTTACTATAAAACGCAATTTAGATTTCTTTCTTCACATCACTTGCCAAACTAATCAAAATACAATAATGAAGTTTGCAAAATTTTTATCTGATCTGCCAAGATCAGTGTCCTAATGTGTAAAAAATCAAGAAAAGTTATGGATTCAAGCTAAATGGTGCTCTCAAAAGTTCATTATATTTTTATTGTTATTTGGTTATCAACTTTAATGTCCAATTTGTTATGATGCACAAGATACAAATTGAGTTTTTAAACCACTCTTTCTTATATTTTATAACTTTTTAATCCATTTGAAAATAATTATTATTTTTCTCAAACATAAGAATATACAAAATACATGCTTTTTCATCTTAATGGAGTAAAAAACTAAAAAGCTTTAAAAGATATCATAAAATTTGGCCTCCTCCAGCTTAGAGACAATAAGCATCATCGAAGTATTTGGTAATAGCCCGATCTTTCAATTCAACACTGGTCCATTTATCACAATCAAAGTTCTGAGATAAATATTGCTTGCACGATTACACAAATGTATTTTTTTAAAATATAAATGTAGATTAATATCTACACATCGATTTTCATTGTGGATCTACGTTAGATTACATTCCCATTGTTTTCCTTTTTTCGAGATACCAATCTGAAAAGAAAAGTAAGAACATCACCAAATCTAAAGAATGTTTCTTAAAATTGGCTTTATAGCTGACATTTATTTTCACCGTAATTTTCAGCTCTGTTTTGGCGTTATTTTATGGACTTCTTTAAATAACTACCGTTTAAAACAAGCTGTGCCAATTTTTTAGGGCAAAAATATATCGCTCTTTCGAAAGTGGCAGTAGAACCAATTTTTTTCACTCCTTGGATGATTTAGTTATGTGTGACTTTGTTCACGCTATAACCCGAATCGTTCACAGGCCGTTATTTAGATATTGTTTTAGATATGAACGGTCTTATGGATATTTCATTATATCTAGATTCTAGATCTACTATATCTCCTTTTCTCTACTTAAGTTACTTGGTAATTTTTAACAACGGATCCTTTATCACTTTGTTTAGAAACAATGGCTGTTTAAATGCTTCCTGATATTTTACTTCCAAAGAGTTTCATTATATTTCTCAGGGTGTACTTGCTAGTTTTGAATTTTATGCCAGGGGTAATTCACTTTATAAAAAACGAAAATTGAGTCTTTTGTCAATTACACTAATAAAAACTTACTAAATCATCATTTATTAAGTTATTTGAAAGCACCGTGCAGAGATAGAGAGAGCAAGAGAAAAACAGAAAGAAAGAACACAAGGTCAGCTACTTTGAAGTAGAGACAAGAATCCGTTGGACCATTGTCTTACAGAGCTAGAATGAGAGAAGGGAAAGGGAGACAGAAGGGAGAGAGACAGAGAGAGAGAGAGAGAGAGAGACAGGCAGACAGACAGACAGACAGACAGACAGACAGGCAGACAGACAGACAGAGACAGAGAGAGGCAGACCGACAGACAGACACACAGACAGACTGATGGATACACAAATAGACGCACAGACATAGAGTGGACGTAGATAAGAAAAGAAAATAACCTAAATTGTATACGGAAAAAAGAAACAAAAGATAGGGAGATGGAAAGATTGACGGAGCCAGAGATTCAGGTAAAGAAATCAGGAAAAGGGAATTGTCAGCGAGGAAAGAAAGAAATCTATAATTTAAAAAGGGATTTGTCAAAATCCTGATAAACT
>JAWDGP010002819.1:220000-262500 GCA_033675545.1 Elysia crispata | reverse complement strand
TGATTTACTCCTCTCCGCTCTGAGCCTTTAGATTTATATCAAGACCTGTATCATGATGAAACAATGAAAAATCTTTCTTTCACCTACATCTCAGCGTGTTTGCTCAGGGCACAATGTGCCAGTTGTAAAACATAGAGTCGCTCTACTCATGCACAACCAAATTGCTTAAGGTCGTTTCTATTGATTTAAGAGCATAGTGTGAGGACCTGTGGTCACAGATGGTTGTGTCAATTTACTCGTGACTAGAACTGCGAAACACAAAAGGCAAATTTCTTTACACCGAAAACACCAGTTATCAAGCGCTATACACTCTGATTGCTTGACTCTTAAAAATGTGTCAGAAGATACAATTATATCCAACCTTTCCGAAGAGTACGAATTTTAGTGTGTGCTTCATGCATTGGCAAGTCATGTGTTTGAACAGTGCTTGCGATGCTTGTATGTTTGATTTTTGCTTCTTTGACAAAAGCAATGATTGTGTGCCATTTTTGTTGTAGGGGAATCATACTGAGACAATCTATCTGACAGTCGAGACAACCTGTTCTATTTTATTATCTGTTAGCCGTCTTTACAAATATTCACATTTATGATAAAAAAAAATTATTCTAAAAAATCGGACAGAAAGTAAAAGTACAATAAATTTTAAGGCTTGATGCTTCAAATCAAAATATCTTACATTAATTTTTTACTCCATTAAGATAAAAAACATTTATTTTGTATACTTTTATGTCTGAGAAAAAATAATAATTAGTTTCAAACGGATTAAAAAGTAAAAATACTAAGAAAGAGTGGTTGTAAAACTCAATTTTTTACCAATCAGGAGCAAATGAGGTCGTTTGATTTACACAATGAAGGTATATATGTGTATCTTCTACTTCCACCGTTCATATCCACAGCAATAACCTCCGCATTTCACTTTTTAGTCTATAAAATGCGTGCGATGAATGTGTTATGAATATCATAAAATTATTGTCAATATGATTCAGAACGCCTTACTGCAAAATTAATAAAACACTATTAGTGATAGATTAATACGACTAAAAAACCAACGATCACAAATTTCGATATTTAAGATAGAATATGCATTGGAAACTGATTGTACTAGCTGTTATGTATTATACGATAACCACAAGAAAACTCATCTCAACCTTATTATCTTATAATATCAAAAGGTTTGAAAATAGGCGTTATTATATATTTCATGCAAGCTTCTAAATGTGGGGTCGTTTTTTTAGCCTAGCTTCAAACCAGAGTTAATCTACAACTATTTCTATATCTACCAATGAATAAATGTGGTCATATCAAAATTATGTATTTTGATCAATAAGAAAGAAAAAAAAAACCCTCATATTCCATCTTATTTACACAAAATGTGAGAAAAAGCCAGAAAGTCACCAGTCCTTTTATTCTACTATGACTAGAGCTTTTCTTTGGAATCAAGTAATTTTATCTACTTTTTATACACACATTTTCATAAACAGTGCTAAAACGTTTAAAAGCCACACATTATAAATCTTGGCAGAACAAAACCGAACTCAATAATCCACAACAATTGGATGAAGTCGAAAGATCGATTAATAAAATGTGTTTGCCTTCTTCATGAAAAAACATTATCTCACAGGTCCTTGCATTAAAGGTATATCCAGATAGAGAACGTTGCAGCTCCATGGATTAGCCCAAAGAAATCGCAAACTAATCTCGAAATAACACTGTTCAGAAATAGATAGGTATGCTTCATAAAATGAAAGTAATTTCCGTTGAGAGTGTTCATTAATTCTGTACGGCGTCTAACAAATATGGACGGCTATACCTTAATTTATCGACTTTCAGTCTGGCTTTGGACAAAGTGAATGGCATATCATTAGCAATAACCATTATCATGGTGTGTTTTAATAGAAGACAAACAAGGCAAGTTATTAGATACTCTGTGGTCTAACAGCATATTCCTCGGTATGCTTCACACCCCCTGTAGCTAATTCTTGCTATCGCTTTTGCCTCCATAGATTTCTAACCCTTCTGTGCTTCGCACTCTTGTCTGGCTATCTACATAGATATTACAAGCTTAAATCATTAGACCCCTGTTTGTAAACAAATTTTGCAAGCACTCATTTCTTTTTATATACCCCATGTGGGAAAAAGATTGACGTTTCTTCATTTCATCCTATCTTTATTATGTGAGATATGATAGCCCAAAAAACTTCAGCACAAATAATTATAGCTATAAGAACAGCAACAGGTGCACAAAATAATTTAAGCCAATCAGTTCAGCATGAATAGCCATGTGACCCAGAGTCGCCGAGAGACGATTAGATAAACTATATAATTCATTAAAGCTAGTAATCCTTACTTAATTTTAATTGCAGATTAAATCTGTCATGATGATAACCCAAACACTGAATAACGCGGTGGAGAGCAATTTTGAAGCTGATAGTTTTGTGTATAGAGCCCGAGCTGAGAGCTCGATATTAACAGAAACTAATCGATAAACACTTGTCTGTCTGGTTATAATGATAACATCAGGTTCCGGTCTATAATGACCGCTGACCGTGACGACACCTATTACAACGTAACCAAGACTCTAGTCAAAAAAAAGTCTTATTTTTCGCCCTATGACCCACTTTTGTAACAAACGTAACTAGCTTATTTGCTATAATTAAACTTATAAATGTAGGCTTCAAGACAATTTGAACTGAACTAACTTGACACATTCCATTGAACACAGTCACGAAAAATACATAAACATACAGTACTCTTTTTATTTTATCCAATAGATCACTAGAAAAGAGAAACCTCTGTTTAAAATATAGATATTCGTCAGTGACTTTTTAGACACATGCTTGCATAGGATCGTGTTTACTGTGGGGATTCTTACCAGGTGAAATTCAACGATTGCTGATAATTATGTCCTGGTCTAAGGATCAGACCGAAGGCAATATCAGTAAGTAGGAAATTAGTCCATGTGTTTTTTTGGTGCATAGATATCATGTAATTTATTATTTCACCGTTGTCTTTGGAGAGCTTGTATTTGCTCATCGGTGTATATAAATATGTGTCAGGCTAAGCATAGATCTATGTTAAAACATCTACAAAATCATAAATAATGCGCCCTAATGTATGACCCGGAACATTAATATAAAATATTGTAACATTATTTTGCTGTTCATGTCTGTATCTCTTACAACCAGTATTTTAGAAGCTGCATCTAATACCTAAACTAATCTTCATTGAGTTCGTTGTTTTCAAAGTTTCGAATTAATGAAAGGTTTTGTTGTATGAACGAACTGTATCTGCTATATTTAGACAGTAGTGACACCTTTCAGGAAAGAGATCAGTCTTCTCTGGATTGTGGTCAACTATCACCATCCTGAAAGTTCTGACAACCATTTGCGCAGTTCTATCATTTGGCATCGCGCATCTAACAGTCGTAGACGGAATTTAGTTATAATTATTGCGCCCACACTTATAACCAAATCTGATGACCCGTTTATTTAAGACATGCAATAGGATGGTTTTTCACCGCGCAAATCTTAAAAGAAGATTGAAAAAGTC
Organism: Elysia crispata; assembly: GCA_033675545.1. Classification (NCBI taxonomy): domain Eukaryota; kingdom Metazoa; phylum Mollusca; class Gastropoda; family Plakobranchidae; genus Elysia; species Elysia crispata. Next base: position 258,951 of record JAWDGP010002819.1, on the reverse strand, counting down.
CATATTTCTTTACTGCCTTCGATCTTGTGACAAATAGATCGTAATTCAAGCAAGCATGCAACAACCATGTTAAGTTGAACTTTCACCCAGTTTTGTCTCGGCAAGCACGCAAATCCGCCATTTCCTTGGAATATATGCAGTGTTTACATTTTTCATTCAGAGAAGAACTGAATTTTCCCCAATCTGATCACAAGTTGAAACGATTTTCCAAACTGGATTTAATAGCCTAGTAGATCTAAAAAAAAAACATACCCAAAAAAAGACATTTTACTTTATTCATTACATGAAACGCCCCTTTTTTAATCTGAATTTTACTTCAGTCTGATTCAAGATGTAGTTCATAGAATTCGGTTAATTTGCCGTCGTCCTTTCTGCAATCTCACTAATTTGACTGAGAGGTGTTTTAACTTAAAATTGCCTACATATTCTAGGAAATTTTTAAGGTAGTTAAGAAACTTTGACTCCTCATCTTTTAAAAAGCTGGATCATTTTGATGCTTGGAGTTATAGAGACTAAGAATGGGGATGAAAAGAAGACCAAAACAATATAAATGCTCCTAAAGTTGAAAACGAAGAAGCTTTCGATCATTTAGTGAATAGAAGAAGTGGCTGCCTATGTCACAGTTGTGTTTATGATAAGGTTGTGTGTGAAGAAAAAAAAAACAAAAGGAAGGCATCCATAAATTGTCCTCATATTTGAAGAAAATACTTAATTCAATTCGAAAAAAAAAGATATTTTATTTGCTAAAAAATGTGTCGACTGGAGTCATCGCTACTGCTTCTCTTCGATCTGAAGGTTTGTAATTTTTACTTTGCCCAATCAAATGTTTCCTTGTAACATATTGAACTTATGGGTTAAGTCAGCTATAAATCATATCTCGTGCTAACTTCCAGTATGTCTTTATCAGCCATACCAGCATGACTTCCCGTAATAAAATTAATGTATAGAATATATTACTTTCAGAGGAAAAAAACGTACTAAAATGACAAAAGTACACGATAGAAGGGCGGGCGCAGTTTTATATTAACGAAATGGATTGAAGATTTTACGATTTTTTGCCGTGGCGAATTGGCTCAGTACTGTTTTGACTACAGAATATGCAGGGATTTTTTTATGGAAAGGAGTATCGTTGCCTTTCCAAACTCAGAGTCTCATCGGTACAGCGCTCACTCTCAAATTTCCAAACGCATTCCGTTCAGAGTAAACCCAAGCGATTGCTGAATGCTTGTAGAATCAAAATAATATAAATTCCCTTAAGCCTTACTATTAGAGGATGTTTTTTATATAAGCCACCAATAAACCAATTAATCAATCTAGCAACCAAACAACCAATCATTCGTTCTTGTCAGTGTCTTTTGCCTACCCCACAATAAACATACATACACCCACACTCACATCAAGTACCCGCAGAAATTCACGCCCATTATTATGAAGGCAACAAACTATCTATATCTGCCGCAGATATTTATTACTTTACTCGCCCAGAGGTCAATTTTAAACACCTCAACTTATCCATTTCTAACGCACAATTCACAAATCCAAGCCCTTACATCAAACATAACAAATTAAAACCACAAAAGATCTGGTAATATCTTGACCATCTCCAAGACTCACCGACAGAAGGTATTGTTTCTCCTCATTGGAGAGATCGACGTCTTTCCGGAAGACACCCATCCCTAGAAAATCTTCGCCTGTCTCAATGCCCAGTTCTTCCATCATTCTCGGGGCAGCCTTAAGCAGGGATTCCCGATAGGCCAGGTACACTTTGTCCATCTTGACCGAGGCTCGTCTTGGCCTTCACGCCTAGGAAAAACAGAGGAAATTTGATATGGCGACAATTGATTATGAGACAGACTTGAGATTACCATTATAATTATTTTACTAAAAAAAGAAAACAAAAATGAAAAGACATAATGGTAATAAAACATTGACAAGTTTTTAAAGCAATACGTAAATCCTGATGAATTGGGAATTTGCAAACAAGGCAAAAAAAAAAAATAAAATAAAAGGATTAAGACAAAAACTATATGACCAACGAACAAAACTAAGAATCACAAGGATTAAAAAAGAAATTAAAAACGTCTGGTTCAAGGAAACGTTGGCGAGAAAAATGATGTAGCAAAACAATACGAAAGTCACGAGTGTCTGGATTGTTGTTTTTTTTCTGTTGACAGACTTAGACGATCAGTCAACCATAAGCAGACTTGCAAAGATTTGTCTTTATATCACTCTTCAAAAAAGGTATTGCCAATATAAACTTACACAAAAATAAGCGAAATTTGTGGGGAAAATATTTTCTATTTACAACAGTAATAATTTTTCTGGACAAAAACCGGCAGATTAGTTCTAAGCAATGAATATAAAATGTGACACCTTCTATAAGCCTGAGCAGAAAAAGATAATTCATTGTCAGAACTAATGGTTATTAAAAACAATTCATTGTGGGATAATGAATCAACGAATTGAGGTCTCATCCACCCCAAAAATAGTAAAAAGAAAAACGAAATGTCGTTAACTAAAGCATGAGGAGAAAATAAAGTTTACATGTCTATATACTTTTAATTCTTTCGCTCCTTGTTAGATGTAACAAATATGGATCCATGTTATATTATTCTAGATGAAAGATAGTTGGTGTTCACTTTGATTTTAAGGTAACCCCATTACATTACATTACATTTATTGAAATAATACTTTAAGAAATGCATTCTGTAGAGCATACGTCATAGTTAAGGTAAAATAGTCCAGGATAAAGGGAGAGAGAGAGAGAGAGAGAGAGAGAGAGAGAGAGAGAGAGAGAGAGAGAGAGAGAGAGAGAGAGAGAGAGAGAGAGAGAGAGAGAGAGGAAAGAGAAAGAAGAGACAAAAGATATAAATAAAGGTAGTTAGATATCTAGAACATTAGACTGATAGACAGAGGGGGCGAGAAAATATGAATGAGACATTCTGTAGAGAGATATCCAGGAAGGAAAGGAAAACGACAAACAGGGAGGATGTCTTTTCCACAGACAGCACGGAGGATAAAATAGTGTACGCATGGAGAGATGGGTTTAGGAAAAGCAAACCCCAGAAGGCGACAATAATATTTTTTTCCTACTTCGAACATTCCAACAGAGCTTCATATTACCTTCCATACACCTTTCTAAGGATGTACACTACTTTTCCACCGTTACGTAAAACATGCATTTTAAAATGTGATATAGCCTAAAATGAATGAATCTTTCAAACACCTTTTAAACAGGTTATGTAGAAATATAACGTCCTCAGATTGTTCCTTTTCATAAGCAATGCTTATGGTGTAAAGTAGAGTATTTCACTACCCCACCACTCTCCCCCAACACAAACACCTCTTCCCTTCCTCCATTTATTTATGAAAGCTTAAAGCTGTAAGGGAGGAAGCACTATTTCTAAATACAACCCAGTGGCTGTTGGCAGAATACTTTACACACTAATAGATTGTCGTTAACCAAAACCCTTTTAAACAAAAAAAAAAAAAAAAAAAACAAGATTAAACAAGTATGATAATTGGTTCCCCAACTATATTTTTTTTCTTTTAAACTTACCATAATGGGGCTAAACCTAATTAATTCGAAATCATAATTAATTGTGCAGCCCTAGAATTTCGGTTCAACAGCGCTCAACTCTATTAATAAGTCTGAGCACATTTAGCTGAAAAGTAGGACGTCTCATTTATATAAAAGACGGCACCTGTTGCTGTGGGATACACTGTCAGGCTGCAACGTTAAAAATGCAGAGGTCTGCCGTCGAGGGTCGATAAACAAGTAAATCTAGTCGGCAGATTTCGGCTCCCGTTTTCCCAGATGTAATAAAGGCTCTTATTGTCTTCTTAAGAGAAAATAAACGAAAAAAAAAAGATATTCAAAACGATTAGTTATTGGTTTTGTTTAGATAGGTAGTGAAAGATGATTTTGAAATAAAGCACCTTCTTGTGCTTAGTTTCTAACTGCAATTTTTTACGTTAAATGACAAAGAAGGTCTAAGCAATTAAAGCAATTTAACAAAAGAGGCATCGCAAATAAGAAAAAAAAAAGTTACCTTTCATCGCAATAAAATGTAGGTATTATGCGATAATTAAGTAATAGCAACGAGTGTTTCGATGGACTTCTGGATTTTTTTTTCTACTTTTATGCGCAAGGTGTAAACACAAAACAGTGATAACAAAAGTTTGACTCTTTGAATAATTTAATTGCTCAGCCCTTTATCTAAACTTCAAAGACCCTAATGATTATTATGCTGAACATCCTTAAGTTCTAGAATTTTTTTATTTTTAAATTTAAAACGAAAGCACAAACAAATCCTTAAAATATATGAGAATGGAATGGTTACATATATATGTATTTTGGGAAATAAATTAATGAAAAAAGTTACCATTCTCAGTTTTTGATTAAAAGTTCCTTCTAATGGTTGTTGTCTTTATATGAATCACACACCTTTCAAATCTTGAAGCCCAAGCTTGTTATATAATAGATAAAATATCTAGTGCAGAGTTGTTGTTTTTTCAACGGGATCTCAGCGGATGAGGGATGAAGCAAAACACTTCAGTGGTTTCTGTTTTGACGACAAGCAAGATGTATCTTTTTTTTGCGTTAACGTGAATCAGCGTTTTAAAGCAGAGAGCTCTTTTATAGCGATCATCTGCGCTGGTGAAGCCACGGATTTCTTTCTTTGTTTTTTTTTAATTAAAAGGCATCCCGGCCACAAAAATAAATAAAAATTCCAAAAATGTTTGATGTTATCGAAAATGATCCCACAAACAGGAAACAGGAAGAAAAACGACCAGGCCTGAAGCTTTATGAAAGACTTCCAGTGCACCACTTTTATGTCTTGTTGCACTGTTTTGCACTGAACGCCATGATAAAAGTTCTGAATGTTACAATTTAATACTGAAAAATTATCAATGAACGGACTCTGACTTTTTAGATGAAATCAATAATTTAGTGCAAAAAAGTTAGCGATTTTTAAATAAAATCGTAAATTGGTAAAAAAAAATTTGGGAAATTTTCAGATATTCAATGCTGTTCGTGTTCTTCCATTGTCTGTGCAGGAGTTAACATTTTCTGAGGATTATTTATAGTTCTCAACAGAAAGCTACACTTAAGGTCTCACGGTTCTTGATATAAGAATTGAACTGGGAAACAGACATTCACACCTGCACACATACGCACATTCCCTCACATGCACATGTCCACAGAGCCGTCGGTTCAGATATTTTTTTTTTGGCTGGCAATAAAATAACTTAAAGTATAAGGAAGAAGACACGGAATAGGGTATAAAATGTTTGATGTACTTGCCTTCCTGACACAGGTTACATTGAAGGACTAAGATACTAGTTTAGTATAGCAATTATAGTGTTAGAAGTAATAAAAGTATAGCAACTGTAAAAATTTTAAAAAGTTTGTACTACGAGTATACGTTCAGAACTTGTATGCACTGCCAGTGATAAACTAATATTCATAGTATGAGGAATAGTTTAATGGCATCGTTTGTGTCGTTAAGCAACGATATGCTAGGTCTAGGTGATAGAGGCTTAACTGCTACATATTGGCTTAAAACTAATTCAAACAGGCCAATGGAACCGTATAAAAGTCATGAGTTTCCAGGGCGACAGTACCAATTTAAAAATTTTCATTAAACCTTAAGACATGATTTTCAGCCGAGAGCTTCCCATTTTCCAAACATCGAGATCATTTTCTCCTGCCCTACAAAGTCTAAATTTGAGTTCTAGACGGTATGTCTCCATAAACATTTGTATTCAAAATGTTTGTGAACATTAGATTAAAAACAATTTACGTTTCATTATTTAGACCCATTTGATATCGTCGGTTGATTTATGTGATAGGATCTATTATTGGATAAACTTGTCTTGCGCAAACCGTTTTCCTTAATTGAACAAAGATAGAATATCTTAAGGTATACAAACGATTTAAAAATCACCTTACCCGAATTGCTTGGACAATGAAACAAAAATAATCAGCCAAACAACAGCCTTAAATCTTTTGCATCTCGTGGTTGCAACGTGTGTTACACGGTGTTAAGCAATCCTGAAACAGTTAAAGTCTTTTAAATTATTCTTAAAATAGAATAAATTAAAGAGGAAAAGGAGAAGAGAATGTGAATAAAGAGATGGTGAAATAAAAACATAGTCCTTGAAAATTTTAAACGGTTCGTTGACCTTGGGACATAAACCAGTCTCTTTAAATCAACTCATAGGCGTTCATTAAAATATACTTCGCAGATTTCATAATATGATCAGAGAAACAAGCGCATTATCTTAACAAATTATTCGCATGTTGTAAAACAGGAACATTTAAATTGATTGCTTCACAGAATTTAAATAAAAAGTGGATATTATTCTTATATTTCAACTCAAAACTCGCATGACCAGTCGTTGACCTACTAGGAGACAGTCATAACAATGTAATCAAAGTTTTCATCGAAAGTTGTCAGTTAGTAACTCCAAACGCGATTTTTTTCAATTGCTTTGTCAATTTAAGTCTTTCATTGTGCACAACATTGTCTTGTTATTCGTGATACTTTCTTGGTATTTTTTTCAGATTATGTTTTGTATTTCAAATATTTTTGTAATAAAATCCTTAACATGTTTCACTTGCAGCATATATAATATGAAGGTAAATGTCAGAAAACTTGTACGGTTTCATTTCCGAAATGCCCTTTTTTAAAGATCAAGAACTACTAGATTAATAGGAGGTTCAGCTAGCTGAACATAGAAACTAAACTCTCATAAATCTACCATTTGTACTTTGAACAACCCCGAAAAACGTTCCACTAAAGTCAATATTCGTCATGTCCTTCAAATAATTCTCATAATTCACAAACCCTGTTACAAAGTACGCGAGTTTATCTACATTGAATTATCCATCACTCTTATCATTGACCTTGACCGGAAACTCAACATTTCAGCTTCCGGGGTAATCCGACTTAAGAGAAAGAGAGAAATCAGGAACAGTAACTGTTGCTCTTCGAAGAAAGGCAGGTTTGTTGGACTTGGCAACCGCAAGAGGAATTCCCCACCGGAAGCGGACAAGAAACCATCTTGATTGATTGCAGTGTTTCACGGGATTAACGTCGTGTTGTTTCTTTCAGGGCTTCACGCCGTGGTTGGTCTTCTGTTGATTGAAGGTGGGAGATCGTCACGGGCCCCAAGAGACAGGAGAGCGAGATTTACCGGTTTTTTAGAGTTCTCATTCTATCAGTAGAAAAAAAGTTTGATGCGAACTAAAGTACATCTGGACTTTGATGAGATAGAAAAGTCAGACTATTATGCGAAAGGCGCTTTAGTGGAGAGTAATATGGGGTTTCCTGGCTATGGTGGATATGTCATAATATTGTTCATCTGTTGAATACATCTAGGTAGATAGTTTGGGAAAAACAGAGAGAAAGAGAGAGCGAGAGAGAGAGAGAGAGAGAGAGAGAGAGAGAGAGAGAGAGAGAGAGAGAGAGAGAGCAGGAGATCATTGGGAAAAGAACGCGAATAGAAAAAATTGGTGGAAGAAAAACCAATGTGTATTAGTTGATAAGCCGTCACCTAACTATGGCAGATGACTTTTTTTCCCATATGAAAAAGATCCAGATCCTGAGGGTAGAGATTCGAGGAAAAAGACAAAATTCAAAACAAGTTCCGAGAATTAAATCTCAGCAGAAATCAGTAAATAAAATTAAATTTTAATGAAAAATAAGGTTGTAACTGTCAACTCAATATTTTTTTTAATCTATTCAATTTTATTGATATTGTCATAATTAGTGTTATTCTCAAAACAGCATTATCCGTGGTAGTAGCAGTGGTAGTTGTAGTAGTAGTAGTAGCAGTAGTAGTAGTAGTAGTAGTAGTAGTAGTAGTAGTAGTAGTAGTAGTAGTAGTAGTAGTAGTAGTAGTAGTAGTAGTAGTAGTAGTAGTAGTAGTAGTAGTAGTAGTAGTAGTAGTAGTAGTAGTAGTAGTAGTAGCAGTGTTGGAGGTGGTCGTAATTTTTGTTGCTGTTATTGTAATAGTAGTAGTGATAATAGTAATAGCAGAAAAAAGCAATAGCAGCAGTACAATGCAGTTTTAGTATAAGATCATTATTCTTTTTTTTTAATTTGGATGAATTCTTGCGACGTTTGGAACAAAAACTCTGCTTTTTAAGTATAAAACACATTAAAATGATCGTGAAAAAAATTTAGTCGGAAAACTTGTGATTTGATTGACTTCCTGCAATAATGAAATAATGAAAACGAAATAGTAAGAACCCACTCCATAAAAGAAAGAACTTTACTATATCTTTCTATCATATCAATATCTATATTATTTAAAAGGTCATTCACTGAGGTATGTATAGAAACAAAGAACGTCCAGCTGTTCCACTCGACTGTAAAATCTGTCACAAACACAAGAGTAGCGAAGTGTGTTCTACACAGCCTCGCGCCCATATTACCATGAAACTTTGTGACACCTTTGCGAAGGAGAAATAATGATATCACAACATTTTTTTTTGTGATATGTGCATGTTCGCAGTCTAGATCTAGCTCTTTTACTTTTCTACAATAGCGGCCAATGTATTTAGGACAGTCATGGTTGTGGCACAGGGTTACTGTTTTATTTAATTACTTTTTGAATGACTTGCAATTCATCCTTTCTTCCTCTATAAGACTCAGTCGTATATTAAGCTTTTCCATCGTTGCTCACTCTCTCAGTCATTCTTACTCTTCTTACTCTCGTTTCATCTCTCGCCTTCTTTATCTTTTCCTCTCTCTTACTCCTATTTTCTCAGAGCTAGTCATGGTTTGACATTTCCATTCTTTCGTTTCCATAATTTTAATCTTATATCGCCTCTCTTGTTACTAACGCTCATTCCCCTTTCTTCGTAAGCTATGACATATTTCTAAAACACAAATAATTTCCGTTTCTTTGATAGTCGCCCTTTTTCCCCCAACACAAGAATCAATGAGAGGATTTTTAAATATACGTCAGGGATACAAAGCTGTTAGCAAAACACAAAACACACAACACAGCGACAGCAGTTTGTAGTTGTATGATGAGATTTTGATGCTCTCCCCGACTGGAATTCCTCCGAAGCTATTTAAGTCTGGGTCGTGGCATTAGCCGCTACCTGAAAACATCGCACAATAGTGAAGGCCAGGAGATATCAGCCCACTCACTTCCTGGGGTCCACTGCTCCATCCAGAGACATGGCACGTGACAGGGCGGGCTCGAGACTGTTGCCTGAGGTTTGACACCACAGTGCTCCTGCTGCATTGTGGTAGGGCATTAATCTCTTTTATTCCAGATTTGTAATAAATCAAAGTTGAATATATATATATATATATATATATATATATATATATATATATATATACACACACACACACATACACACGTATTTTTATTTCTTATTGTGATATCACATTACATCTATCAGTATTTCTCACTGTCCACTTTTTTTTTTCCAAACACACGCTTTTTTTTTTTTCGTCTTCATATTTTCCTACCTTTTAACTTTTCACTAAAATGTTTTAATTTCATTTCCCTGCCTGTCACTCACTCTCTCTCTCTCTCTCTCTCTCTCTCTCTCTCTCTCTCTCTCTCTCTCTCTCTCTCTCTCTCTCTCTCTCTCTCTCTCTCTCTCTCTCTCTCTCTCTCTCTCTCTCTCTCTCTCTCTCTCTCTCTCTCTCTCTCTCTCTCTCTCTTTCTCTTTCTCTCTCTCTCTCTCTCTATCTATCTCTGTGTATATATGTCTTTCTCTTTCTTTCCTCTTTTTTTTAAATCCCATTCAATGTTGTGAAGACTGTAATTATATTGCAGTAATGCCTTTTTAAAACGAGGGCGGTAAAAAATTATATCTTTTATGAAAGCCTCATGAATAGAGCAAATACTATTTTAGGTGTGGAGAGGTGCAATAAATGTCATGTTCCATAATACTATAAGACATTTTTATAAGACCCGAAGATTAAAGAATCAAATCTAAACTATAATCTTCAAATTCATTACTCATGCAAGTTTGTATAATAAGTCATGATGTGTATAATATCATCTCCCATACCTAAACATGATAAACAGCACACCTTTGTTACAGAAAACGTGCTTTCAAAACAGAATGTATGCGATACTGTAAACTTGGCTTAGAGAATTTTGTGGTAAATATCGTCTCCCACGCACACATACACAAAGGTAACCTCGTGTCGACTTGGGATATAACCCTGCAAACTAGAAATCACCATTTACTTACAAATAGATTACTCAGCTTTGAAAGACACACCCTTGTCTATTCTCATTGTCGGTTTGAAGTAATTTTGCCTGCTTCTGATAAATTATTGAGGTCTAATAATACACAAGTTCTTATAGTATTTCTCACCACATGATTGTCTCAAGACATTTATAGCATACCCAACCTAATAGTAATAGATACGAGCTTTAATTAAAACCTGTTCTCTGAAAAGAATCTAAGAATGTCTTAGTGGACGTTAAGCGTTTTAGAACTATTAACTAAGGACTGTGATTTACAATAGTATTATAAATCTACGGTTATTTTACTTTGTTTTTCACATGATCATTTGCCTCATAGCTTTTATCCTGTAAAACTAATGATCGGCAGCATATATTATTGTCAAGAAAAAAAAGACGAAATTATATCGGCATATCAAAATTAACCTCCTGCATCTGACTGTTGAAGGATTTACACTGAATGTAAACGATTTAGATAAATCTAACTCAGCAGTAATGATAAAAATAATGTTGAGACGGATTGTAATGTTTTGAGGTGAGAGTAATGAATGCGAATTTGACAGAGAGTTATGCCACCTAGTTGAAATTCATGAGCTCTACTTCGATAGCGTCTGCAAGAATGCAGATGGATGTAAGATTGAAGTAAAAAAAAAAAAAACGGAAAATATACAAAGATTACATAACAATACTTTTTTAACATAATTGTTTAGTTTGCTTAGATCTTCACATTGCCTTTGATTGTTGGACCAAACTCACGACTTCCAACAAAGGGACATAACTCTGTGTGAAATCGCATTTCCTACAAGGAAAAAAATCCAGACCTTGGGACATCGAGTCGGCTCGGATAGAAGAAATAGTACACAGTGAAGTAGAGTGAGTTTTTCAATTTGTTAGTAACCGTTACACAGAGTGTTATCTGAGACACCAAGTCGGTCGACAAATTGGTGGATCGCGTGGTGAAGGAAAATGGAAGTCTTTTTGTGTGACACCCTCGCAGAAATGTCAGTTAATATTGGCTCTTCTTTCTACAACCTCCGAGTAAAAAGATACTGTTAGCGTGAAAGAAGCGGTATATAGAATTTTCATTTGTGAGATGGAAGTTCTTTGAAAACTCTTGAAAGATAGAAATTTTACTCAGTACACGTGGGCAGAAAACTTTTTTTTATTACTGATTGCTGGTCGTTCATAAAAAAAAAAAAAAAAACTATTTTGTTGAATGAGTAACGAAAGGTCAAAATTCTCGTTAAGTTCATTAATTTAAAAAAAAAAAAAAGGATTTTTTTCCCCTTTTTTTTAAAGGAAACATAACTCCGAAAAGAATCTACAAACTTCAAAATATTTCAATGGATAGTCAACATTTAGATAAGAAGCTGAAAAAAATAGTTTCACTACATTTAAAAGATCATAAAATGAGATTAATCACTTCTAAAAGCTAAGTTTTATGACTATTGAAAGGGGAAAAGATTTTTTTAAATCCAATCGTTCAGAATAGGAATGTTTAAAAACTGAATAATTTTAATGTTCCCAAAACTCAGTACCAAAATACTAGAGACAGACAATCTTACTCACTTACGAATGAAAGCGGGATCATCACAAAGAAAGAGCGAATATGAGAGGAATGAGGAAAAAAATATAGTGGGGAGGAGAGTGGAAAAAGGAGGGAAATGGAGAGAAAAGAGGAAGAAAACGTGAAATTATCGTTACAATGATAGAAAAATATTATTGAAAAGAGAAGTAATGACAAATTAGAGAGTCAAGATCGACAGATTAGTTGAGGGATAGAGAAACAAATATAGATAGATATAAAGTGATAGCAAGAGCGGACCCATAAAAGGGACGGACTAGTTAATCTACAGTTTAAGTCATTGTCTGCATGGAACGTTGTTTAAGATATCTCATAATCTTTCGGAAATGGAGAAGGGAAAATATAATAATCAAAGACAAGAACAAATAGACAGTAAATCTTGGCAGAAAAAAATCAAAGAAGATAAAGATGAAGAAAAGCCGTGAAAAGTTTGTGTGTGAGAAAGAGAGAGAGAGAGAGAGAGAGAGAGAGAGAGAGAGAGAGAGAGAGAGAGAGAGAGAGAGAGACATGAGTAGATGAATGGACATAGAGAGAATGACTGATAGACTACAAAAAAGAAAGAGAATGAGGAAAATTGAAATAGACAGAATGGTAGACGAAGAGAAAATGAGATAAACTTAGATAGAGAGAGAGAGAGAGAGAGAGAGAGAGAGAGAGAGAGAGAGGGGGGGGGGAGGGTGGGAGGGGGGCGTAGGTGGGGAGGGGATGGGAAGACACAAAGACACACAGACAGACAAATTGAGAGACAAACGAATTCTTTGCCCCCGCAGCGTTTAACATAAGCGGATTATCCAGAGAGGAACATGGTGTATGACTTGAATATTCAACAAGCTTACCAAATTAATAGGGGCTCGCACACATTAAAAGTACGCATGGAAGCCACTGTCATAGCCCGGCAAAGCATTGTCCTGTAAGCTAATAAGTTATAATTCTTCAAAGTTACCACAACTGATAAGATGTGCATTGAAGCTAGATGAATCTCCTTGTCGGAAGGAAATACGCTCGTTGGCATAACTTAATTATATCTTTCTCTTTGCATCGCTCTCTTCTGACAGTAATCATATTTATGAGAAATATCGATGCATCAAATTACAATGTGAATTTGTTGCTTTCACCATTTCACAGAGAGAATATTTATGGACTGGTTTTCATGAGTTCAAGGATGTTCAGTCCAAGGTGGAAAAGAATGATGCTACAAGATATCGAGAAAATGCATCTTTTTTGATTAAATTTATTCCCTCTGTTACATCATTGTCCCAGTGTGCTCATCTCCACCTTTTCTTAAGGACATCCCATTTTCCTTTTAAATAACTTTTTTCCTAGCATTTCGCACTTTTTTTTTCTTTCAGACTCTGTCTTCTGTGACTTTTTAATTCTTCTGCTTCGTCTTCTTCCGTCTAACACTTTTCTCCCCCTCCCATTTTAGGCTAACCTGGGCTCTCAAATCTAAGCCACACTCTTACGCCATTTACGCATTAGGGATGAGCAATGGATGCCACTTTCTTACGTAATTCTTTTTTTTTTCTTTCTTTAATGTGCCATAATTACTCATTAAAACAAATAACAAAAAAAAAAAAAAAAAGAAAATAAAAGAAAATGGGAAAAAGCAGTTAAAGAACTGCATAGAACATTAGAAGGTAAAAAATTGATATAAAAATATTATAAATATAATATTTTTATATATTATATAATATTTTATATTATATAATTTTTCAAACGGGTTTTTTATAATAAAAGTAGAAGTAGCAGTAGCAGCAGCAAAAGCAAAGTAGAAATACTTATAGCTGTAGCAGCAACAATAATAACAGTAGTGGTAATACCTCTAGTAGTAGTAGTAGTAGTAGTAGTAGTAGTAGTAGTAGTAGTAGTAGTAGTAGTAGTAGTAGTAGTAGTAGTAGTAGTAGTTGTAGTAGTAATAGTAGTAGTAGCGGCAGCAGTTGCAGGAGTAGCAGTATTAATAGTAGTAGTAGTAGTAGTAGTAGTAGTAGTAGTAGTAGTAGTAGTAGTAGTAGCAGCAGCAGTGGTAGAAGTAGTAATAGTAGTGTTAGTAGTAATAGTAGTAATGATAGTAGTAGTAGTAGTAGTAGTAGTAGCAGCAGCAGCAGCAGCAGTAGTAGTAGTAGTAGTAGTAGTAGTAGTAGTAGTAGTAGTAGTAGTAGTAGTAGTAGTAGTAGTAGTAGTAGTTGTAGCAGTAGTGGTAGTAGTAGATAGTAGTAGTGCTTCTAGTCTTAAAATTGCCGCCTAGAGAAAAACAAAACTGACAAAGAGAGATTTTACGAAAATGAGTATTGCTGAATAGGACCACCTGAAGAAGACATCTCTCTCTCTCTCTCTATCTCTCTCTCTCTCTCTCTCTCTCTCTCTCTCTCTCTCTCTCTCTCTCTCTCTCTCTCTCTCTCTCTCTCTCTGTTCTTGTCTCTGTCACCCTCCCGTTCTCCCTTTCTCTGCCTGTTTGTCTGTCTCTCTATCTAAATCTTTCTCTTGTCACAAGCTTGGCAACCCGCACTTCTCACAAAATGTTCTTGGAAAGTCATTTGAGACAGGAGCGAGGCAACATCTGCTGATATCCGATATCGCTGCCCTGTACACTAAAAATATGGCAGATAATGTAGACACTCCCTCATACTTCCCACCGCTGTCATTGAGCATGACGTCTCCTAAGGTTTAGTCGAGTAAACCTGAGTAAACAGCTGTTTCCTACTACCGGATGCTGTCCGATCGTTATACACAGTACAATCAAAATGGACGTCGGCCATCTCTTCCTGTTGTAGCATGTCTTGTGTCCCCTAAGGTTAATATCGCCTTTGCTCTGTCAATGCATGATCAGTCAAGTAAATGCTATCCCATCGTGTCATGACCTTTCTAACACTATCTCGCCTCGCAGATCGAATACTGATGATATTCGTTAATATCTTCTGATTTATTCAGCTGTAGATGTGGAAATGGGAATCGATGACAATAATTATTTCCGCTCAGTTACATTCTCACGATGACCTTTTCTGTAGATAAATACATGAAGCGAGAAGCTTTTCTTAACTGTAACAAAATATTCTTTATTGTGTACACCAAAAGAGAGGTAGAGATGCAGTATATCCTTAGATTTTGCTCGGGCTAAAATGTTCTAATCTGTAGGTCAAGATACTAAATGCAATTTAATTTCAGTCACAAATGTCAAGGTGTTTAAGCGATTTTTTCCCTTTTTGTAAGCAAGTTCTTTTTTTTTTTTTGGGTAGCTTAACTTTTACTATTTATTACGCTAGAATCTAATCTGTTTAAGATTTCGGGTTTGCATCGGTTTTTCCTTTTCTTTTTTTCTATTTTCTTTTTTTTTTTTTTTTGTCTTTCCTTAATACCCTTTTTTTTTCTTTAATCCTGCTAGGCTTTCAGGTGTTCTTCCCTTCCCTGCTGACAATTCTCTTGGTTTGGTATGAAGCTGAACTCTCTTAGTTCGATATGAAGCTGATATGTGCCTGTACAGAGGCACGCAGTCACTCTTATCTAGGTTAGCTTGTATGGGTTTTTTTTTTATAACTCATCAGTTATTATCTGAGGTATTTTAGTACTGATGGCCTTTTCCCATTTTATTACTTTAACAGAGAATAATAACTGTATGATTATATTTCTAATTATTTTTTAACCTAATAATGACATCTCTTTTGAGCAGATCTCCTGTATCCTCTCTACACAAAAAATCCTAAGGATTCTGCACAGTATGTCAGCATGTCGTGAGAAAGGCGCAAAGCTTGATGAAATCTGTCCTAGTCATTCGCCATTATACACGACTGTAGATGCCATACAGTACTGTTAGATATTTAGCTCCATGTTAATGCCACTTGGTTCAGATCTCCAGATGGTGTTTATGCATTCGAAACTACTTGCCTTTTCTCACATCATTCTATTGAGGATGTCCTGTTCCTTGCAGTGTTTGAGTAAGGTGGTTCTTTCGATGAAGAAAAAATTGTCAATTTGATGTAGGTCCAATCTCTTACCTGGCAACTCCTCTATCAATGAGTGATGCTATTTTTCCGTATTTTTCATGGTGATATCCGTAAGCGCTCTCCCGCCCCCCCCCCTCCTCCCTCTCTCTCTCTCTCTCTCTCTCTCTCTCTCTCTCTCTCTCTCTATGTATATATATATATCTCTGTCTCTCTCTTCCCCTCTCTTTCTTTCTCTCTCTCCCTCTCTCTCCGCTCTCTCTATCAATCAATCTATCAATCGTTCTCTTTTATTGCTAATTTTTTCTTTGCATTTTACCTATCGCTCTGTTTTACTTTTTATACCTTCTCTCCGTTTTAGTCGCCTCTCTCTCATCCTTGTTTTTAGTTTTCCCTGTTTTACTCATTTTATGCCACTCTGCCTTTCACTAAATATGTTTATCATTTTTAACAAAGGTCTCCAAACTCTTTAAAAAAAAAAAGCTTAGAACAAAATAATAGACAGTAAAAAAAAATATTTTTATTCTACAGTAAAATAAGGAGTAAAATTTAAACATACCCAAAAATGGCACAGGAAAGTTTAAAGCCTTCTAGCCATGTTATCGACACCTTACGCAACAATCAAATAAATGGGATCCACTTTATTCTCCGAGTTAGCTGGAGGGACTGTCGTCAAAACAAATAGAACACCGCTAGCATGCGTTCCTCCAGCGTCTAGACCAGAGTTAATGGAAACACAATATCCAGAGATATCTGTTGAGTGGGGGAGCAAAGCGACTTGAGGAGGAAAAAGCACCATGTAAATACTGGGCGCAATGAGGGTAAGTTCCCCTGGACCGAGGCCTGTTTAGACAGATCCCCCGCTAGACACAATGCTTTCAGCACCGCCAGTTTGCTCTGTCAATAAACTGATTTGATGCACCTCTAACTGTACACTTACCTATCCCGAAATCTTTGTAAACGGAACCAATACAAGCTTCCAGGAGATGGGATGTTTTAAATTTTAAATGTTAGGGACTCTTTCAATTGTAAATAAATCGATGGCACATAATTTTTAAATTTTTTTTTTTTACTTTAGCTTTTTCATTGTTCACATTCCGTGATCGCAGCTTGATGATGCCAACCCAAACACATTTCACGTCATCTGGTTGGATCAGAAAGGTTTGAGTTTTGAGCAAATGCGAATTGGTTAGAAATTGATAGAGAACTTATTTTTATCTTCTCGGTACTGCTTTTAGTTTTTTTTTTTTTTTCTAGTGCAACCTCTCTCTCGTTCTCATCTCTGTCGCTCTTTGTCTCTGACTCTGTCTGTCTGTCTGTCTCTGTCTCTGTCTGTCTGTCTCTCTGTCTCTGTCTCTGTCTCTCTCTCTGTCTCTCTCTCTGTCTCTCTCTCTGTCTCTCTCTCTCTCTCTCTCTCTCTCTCTCTCTCTCTCTCTCTCTCTTCTCTCTCACTCTCTGTGTGTATTATTTTCTCTCTTAAATTTATGAAACAAAATAGCTTCAATTTTTGTCACATCTGTTGTTCTAATAATGATATACTTGATTTTCTGATTGATAAACCGGGGAGGATTTGTACTATATAATTTCATCATTTATCTCGGTCTCGGATATTTCCAGAAGGAACGTTATTTTAATGAAAGTATATTATATTATACTTAAAACAAGTTGAGTGAACTAACATGTTAATTTTTATACAATATCTCTGATTAACAGTTTGGCAAATCAAATTTATGAATGGTATAAAAAATGGTCCTCGAGTATGGGGTAATAGTCACTGAGCACTTACTTAAGAAAGGAACTTACAGCTATTTCCGCCATTGACACAATGACTTAATGTTGTATAAACCTCATAAGAATACTTAATATTGCACAACTAGTAATGTTTTTTCCCCTGTACCCTCAATCAGAAGGGAATCTCTTATTTGAAGGGGCAACGAGGGTAAAAATTTTAAGTGACTTTTCCGACCTGAAGATTAGGTATAACTAAACTGTTTTAGTGCAAACTCTAAAAGGCGATTTCGAGATTAAACCGTATAAAAAATATAAACGAACCAAAAAAAAATATATAGTTAAATTCAAAGCAGGTACGGAAACACGTCTCGTCCTTGCCAACCGTTGATTTAATCGTATGGCCTGATGTGCCAATCGGGCAAGATTGTCAGCAAATAAAACTTGACCACGCAACCCTGTTTACCCTGGCAAAGAGTACCGGCAACCCGGAAGGTAACATATTTTAGTTTCCCGGCTCAGTGTAGAAATCAAGCCGTGATCGTGACTCTGAAAGCTGTCGGAGTCTTTTGAATGCTCCAAAATGGCGGTATTTTTCAGCGTCTGCTAGTAATAGTGTCGTGATCAGAGGAAGTAGAAATCTTATTGCCTCGCTCTTTTTCTTTTTCTTTTAGGGGGATAACACCGTAGAGAAAAATTGTCGAGGGGGACTTTTTCCAAAAAGCTAAATGGATTTCAACTTTTTATATCCTTTTTCTTGAGATAAAATGTTTGGGAAAAAAATCGCCTTTTTAGGATTGCAAGTCCCTTTCAGCTTAATCTGTACTATTTTTTTTTCTGTATTATCGGAAAAAAGAAATCCCCTGAATGAAGTTTTAGTTGTTGGATTGGTCAATGTTCCTTTCATCTGGATAGGAAATAATTTCCCTGAGGCACGTCTATTAACAGTCTAACCCACGCAATAAAATATACAAATGAATATATAGTCATAGACGACATTTCCAAATCAATTTTATGCTGAGGAAAATCTGTGAATTTTGTTGGGAGCTTGCGGAAATCATTTCTTTTTTCATGGTAGACACGATCAACGTGATTATGTGAGGGTGTCTGGAATGGAAGCCTTAATTTGAATTATATGCCATCCATGGGTTAACAAAATTAAAAATTATCGCTATTTATTTAGACTGGATAACGGCTATCTCTGCATTCATTTTACCAAACTTTTTAATGGTTTTTCTAAACGCCGCCTTCTTATATGGCCTTAATTCCCCGCAAGAGTGACAAGGGTTGCACTTCCTTGAGGGAATTCATGTTACTTGTGCTTATAAGGAAATGAGCGTTCAAAAATGTTTACAAATAGATTGGAATGGTACATAATTAGCTGACAAGAATTATTATTTACATTCATTTTCGGCTTTTAAATCACATCTTTTACTCGAAATGACTATAATGCACTTTGTCTTTCTAATCTTTTTCCATTGAGACTTTATATTTTGGTCTAAAATATAAAGTAAAAGTGCAGTTAATTATATTAGAACTTTAACTTGAAACCTAACGTGGCCAGTTATTTGCCTTGCTGGAATAACAACCTTTGATAATAGTCAATCGCGTTCTAAGTATACTAAGAAGTAATTCTCGTTTAATTACTAACCAATGCAACTTTCTATGGAAAGTTTACGGTGCCTACTAAACCATCTTCTCATTAATGGTTTAGGCATGTTAGCAGTTTTCGACGTTTGTTTTGCCAATTCTAACAAGAAATAACAACAGAAATCCTTGAAGATCTCTGTAAAGAACGATCGGTAGATACATGTGGACTGAGGCTTGCCTGGGACAGCACAGTTTGTTGTCCCTCGTCTGGCCAGTAACGATTGGCCGGACTCTCAGTTTGTTTAAGGTGTGTTGCGTCTGGAGCGTGTGGACACTACCACTGGTCACTCGTATACAATTGTATGGGCCTGGTAAAGGAAACTGCTATTTTGATTCTTTCATTGAGTTAATTTATCGAACAACTATTGTTAGTTTCCTCCTTGCGCTTTTCGATGATTGAACAAGAAAGGCTTAAAGTATTTTCGGTAAGTTACGAAAAATATCTGATTTTTTTTAGATTATCTGTGGCTTTTATATACGTTATAGATGATTCAGTCACTTCAGGATTGGAGCAATGATAATTGCAATGCAAATTTTGGGGGAAAAAATCAACCGGGCTAGTTATTCAACTCAGACTAAAAATACTTGTCTTGCTTTTAAATTAAATTTTTCCCGTTATTTCTATCATATCATATCTGACATACGAGGGAAAAATTACTGAGAAAAGACTGCAATTTTGTTTCTAAAACATACAGAACATTAATTTTACTCTTAATGTACAGGTCAAATTTTACGTTAGAACTTTTTTTTCAGACATCCGCTATAACGCTTTTAAAGTCAAGTGCGTCACTAACTGTAGCAAGTGATGTCTATTTTCTGCTGCCATTTCACATCCAACTTTAATGCTTCGCTAGCGAAGGAAGACCGTTTTGTATTATTATGGGAGCTGATGACAGCCAACTCAACAGGTAGTGCGCAGTAATCTCCCCTGTTCTTGTTGTAATTCGATATAAGGGACAATAATCCATGTAGCATAGACAGAGAAGAAGCAATAAGGCGGCAGAGGATAATGCATTTATGAGCTGATTAACTCCCTTTATGCATTGATCGATAAAGATGTCTATAATCATGAGAGTGCTGAAAAGGAGAACAGAGATAAAAAAAAATACTGTCTTGAGAGGAAAAAGGAATAGAAAGAGTGAGACAGAGGGCTGGAAAAAGGGAAGAGAAAAAAAGGCGATGTTGGGGGGGGGGGGGGGGGGCGTGAGATCGAAATGGTGTACATCGAGATATAAGGAGGTAGACAGATGGAAAAAGAAAAGAGTTGCCGTTCAGAACTCCCAAATTAAAAGAAAAGAGAGCGATAAGTAAAGGGAAAGAAAAAAAAAGAGAGAGAGAGAGAGAGAGACAGACAGAGACAGACAGAGACAGACAGAGACAGACAGATAGACAGACAGACAGACAAACAGACAGAGACAGAGAGACAAACAGGAAGAAACAGAGAGAGAGACAGAGAGAGACAGAGAGAGAGAGAGACACAGAGAGAGAGAGAGAGAGAGAGAGAGAGAGAGAGAGAGAGAGAGAGAGAGAGAGAGAGAGAGAGAGATTGACGAAAGCAATGCTAACATACAGTCAGACCATAATATTTTTTTTACTCTTTTTTTCTTGTAAAAAAATGGAAACGGTTTAAGTAATTGCCTTTAAAAATTTATGAAACGTTTCAGCCTCTACCGAGATTCTAATCTCTCTACAGGTCTATCTGTAAATATACTTTACTTTTTATTACGTTTAAAAGATCAGGCAGGTATTTATTGAAAGAAAGAGAGAAAGTTGAAAAAGGGAGAGAGAGAAAGAGAGAGAGAGAGAGAGAGAGAGAGAGAGAGAGAGAGAGAGAGAGGAGAAGATATAGAAAGAGTAGATAGCAAGAAAGAAAAAAGAGAGAAAGACAAAAAGACGAAAGTCAGAGAAATGTTTTTTTAATTTTTTTTTTCGTGTGTGTGTGTGTGTGGGGTGGGGGGTGGGGTGGGGGGTTGAATGTTAGCTAAATAGAAGTCAAAGACACTGCTTACTATAAATAAGCAATAGTTAATCTTTAGTGATTTTCCATCCATCTATCTCCTGACATTTACACATATCCAACGAAACAAATTTTGTGTAATGATGTTAGCTGGGTATTCCCTTATTATCACAACTGATGGCGAAAAAAAAAAAAAAGAAAATAGTGATGAGGTCATTTCATCTGTACAACGTATTGTAACCGGTTGTTAACAATTATTTATCTGTTATCTTCCCTTAGCAGCCATTATGTGCAAAGCGTATTTAATACTTAAACGGCTCGACAATTTTATTAATTTCGTACGTTTACTTTTAATGATGTGAGTCTAAATGCTTGATATAACATTTGCAGCGGATTAGAAAGTTTTGATAAAAATTTGGCGCATTTTGTTTTTCCGATTGTTTTAGAACTAGACATAACATGTAAACTTTTTTCTTGTTTAAAAGAAAGTCAAATGCTCTTTCCAATGGTTTAATGATGTCTTATTTTCTTTTCTAAAAAGCAGTCATCATTTTTTTTTTACGTTTTTATTGATTTTAAGCGTGAAAAGCAACGTTTGAAGTCTTTTATCACTCAGAAAAGAGCGATAACAAGTTGTCGGGAAATTATTTGCAGAGCTTTAACTTTGAAATGCAACTTTAATGAACTACTGTCGGTTTTCTATTTTTTTGGTTGTTGTTTGTTTTAACTTCCGCCTCCTATCTCTCCTTCGTTTTTCCCTCTCTCTCTCTCTCTCTCTCTCTCTCTCTCTCTCTCTCTCTCTCTCTCTCTCTCTCTCTCTCTCTCTCTCTCTCTTAATTCTTTGGCATACCGAAAACCGCTAAATCAACCGCTAGCATGACAGAAAATTTGCTCTGTTGTTTGTTGATGTAACTCGCCACGTCAAATGATCTGAACCAAAAACGACTGCTCTAGACTTAAGAATAATTTATTCAGTATTTGATAATTATAATCCATTATGGCTCATTCATAATGGTAACCTCTCACTATGTAGGCAAAGGCGAAAGTCTTTTGGGAAAAAAAATCATGATACTGTTAGATATTTCTAAGAGTGCCTTTCAAAAAAAGAATATCGGCCCGGCCTCCACGTTAAGCACATCAACCCATATTTCGTCATATTTAAATCAAATGAGTGATATTTTCCCTTGCTTGTATTTTGCTTCGTGCGCTAAAGATGGTATAAAAGTGAAACGAAAACTTGATGAAGTCTACTGTTGTTGTCATGGTTGCTGATATGCATTAGTTTTACATTATTTGTACACCCGTAGTTTAAAAAAAAACAACAACTATGATGTAGTACTGGACACTCAAAATTTTGCAGAGCACAACTTTATCCATGAAAGAGAGAGGGAACAGAGAGAGAGAGAGAGAGAGAGAGAGAGAGAGAGAGAGAGAGTGAGAGAAGGGGACAGAGAAAGAAGGAAGAGGAAACACAGAGATTGTCAAAACTGATAGGGCTTTTCTAATTTTCTCTAATTTATATATCAATGCCATATCACAATACGTTTTAAAAAATTAACTTGCTTTGATTTTTGTTGATCTTCCTAAATAAGCTGGTAAACTGTTACCACAACAAGAATAATATTTTCTATAACATGCGGTTAAAAAGCATATCGGCTTGAAAGAGCATCATTCGTTCAAGGTTAATCGCAATAAGTCAAGCCTTTAAAACTGGTTTTGTTCTGCCTGTATTACCTCAATAGGGACATGAATGATTTATTAATCTTCCTACAATTAACTCCAAAATCTTATAAATATTATCCTATGCCTTTCTTCTAATACCTACCTTCTGCAAAAGCAAACCTGCGCGTATGTATATCTGCACATTTAACTTACCAGCTGTTATTAACATCATACCTGTGAAACGTATCAAGTCGCAGTTATATCTATTTAGCCATGACGCCCATGACCCCACACAGTTCAACTTGCGTAGGGTTCATTAGGAGCGTTTCCAAGGGTTAAAAGGTCACACAGTAGGTATTTAGCTTTGATGTAAGTCCAGTAAATCATCTAGAGGTATACTAAAGTGTATATCGGTTAAGCGCCTTCATCATATCTCATGCCGTTTGCGTGCGTGTGTTTTTGTCTTGTCGATGATTTTTTCAATCTCAATTTGATTATTTATGTCAATCATTCACCTCGTTCGCTCTTTTCCATTGTAACGTAGTAGAAGATAAGTAGAACCAAGCTACAGACTCTCATGTATTGAGATTCATCGCAGTTTGTAAAAGTAGTGAAATCCTACTCGAATATGAAAACTGTTGTTGAGAAAATTTAACATTTAAACGCCACATTACCTGCACTTAATTTACCTTAACTAAGAGACAAGAATATCATTAAAAATGATCTTTAATTTCGAAAAAAAAGAGAATGTAATATTTACTGATAAAATTTATTTCAATTATTCACTAGCGATATAGTGAAAGCTAAGCATGTCTTGTTTGATTTGTAAATCTTTAAATGAATTTCTTAGATAAGAGATCTTAGATCCAAATATTAATGGAAAAATATCAAAATACCTGAATAAATTTGTTTTGTTTCGGTTTCAACTTGTTACCTGACTCGAATGTTTTGGAAACACAAATCTAAACAGCGTGTGGAAAAAAAAGCCAGACTGATACATAAAGAACAGAAGACAAGTATACTTTAATCAAGCTCATAATCTAAAAGAAAACTCGTGTTATTCTCCCCAAGAGAAAACAATATCTTCATTTGGAGAACAACAGTCCAAATCGGTTCCATTGAAGGATTCCGGTTGAGTCTTCATACTTTCTTTATTTGCAAACCTCACACGAGCCTAAAGTAAGGTGATAAAAAACATGGGGATCAAGGGAATGTCTGGAAAGTTGAGTGCGAGGTCTTTCACATTCCTCGTCTAAAAACATTCCTCAATAATGGTAGCGGATTTAGAGGGCACTGACCGCCTGTCTGTTTCTTCGGGAGTCCAGTTTCTGGGAGGCGTGAGCAGGCTCAGCAGGAGCCAGATTAAATCTCTGAACCTCAGCCCACTCGTTGTTTATTGTCAACACCAGGGGCTTCTCGTACACAATATTTTGGTGTTTGGACAAAAGTTGTGAGTATAAGCAAAGTGGAACTGGATAAAAGTTGTGGGAAAAAGCAAAGTGGAACTGCGCATTTGGTAATCTTTCTCAGAATTTGTGGCACTATGCATGATGTGTTTCTGTTTTTGCTACTCACGTTGGTCTCTGATCTTGGAGATAATAGAACTCAATTGAGTAAACGTCATGTCTGACTCATTTTTTCCGTCATTGTTTTTTTCGGTTTGTCGTGATAGACCATTTCGCATCTCACAACTCTTTTAGCTTGCTCTCATAAAACTAGTCTTAAACATTCTGGAAGATGATATATGAATTGAATCAAGGCAAAAGCTAATAAAGGTGATTTTTTTTCAATTATTTATTACCCCTTCTACTTAGGATCACCACGTAGATCGATAAGGTGCCCTCATGGTTCAAACTTCCTAGCTTAAACCTGACAATTTTTCTAAGCTGAAATGTATCATCTAATCTATTTTTTTAGTCTCTATTCCTCTCTGTCGATGGTGTAATCTAAAGTGCAAAGTTACCCAAAACGCAAGAGAATCGTATACACTGATTGACCATTAGTTTATGATCAAAGCGTGTAAACAGTAATTTAAAACGTTCAGATGATGTTTTTGTTTCCAGGCCGCTGCGCCCTTAATTCCGAAGAGAGTCTACACCGGGTACGGCTGCACCCTGGGAAATTTCGGAACCAGGTGAGTCGACCTCATCAGATAATGGTGCAAAGCAGTACGAAATAATACCTTGAGCTGTGATAGCTTTTATTTCCTTCCAAGCCACCTGCGTAATGAATGCATGCAAGAGGTTTACTTACCTTGGAATATAAACAAGGTCTAGAGTAGTTTTAAGTCGAGAAAGGTCTCCTAAGTTTTTGCAAGAGACTCGAAGGCAGACGGAAAGCAACGTTTTCCGATTCCGATAGCACTAGACTGGTGCGTCATTGATGTAAAGTCTATGTCAAAAAAAGGACCGTCTCTGTTTTTATTGAGTTGAATTTGTGGATGGGATCAGCTGAATATTATGAGCTGAATGATTGGAGCCGTACTAAAACATAATAAAGAGTGACTCAAATCAGATCCAAGAAGAGAGCCTATTACAAAAAGCGTAAATATGGAGCAACCTAAAGAGTTGCCATTGAGACTTTTTTTTAAAATATCAAAAAGAATGAATCTTTTAAAAATAGAGAGCGCATAGATATCAGTATAACGAATATAAGATGAAAGAAATTCAAACTACTGTTATTTCAGATATAAATTCGAATCTAATTGCTTCATATTTTTTGAATCTCCAAAACTAAAGGATTATACCCGGTGTAGTTAAAAGGGGCAGAAATTAAACTTTTTTTTTTTAATTTTTGTTTTCTGTATTGCCGAATATGAACCTAATCGAAAGATATCACAGGTGACATATTTTCCTCCTGGTCTATCAAGGTTTGTTCAGCTTCGTGCGATATTAATTTTGCATCTATCATTTCTTTAGGACCTTAGTGCACGCATGTAAGTGTTTTAAACTCTTTTCAGATAAAACCTTTAAAATCATTTAAAAGTTGACAATGTGATTTTATTGAATGTAAAATGTTTGCCCTTTAAATTTCTCTTACATCCATTCAGTGATATTTTTCTTTGACCATTCCCAGCCCTTAATGTCACTCTTTTCGAATCATGTTTCACTTGTGTCTGTCTAATGGGAAACCATTATTTCAGCCAGTGCAAGAAAGCCAAAGCATATGGTTTATTTTTTTTGTTGCTGTTTTTTTCGTCAATCTCTTTCTCGCTTTAATTTTTTTTTCTCAAAAACAATGTTATTCCGCTCTTGGTTTTTTTTTCTAATACTTTTATCATTTGCATCACAATCGTCATTATCCTGGTTCTATCGATTCTATAACCTGCACATTATCTTCATCATCATTATCACTCTTATCTTCCTAATAATCATCATAAATGTTTTCTTCGCTTTTCTTTCTTGTTTTATTTCTTCTTCTTCTTCTTCTTCTTCTTCTTCTTCTTCTTCTTCTTCTTCTTCTTCTTCTTCTTCTTCTTCTTCTTCTTCTTCTTCTTCTTCTTCTTCTTCTTCTTCTTCTTCTTCTTCTTCTTCTTCTTCTTCTTCTTCTTCTTCTTCTTCTTCTTCTTCTTCTTCTTCTTCTTCTTCTTCTTCTTCTTCTTCTTCTTCTTCTTCTTCTTCTTCTTCTTCTTCTTCTTCTTCTTCTTCTTCTTCTTCTTCTTCTTCTTCTTCTTCTTCTTCTTCTTCTTCTTCTTCTTCTTCTTCTTCTTCTTCTTCTTCTTCTTCTTCTTCTTCTTCTTCTTCTTCTTCTTCTTTTTCTTCTTCTTCTTCTTCTTCTTCTTCTTCTTCTTCTTCTTCTTCTTCTTCTTCTTCTTCTTCTTCTTCTTCTTCTTCTTCTTCTTCTTCTTCTTTTTCTTCTTCTTTTTCTTCTGTTCTATTACCCTCTCTTCCTCCTACTTCGATACTGTTTTCTTCTTCTTTTTCCCTTTGCTTTTTGACCACAAAAACATATATTTTTCCCCAAAATCATTCTATAATTATTCATAACGCTTTTTCCTGTTGCTGAGAATTTCAGCGCCAACAGTTCTCATGAATACAGATCTGGAACCTATATGGAGAAGGTCTCTTGGTAAATCTCCATTACTGGCTGAGCCTCTGGTCAGATGGCTCAAACAAGCTTGAAATTTGGCAAAATGAAAATGAGCCTTTTCCACCTCTTGGCCGGCTAGGAGAGACGAGGCGTAAAGCCGCCGAAGCTAAATCACAGGTCAATCCTATGAAACCCCAGGTTTACCACAACTAAATTTGAAAGGGGTTTATCTTCAAACTGGGATATGCATTGAAATCTCCTTTCGAAAACGAAACGGTGACGTCAAAGAATCCATTACTTAATTTCTTTAACAATCAATTTGAAAAAATGCGTTGAAATTTGGCATGTTATGTTTGGCGCTATTTATTTTAAAAGATACATCAAAACCTAATTTTTTTCACTATCCATTTTAATTTATTGTTATGATCTTTATGAAAGGAGTGCATAACTCGTGGCCTGCCCTGGAGCACTAACTATATAATAGCATCATAAACCTGGAGTAGAAATCAATATCGCTCCTTTCGGCGCATGAATACTTTGCTCCGTCTATCGTCTGCGATACCGGAAATACCAACGCTGCTTGGATAACAGTATCAGGCTATGACGCAGTTGCCCCGTGGCTTGGCAGAAAAGAACTGAGACATGAATAAATGGATAGGGCGAGGGATGAGTGCAGGGTTGAACAGACGAGACTTGGTGTTAAAATTATTAGGTTTTTTGGACTAAGAATGAAAACATCAAGCTTGTAGAAAATAATCACCAAAATGTTTTCTGTTGATTGACGCAGGATTCTAGTGTCAAAAGCCAAAAAAAAAAAAGACCTCTCCACTTATAGAGATAATTTCAAACTGGAAGCTACGATAAATCAAGATAGTGATGTATGTTTTGTCTTCCACGTGAGAAAATAAAAATAATGTCCTGAAATCACTTTTAGTTGCGATAAAATGTATTTATACCAATGTCGCTTTGGTACGAATTCACAAGAACTGATGGGGCAAAGGACTTTTAGGATATTAAAACCTATCTTGATAGAAGCCTATACTGTCTCTGATCAGTTTTTATCCACACTACTTCATGGACATCTCTTACAGGTTATAATTAAACTATTATATCACCGCAAAATGTCTAGCGATGATCCATTCTCACTTTTTGTCATTAATAGTATTGTTCATAGCTTGTCGTGTTAAAAGCTTCTCCTTTTTTTCTTTGCGCATGCGTACATAAATTAAACGATATATGCATCGAAAACTTCAGCTAGCTTTTTTTTAATTACCGCTGTGAGTACAAAGGGCAACATCTCGAAAATGTCACAGGGAAAATATTCTGCAAACATGATTCTCTCGCATTTCGTTGGCGTCTAAAATTATGCGTGTTCTCTGAATGCACTGTCAGAGTAATAAGGCTTGCTCTCTGTATGCATTGAACGAGTTATAATAAGGCTTTTACCTTTGCACCTCCTCCATGCAAAAGAAAGTCATTTTGTCTTTTAACCAAGTCCATGCACGTGTCTCCACCGCACCAATCGAAGGAGCGCGGTCAAGCTAGCTCAGCCATGGTGCGAGGCTTTTGCCATTACTCACTTTTGGTCGTTAAATGTCAGGCGCCGGAATGCTCCCTGGCGTTATTTCATTTATTGTAGTGACCAGGAGTTGACCCTTGGTCAAGCTTGGGCCGTAAGTATCGAATTGAGAAGTGTGAGCGAAACTGTGCAGCGGTTATTTGGGATATGAAGTAACCATTGGGTTGTTCACTGGATTATAAATAGAATAAATAATATGAAAAAATGCTCATGCCATGTTTTGCATAGGTTCATTTAAATTTTTTTTTTTCAGATTAGTGTCACTGTATCCACTTTGATTAATTTGGAAAAATACGATCTAGAAATTGAAGCTTCTCTTAACGTGGACATTCACGCAAATACACCTTGCATGTTTGCACTAGTTGAACTTTCACAAACAATAACCGTTGCAATGATGTTTGTAATACAACCTGACAAGATCTGGCTCGCTCTTTGCAAGGGACAACTTACCGAGGAAACAATACCCATAATATAATATAATTTTCCCCAAACCAGCGGCTTCCTGTAGTCAGACATAGCCCAAATAAGAATGGATCGCTTCCATTATAGGGTATGATGGTGGTAACTGCCGTTTTGAAGTATGAAAAACAGTATTGTCTTTACATAATTATTATAAAGCTGCTGCAGTAAGCACGATGCTGCTTTTGTTTTGTATTTAAAAAAATAGAATACGTCGAGAAATTTGGTTCGATGTAACGTCACCGGTGTCTTGCTAAGGTTATTACTAATTGGAACAAGCTGAATAACTAATCTTAGTCTGAAGAGAAACAGACACATGCTGTAATCACATACAACAACTGTTATTAGTGAAGAACTTGTTCCGTTCTCACCTACAGTAATAAATAATTGGTTAAGGTGATAAATGTGCAAGAGAGGGAAAACCTTGTGGAAAGGACAGACGGATCAACAAACAATTTGAGAGCTGGAGAGACAGACGTAGATAAGAGCATGCAAAGAGATTAAGAGAAAGAGAGAGAGAGAGAGAGAGAGAGAGAGAGAGAGAGAGAGAGAGAGACAGACAGACAGACAGACAGACAGACAGACAGACAGACAGACAAACAGAGACAGAGACAGAGACAGAGAAACAGAGATAGATAGATGTAGGGAAAGAGATAGATAGATAGATATAAGGAGGTAGAGAGAGAGAGAGAGATAAATAGATAGATAGATATAGGGAGAGTGAGATAGATAAATAGAGAGATAGTTGGAGATGGAGATCACTCAAATTTATTTGTCTAATTGATACGTAGTGTTAAGGAGCAACAATGGGGAAGTCTGGAGCGCATGCGCGCTTAACCTAATTTTTCTCTTGCCCATAAAAAAGCCTCGAAAGTCAATCGACCCATAACAATTTCAAGAGCCCCTTTAACTCTGAATAAAATGTTATAAATCTAAAATCCTTCTAATCAATCTAGACGAAAGACTAATATCATTTACCAAATACATTTAAGGCATTGAAAATGCATTCCTCGAATACTTTAAATCCCACAGGATTAAGCTGAAGAACCAAAGGTATAAGTAAAGAAACGGTGTTCCAGCTTAATCAAGGACAGGCCTTTGTCAGTCACTCAAAGGTAAAGTTTGAAAAGATGAGATTTAAAACTGGCGGAGACTCCTTTTTGAAAATTAACGAACCCATTTTATTGGAGTTTTAAATTGAAATAAACTATTCAATGGTTATGTTATACACGAACTAATAATTTTAAAAGAATCATATGAAAGACTTTTACCAACGAAAAAACAATAAAAATTGATACAAATTCGGTTTTACTACTGATTACGGATTTATTGCCTAGCATTTTAACAACAACTACGAAGAGAACCGTTATAACCGTGTGCAATTATATAATTGGTTTATAATCAAGTATGAAGGATCCCCAGAACCAAAGCGGTAATATTTTGTTGTTATATTATCTTTGGAAACACTAACATAAATATAAGCAGCATAAGAAAACAAAGCAATCAGCAATGTTTGGCAAGATGAGTCTCTTAGAAGCAACTGTGTCACCTTTAATAAGGCTTTGATTTTGGATATTTGTCTGGGTCAAAGGGATTAACGGTTGAGGTAGAACCCGACCGACCCACAGGAAAAAAAAACAACAATGGTGAATCAAGGAAACCAGTGTTGGAAGTTTGCCACCTGAAAGGTTATTGGACTGGAAGGAAAATTAACTGCCGACGCAGTCACCGGTGTAAGAAAAAAAACTCTTGCGATGAAGCAAGACAATTGTGTTTTTTAAGAAATGTCCTCCTTTTTTTTAAATTCGAACTAAGGTTACTGGTTACCGGAGAGTTCCAACACTATACAGTGTTTTGTAAGTTTTGTAAAGAGAGAACAGAATCATCCAATCCAAAAGGATGTAAGGAAAATTCTTGGTTAAGATTAGCTACAAAAGAATTTGGGTTTGAACCAAGATCAAAACCAAAGTCTCATATTTCTGTTACGGAGACTTTGTAAACGCATTATGGTTTGTAGGTCAGACATCTCTGTCTTTGAAATCTATTTGGAATTTTCTGACATAGTCGATGGCATGGAAGAAACAAAATTTGTCATAAAAGACAACTAACTATTGATTTATAGAAATCAGCGGTGGTTTGTGCACCAAACAATTTATCATGGAAATAAACCATTTATGTTAAGATAGACAGAAAAAATTGCTGTACAAAACAGTACAATGAAATGGCCATTATGATCCTTTGGACAGAAATAAAAGGGAGTGCGCAGCATTTCTATCTTATGACTTGGTGATTCATGCAAGCTAGAGCAAGGCACAGATTGTAAGCGAAAATCATTTCATGAGTATTGGCTATTTAAACCAAGTAGCGCTATAACGAAGATTATCAAACTGGGTCTCTACAGACCATTGTAAATTTGATCCCAACAATGGTGTGAGGGAAAAATGGTTTTTTAAAAAAAAAACATTTTAATTCCGGTTTTTCCCGGGACTCTTGGGTGACGTTGACAGCTTGCAGTGCACAGCTCCTCTTTCTGGAATCTCTTGAACTCTAAGTAAGATACAGGTTTATCCCCTGGAATGAGTCTAAGAGATATCTTAGAAAATAACTGAACTATTTTACCATTACAACTATACAGCAGTGTTCTCCTGTATTTGCACTCAAAATTAAAGTAAAAAAGAGGCCGGGATACAAACATCATGTGTAACTGTTGATGAGATCAACATCGATAAGTTCAATGAAATTTTTAAGAATTTATCTCTGTTTCGTGACAAGATCCAGAATCTAAATCTAGATCTAGCTCTGAGTCTAGAGAGAAATTTTAAAAAGAAGAGCCTTGTCCTGCATGCTGGCAACATCACATATTTCGTTGGCGATATGGGCCGAGGGCAGACTGTGGTAAACTGTATATTTTACTACTCTTTGTTATTCTAATCCCACCGGTATGGCGAAGCTTATAAAGGTCGTCACAAAAGTATGTTTACTTACTGACAGCTAAACTCGTACTTTTATTGTTAACATCCAATAATCATTGAGATTATGCTGTCCTACAATTTGTGCTGCATTAATTTCATGCTCTAAGAGATATGGATCCTTGAGAAACAACAAGATGGAGAGGCTGTGGACTCCAAGTTTATTTATCTCCATTTTAATCAGAAAGGCCACCAGTCATTAAAGGACAAACAGCAGGTGATCAAGGAGACATATTATGTCACTTTTGTATATATCCCAGGTGATTATCTTAAGAGAAGATCCCTGTATTATCAAGAATGGATGTCAAAAACTGCTCTTATAAGTAGTTTAAGCATCGGCTTTATGTGATATCAGAAGAACTTTTTATTCAACATTTATGGTTTAAGAATCTGCGCCTCATTCTTTGATAGACCTGCCTGATAAGTAGTAAAAGTACATGTAAAATGGCTTCTTGTACCACGTGATCAAACATCGAAACATAAGCTAACGTGTTAATGAAAATTAAAATGTCTGCTTTGGATCAGACAAAGAAAGGCAGTTTCACATTTTCTGCCTTATTATTATTGTTTAAAATATAAATTTTACTGAGAGAGCAGACGGTGATGTTAAACAATTAAAAAATAGTATAACTAGGTAAAGGAAACATATCTTTTTTTAAAAATGTGCATATTGGTTACGGTATGGTAAATGCATGAAATTATCACTTAGCAGTGATATAACATAATCACAGGATAAAAAGTATGTAAATCTAGCGTAGCTTCATAAAAAGGGATTAAATCGTGTTAAAATATTTCTAAAAAAACTAATGAAGGAAGTGATATTATTATTATGGAATGAAAATGTCACCATTTTTTTTTCTCACTATGACCAATTATTTAAGTCAAAGCTGTTCATGTAATGATCAAAGTTGCA
This sequence comes from Elysia crispata, assembly GCA_033675545.1. Taxonomy (NCBI): domain Eukaryota; kingdom Metazoa; phylum Mollusca; class Gastropoda; family Plakobranchidae; genus Elysia; species Elysia crispata. Next base: position 226,252 of record JAWDGP010002819.1, on the reverse strand, counting down.
ATAGGATATCCTTCAATTTATCTTAACGACATTTCGACCGCTTTTATAAATCTGTGTATTAAATTAATACATTTTTTAAGTAGAGACTTATTTTATCGCATCGAGGATTTCGGTCTCCCATACTCCGGTTTAATTCTCCTTCCTGGTGTATAACTCTAATCAGTTCCCTCTGCTTTGAACAAGTTCAGCGATTTTTTTTAAAATAGTTATTCAGTTTTTTTTTGTTTTTTTTTTTGGTTTTTTTTTCGAACATTGCCGGATTGCATAGTCAATATTGTAGGGCTAGACCTGTGATGAAAACAGTTGAAGGCGTTGATTTAAAGGTCCTGCCTTAACTTTATTGCTACACTTTACGATCATGCAGTTATGATCTAACGAAAACATTCACTACCCCTCTTTCAATAATTATGCAAGCACATCTTTCAAATAACAACCTTTACTGTGAAACTCATATCGAAAGAAAACAAATCTTGCACTCTTCAGAAAAGCAGCGTTTCGAATCAAGAGTTTTACGGTGTTTGCAGCATAAACCATCTAAAACTATCTGAAGTCGAGCCGGCTTTTGGCACAGAATAACGATAAAACAGAACTGATATGGCGTTTAGAATACCATGAAAACATGAAAAACCGCGTCGCTGTTTCGATTAAACTGTAAAGGATAAATAAATATAAGTTCTTTGTATTGAGATGGAGACTTTCGGACTTTACTGAAAGACTCGGGCAAATAGTCGACAGATTTCAAGAATATTCCTCCATTTTGACCTTATGGGGAAACCAATGCCGACAAGAAATATAATGCTTTATTGCTGAAAGATTTCTAGCACGTTCAGAATTTATACCATCTCCACTATTTCTAGAAATTTTTCCCGCGTGCTACCAGTCTTGAGGAACAGAACTTTACTGTTTACATGGTTATCAGATGTTTAACATTCGCTAGAGGGTGAGTACAAAAATCTTACTCGTATCTTAAAAATGCAAGTCAACAGACTGGAAGAAGTTTGTTGGTTTCGGGCTACTCGACATGACATATTTCCACAAATGTCAAACAAACGCTTGATTATTGCCACTTCACAGTCATATATTTTAGATCCAGTGGAGCGATGCCCTTCGGCAAAATTCTCTCTTAACAAGATAAACAGATCTGCACATGGAAAGTTTATTGGCTTCGGTCACTTTAAAACCACATATACACTTTTTCCCCAAAACCTCTTATAGGCGGTAGTAGAAATTGCCACTTAAAACTTAAGAAAAAGGAACTAAAACATTTAGATGAGAAAAACCACTCAGTTCCTTAAGAGTAATATTATATTTTAGAGGCAACAGCTGTTATTTTGTGGCTAGAAGTAATAGGTGTAAAATTCCCTTAACGTTTTTTTAGCGGCCAATAATTGTATAAGCAAATTTTATTCCCCTAAACGCACTAACGTTTTCGAAGATCTTGATTAAGTGCCTCAGCATGTTTGTAAGTCGCCATATACTCTCCTTTCAGAGGGGCAACTGATCGAGAATGGAGAGAGCTCTCTACGTTGCCGATCTGACAAGGCTGTCAATTGTAAACCGTTGGATATTCAATTTACACCGGAGATAAGTGAGTGAGAAAAGAGAGCGCTATGTGCAAGCAGCTTCACTTAGCTCTGCAAAGATTTGAATCTCTTCCTCTTGGTGTGAAAAGCACCTAAACGATAAACTACCGGGTTTTTTTTTTCTTCAGGTATTGGATTATACCAAGTTCAAGAAAAGCTGTAAGAATCAGCTGGCGGAGTAATAGACTCTATTATCGTTATAAATGGGCACTCTCGGATAGTCTTACTCCTTATTTCCCACCTTATTCTTTATGCAGCTTTAAACCGATGAGCGACCAATGGTTGAAATTTGTTGATGTACTCGTAATGGAAGTTCTACAAAAACTGTAAGACTAGAGAAAAAAAGCAACCATAGCAAGACTTTATTCCCTCAGACAGTGGCATTTTTTCTCGTTTCTCTTGGTACATTGTAATAAGTAGCTGAAGGGTGTCCGAAACAGCATTTTGCTATTGTGTCCCTCTTGCACTTTGAACCACTTTATCTTCAAGTTCTCTTTAACTAACATCATTTCCAAACTTACAATCACCAAGCTTAAGGGACATCTAATACAAGAGCAGACTTTTAAAGTTTTATTGAGTAAGGACTCAAAGCTCAAAATAGAAAACATTCAAGTTTCGGTCTCAACCTTTTTTCTGATTGACGTAAATCTTTAAAAAGTAGTGTTTGTCAACGTCATTATAAGACGGTAATTTTGCTGATGAGCATATTGAAGACCGCTCTTAGATCGATGGACACGTTTATATTTGAAACAAAAAATGTTAGGCGTAACTGGTACCAAAAGAAAAAAAAAGCCCAAAACTTTTTATCTCTAATTCACCGATTTTTTTACATCAAGCAATGGCTTTTAATCACATCCCTATTTACCCTCAACCCCTTTTCCTGCAAAAAAAAAAGAAAAAAAAACAAAACCAAGTAAAAGTGGACCAGATGATATGCTTTTTTTTCCAGACAACTGGCACGCTGTTGAGTGACTATTAACGATAAGTTGTTTACACCAATTAACTGAGCGTTGTTAACAACCAGCTTTGTTATTATTTCTTCCCTTAATCGCCTGAGCTGAGGCAGAAATGCATGAAAGTACAAAAACATTTTATCATAATGATCATGATTAATAGTAATCAACGACCAATTGTGACAAAATAAAGAATAACTTAAATAAATACGTACTGTTCATTTGTACACATTTGGATCAACCTTCATAGTTTTAAAACATTTGTACAGGCTATGAAATTATTTTGATAGAGATCTACGGTTTATTTTATGTTCTAGCTGAATCTAAACAAAACGTACTAGGACGAGCAAGTCTCTCTGATATCCCATATTGAAGTCTCTTCCAAAACTGAGTAATGTACCTTTTTAAGGTCTAAATCCAAGGTTGTTTTCATTCATTCAAAATTAAATGCAGACTTCCAGTGTACCTTCTATGATTGTCTCTTTTAAATCTCCTGCACAAAAGGCTCGCTACAGTTCAGCGTATAAATATTGCAACGATCATATCCTTCGATCGTGCCTTTAGGCGTATTGCCTATTTATCTCTATGACAAAAGAAATGGATGTTATTGGATTTTAGTCGATTTTAAGACATCAAACTATCCAGGTCAAACGTTTTTACTGATTTTAAAAGTAAACAAGACTTTTATCGCTATATTTCTTCTGAGAGCAGGTAAGAATAAAAACTTGGTAGGTGATTCCCAAAGCAGATTCTACAAAAGCTCTTTCTCTGTCTCTCGGTCTCTCCCTAGCTTTCTCTTTCTATATATCTATCTATTTATCTCTATGTTTCTCTTTGTCTCTTTCTCTCAATCTCCGACTCTCTTTCTTGTCTGTGTGACTCTCTCTAATTCATTGTATTTTGGGGCTTTAGAAATAAAAAAAAATAAATGATACAAGTTAGTCCAAGATATATCCAATTAATTTTATTTCTACTTAAGCAGGGAGCATTTTGGCCTTATATAACTGTGGCAAGGTCTGCCCTCGGAGGAAAAAGATTGGTTTGAAATAAAATGATGTTCCCAAACCCAGAATAATGGTCTTATCTCTGTCGCTCCAGCCTCAGGCAGGAGCCCGATAAGTTAGTTTACTTGGCCAAGGAAATTATACATGAGATGCATGGAAGCCAGTTTTCTAAACGTAGTGTTTGACTCCAAAACTTTCCGGATTATTTAGGAAGACAAAATCGCAGGTTTGAGAGAGTTTTGTAGAGGTTTTTGATTGGGGATGGAAAGACAATTCGGTGAAAGGTGAAAAGAAATATGAAGATTTCTAGTTTCTATCTCAGAAAAGGGCATCGTATGGAGTGGTCAGGTCACACAGGCTTTACTGGACACCGTTACTTCTGAATATCCCCCTTCAAAATATAAAGAGGACGTAAATCGAAGCAGACAACACATAAAAAATGTAACATACATTATGACATTGTAAGATATACGTGTACTTTTTCGATAAAATGTAAGTGAAGAATTTGCTTATTAGAACAATTGCAACTGTGGGTTTTTTCCCATCAATTACAATCAAAACATGGTATCTATACCTACATAGTTCGAGAACTCTGCTTTTTTAAGTTTATTTTAAACGCCACCCTTGATTAGATCTGTATAAAAAAAATAACCGAAGGGCAGTTGTTGGGTTGTTTTTTTTAGCCCTTTTAGACATTTTACTTATAAAAATATAAAGTGCTAGTTGCCAAAATAATTTTTTTTAACAATTTCTAGAACATTGGAAAAAAAATGTTAAATCTAAATCTCAGCGCCAAGAAAATATTTATTAAACTGATGTCAATTCACTAAAGCTAATATGTTTTTACAATAAACCTCTATAAATCTATCAAAGCAAATTCCTTATGAGCATCTTTTTTAGGTCCTGAGCTGCTGCGCCAAGCACAATATTCAGATAAAACAAGGTAAATATGATATGGAGACTTATCTCCTGTTATCTATTTTAGTTATTACAGTTTGACAATCATGTGCTTTATTATAGCAAACTGAACTGGGCAGTAAGTTATTTTCACATATATTTGTAAATTATATGCCTCTTAAACATGAATATACATTTCCCTCACTCTTATGCACACTTCCCTAACTACTTTTGTCCGAATCTGCCTAATGGTAGAGGAAAACTTTATAAATATTTCCTACCAGTCCGCAATGAAAGCCTCAGTATCTGACTTTATGCTAAGTCCTTTTGATCTAACTGCCTTCTCTTAAAACTCAATAATACTCCGGTAACCTTTTGACTTTAAAATCACTGCCTACACAGATAGCTTAATTCGTGCTCTAATCCCCATCTGTTTTTAACCTTTTAGAGCTGTAGTCTCCATTTCGGTCTAAAAATACTAGATTCCTCTGTTTATAGATATCGAGTACGTTTCATTTTCCGCTTGCACAAATTCATCCTCATTACATGGATTCATAAAAATAGAATGAAATTAAACCATAGAATCCTTTTTCTTCTTTTCACCTATCTTTAAAGTTAGTCTTCACATTTTTCTCTAAAGTTTCTAGTCAGCTGAAAGTCAAAAAAAAAAAAAAAAACGAAGAAAGAAACATGGTAGAAGACATCTAATAAGAGCCCTGCCTTCAAAGGTTTATTGGCTAGTGTCATCTTTGCATGAAGCACTATGTCAAGATTTTCAGATTTCTAAAGAGATGTGCTAAAAATACGAGTATCTAATTCTGTTATCAGTTTTCGGAATCATTGGCCATTTATTACTGATGTGTAAATCTTTTTTTTTTACTTCGAATTGGCACATATCTAGGTTCTTCACAAGTACTCATGCAATCATAACTTAAAGTACTTTCATACATTGCCATCCTCAACGGTATACTCTAAGTTGCATAAAAAGTATAAATATACGTATAATAGTGTTTTTATTGATATTGACATCAATATAAAAAAAAGATCATGAGCAAAACAAAAAAAAAAAAAAAAAATCGGACTTCAGATTAAAATTTCTTTCATGTGGTGCCAACAAATGATAAACTAAAATACGGTAGCAAGCCTAAAAGCAATGAAAACTTTCAAATCCGTTTTAATCTTTTTAAATGTCAGATTCAGGCAGGCTTTCCACTTAAAACCGACCCTCCTTGTGTTGGTTGTCCAATTTATTCTAAAACAGAAAACCTGCAAACTTTATTTTTTTTTTAACACAAAAAGATTTTCGTTTAAGTAATACTATATACAAGGATAAGAATTCATCAAATGGTGCGTTAAGGGGGTAGTTACACCTAAGAGGCGCTGCTCGCACAAAAAAAAAATCACAAAAAAATTATTTTTCAATATTTTTTCTCAATCATATTTCATTCGCATTTCTTAAAATGTTAACCATGTAGCACGAAGCAATTTCCTTGAATGAACCCTATATCGACAACGCAGGTTAGAAATTATTTCCACAAAAACTTATGCTTAAAGTTATCGCTCATACAGGCGTTCAAATTTATTTTAAAACTATCAGTTTATTCACGTATTAAAAGTTTTTCGAACGTAGTTTCGGAGTCGTACATTCTCCAACGTTTTATTCATTTAAGATTTACAATTTCATTTCTTTTTGGAAGGCATTGTGAACAATGCGTGTCAAAGATCCATTAGGCAGTCTAACAACACAAGGAACAGTAGGAAAAAGTCTTTGTACGTTTTCCATAAGGCAGCAGTTTGCCTTTCGTTTTTGGTTTC
>JAWDGP010002819.1:180000-217500 GCA_033675545.1 Elysia crispata | reverse complement strand
ATTAAATGAACTTAAGAATGATGGCTAAAAAAAGTTAGCTAAAAATTTTTTTCTAGAAAGAAAAAAAATTGTACAATATGAGCAACGCTTATCCCATAATTCTTTCATTGTTAAGATCTTCCCCAAAAATTACCTTTTCTATCCGATGAATTTCCCGCTATCTATCATTATAGGCTGTAAGGACATCTGAAGAGAAAATCTCTCAAGTGTTTATTGTTCATAAAACAGGCGCATTTCGTTGCAGCAGATCGGATACACCTGCTTTATGTTGTGCTGAAGATTTGGTTAAAAAAAAACAAAACGAAAAGAATGAGAGCAAGGTCTTTTGAAAAGGTGGGCAGTAGTGAGGGATAAAGAGAAAAGCACACAGACAGACAAATCCACATATAGACAAAGTGACAGAGACAGAATCGTACTGCAGAAAGATAGTCAGATATACAGACAATTTCAAGACACAAGAACAGACTATTTGGAGGAACTGTCAGACATCTGCTCGATCCGGTTTGCGCCTGGAAAACACGCTGCCATGATTCATTGAATTGCGGAATCCGTGTTTCATATCGTAGCTTGCAGGATTTTTAGAATAGTCAAGTAATACTTTACTGTGTAACTGGTGATAAATAGTAAAAAGCAGTAAAAATGTTTAATTTGTGCTTCTTTTCTTTTCTGTAAATTCCTGTAATAATATCCAAAACGAAGATTCACCAACTGGTTTTGACGTCCGTTTTATCCTGTTATTTTTTATTTATTTGTTGTTTTTTTTTTGTTTTTTTTTTTGCATCAACAGCTTCGCACAGGTTCGAGTAGCTGGTGACTCGTTCTTTGTGCCATTATCTTGTATGTTTTGATTCGATTGTGCACCTTCCATTAGTTTCAATTTTCCTCCATTTTACAATACTTAAGCCAATTAATATGTTATCTTAAATCTCTGCTATTTTTCAATAGCAACAGAGTTCAAAGAGAAAAATACACAACTACCATTCTTCACGATGCCACACCACTTAGTTCCTCCATCAGATCTTATTTATGTTAAGATTATTTCAAGTCTCCTAAGCTCACAGCGAACCTCATTCTGAGCTTGTGTTATCTCTAAGCATCCCTAACGGGAAGCATCCCAAGTTTGCATTATGAACCATTAAGCCTGGTATTTCCAGAGGACTGCGTACATTCTCCAGGTGGTCAGCATTGGCACTTGATTTCTTCCCTACCTATAAGAAGGATAAATGATTAGAGATAGATGAGTTTAAACCAACCCTAATATTGTCGGAATATTCCAGTGTTGATGAAAACACAATGACTTTGATTTTCTTACAACCTATTAGGACCTACTGCTTGTGAATGAGACTAGCGTGTAAAATCCTGAGAACAACGACAAAGTTTTGAAATTGGTTTAATGGGTTCTTTTTTACTATAAGAGTTAATATGAACATGCAATAACTCCACTGCATGATAAGACGTCGCAAATAGAATTTCACTCTCATTGGATTCCGAAAGTAAGAAAAAAAAATAGGGAGGGGGGAGGTGCTCATGTGTGATTCAAATGGAGAGAAAGAGGGAAAGAGACAGAAAGACATGGATATACACAGAGGCAGTGAGAAAGACAGAAATAAAGAGGGAAAAATTAATAGAAAGGACTAGAATGGATATATGTTTGTGGAAGTGTGTGTGTGTGTGGGGGGGGGAATATTTCCTGCAGGTACTTTACCAGGTAGGGCATTGGGTGGTTAATGAGCAGCTGTTACATAAGACTCCCCACAGCGTCTGGGTGCAATGGCCTCGGCCCTCGGCAGCCTAATAGAGGGGAAGCGGCGGGTTACGTCGCACGGGGAGAAACCAGCAAGGAATGATCCCATTACAATAATTATAATAGAGATCTATAGGTCCATAATGTCACTTCCTCCCTAACAACGCATAGTTACTGCTGCTTACTCCAGACATTCTTAAGCACGTTTGTTCATATCAAGGGAATAATCCTTCCCTAGGTACAGAAAAGTATTAAGACTAAATTTTTTTTTTTTTTTTGCTTTTGTAAGTGATGAAGACATGTGATTGAAAAAAACAATGCATATCACAGCTTTAGTAAAAATTGAAAAATTCAAATCTATGCATCGATCCCCGTAAGAATTCATTTTCATGAAGGTTGAAATAAATGGACAGCTTTAAATTCTCGCAAGGCGGTGCGCCTTCATGCATTTTTTGCGGGAATTCATATCCGTTTCATAAGCATTCGGATCTTTAATTAAATCAGGAAATTAAGGAGTTAGCTCATTTGTCATCAGTTGCGACAAAAAATTTTGACGCTCATTTTTATCTGGTTGCTTAGTACAGCAGTAAATTGACGGCAAGATATTTCCTCTAGTGATTTATCATATGAAACTGTATAGGAACTGATAAGGAAGTTCATTTAGATTGTTTTAAGACACTAACATATATTAATTTTCAAAGACAAAACACACGATATCTATTGGCGTAGTCAATATTATTTGAAAACCACGGATGCTACACGAGTAATGTTTTTCTTCAACGTGTTTCTTACTTATATGTAATAATAGGTACATAAAAGGATACATCATAATTTTGAAACGACAAAAAAAAAGAATTTTACTAAGGGAGAGTTAGACAGAAAGAGAGAGAGAGAGAGAAAGAGAGAGAGAGAGAGGAAGAGGGAGAGAGAGAGAGAAAGAGAGAGAGAGAGAGGAAGAGGGAGAGAGAGAGAAAAGAAGAGAGAGAGAGAGAGAGAAATGAGAAGAGAAAAAAAAAGGCACAGAAGATGGTATTGTTGCAACAACCGACAAAAGCAATGTACTTAGCTGTCTAAGAATCCTTGTATTGCTGCGGTTTTTTATTCCTCCTGATGATAAATCTGTCTCCCTTCAATTTTCTTATCTGAAATGTCAGCCAACATGACGAATGAAGTAAGAAGCTATTAATTATACTGCAATTTTTCCTGATGTTCAGTTTTATTAGCTTTCTATACACATAAGTATGCAAGGGCGTTCTTTATCTGAATACAGAATTAGAAAAACTGAGTGTTGCAAATTGTGTGCCTCGACCTCCACACAAGCGGCATGAGAACAAATTCAGTAACAAACTCTTGTACCACGATTAAGTGTTGTGCAGCATTTCCGTCAATTTCATAGTTAGAAAAGTACATGCTAATAATTATTATTATCAAAAGGGCAATATTAGTTTAGTTTGATTATCCAGTGCAAATGAAGCTTGGGAGAAGAAAACAAGGCTGAGAAAGACCTTGCCAGCAAGGAGCGTCAGTCTGTCAGGAAATGTAAACAACCTAGATTCCACTTACTCCTAGGTTTGGAATGAAGGTTTGAGTGCAGAGTGGCTGATTATCTAATTGCATTCTAATCGGTTACCACAGCAGGAAAAATTACCCCACTTAATTCTACGCAATGAAAGTTCATTAACTTAAACCACTATTATTTACAACTTTAATCTGTATAATCTATATATATTCAAATAATCTATCTATGCTGAGGTTTGCTAAAAAGCAGACTGAAAAGTAAAACAATGGTTGTTATTACATCATCCTTTGAGCTCTGTGGATTATGCAACGTGTGTATGGTTTTAAATTCAAAATCAGCACATTGAAATTAAAAACACCCAAACCAAGCATCGTGGTCAGGTAGATAGCACTTCAACCCCGGCCCCAAAGTTCTGATGTAAATAACTCTAAAATTACTTTTCACCTCTTTCAGTTCGTGATGGAATCAGCCTCCATTCAGTTAATAAAATTCGTAGAATGTTAGCAAACATTGAGCACAATCATGGAGGTACTATGCTGGTTTATAATATTAAATGCGTTTACATACTATATATATATATATATATATATATATATATATATATATATATATATATATATTAAGAAAAGTCTTGATCACTTGCTATTATTCCGTACACAAGTGTTCGATTTTCATCTCTTCAGGCAAATAGAATTATTACATTAAATAATTAATGTATACATATATACGAATAAAGAAAAAGTCTAGATTAGCAACTATTATACTCGCTACACTAGTTTTTCGAGTGTTCTCTTATCGGACGAATGATATTATTTCCGGTCCACTTTTCAAGCAGATGTTTCTTGCGGTGTCGACACTGACAGAACATTTCATTCTTTTGTTCAGGCCTGGCTTTTTTTTTATAAGAATGAAAAAAAAAATTCCTCTTTGGACAGATATCTTTTTTTTTCAGGTCTTTGTGGGAACTCGAAACACTAGTATGGTGAATGTACTTTTAAGTAATCTGGACTTTTTTCTTTTTTTTTTTTTTTTTCATTTAAGCTCCTTTGATTAAAAGTTGAGCACTATTCGGATTCAGTTTTTACAAAACAAAATTTATATATATATATATATATATATATATATATATACACATATAACTTGGTTTGGTATGTGAGTGTCTCGAGGAAGAAAGGTTTCGCAAAAAGGAAATAGTTAGCTGATTCTGTAGTCTACAGCGGCAGACTTGAGTCATACTTTTTCCTTGTACAAAACATTAAATGGATTTACGGTTCCACCATTTTGCACAAGTTTCACTTGTCGGTGTTTGTAAACTGAAAGCAATACCTTACTGTACATTGAGGAAACCAGGAACAAAGTGCGTACAAGTGGCTGTAAATGAAGTGTTTTTTTTTAATTTTGAGTGCCAAGTTCTTCTATCTAAAACTCTCAGTTTCAAGTTTTTAAGGTTCATTTTAAAGTACCTTTCTGTATACACTCCTCTACAGATGTTTATCACTTTCAACCAAGAATGCCCATAGTATTGTGGGATTTTAGGAATATGATATAGTGGGTTTTTCTGCTTTCATTATGCTAGACTTTAAAACGAACCAGATATAAAAAAAGATTTGTCGTTGCATGACTTTATAGCATTTTCCCCCACACTATTGAATCAAGAGAAGAACAAAAATATTCAATTTTAATCTGATGAGCACTGTACAGTTGTAATTTAGAATTTCCACTTACCAAAGCTAAAGCTATGTGACTAGTACAGAACTGAGATTTATCTGGACATTTTACTATTACCAATACACTGGTAACAATATTACACTCGAATGTACATACTTTATTGCTTGCATCTTTAGATGAAAAGACACTATATTATAGTACAGCCATAAAGATGCTAATTAAACCACAAATAGCATTCATGGGTAGCATGTTAAAAAAATCATTCAAGTAGATTTGATAATGAAACAACCGTAACGAATAAACTGAACAAAGTGTGTGTCAATCAATGTTACTTTGAAGGCTGTTCCTTTGCAAATTGCAAATTTCAAAAGTTCAGCACCAAATAATGTGTCGGCAAGAACAAATTCTTAAACTTTAGTTTGGAGAGCTTACATCGCTATGCACTTGACATCAACCACGAGTTTGTGTACTGTTTTTCGTTCACGTGCATGTAAAAAAAGGTATAGAACAGAGCCATAAAGTTTGCGTGAATAATGAATGAAGTTTACAGTAATCAGATTGGTAGGAAAAGAATGGAGCACAGAAAACCTTACTGTACTGACTTTCAAAAATTCATTTCTTACAGAGATAAAGACATAATAATTATAAAGTAAGTAACGCTGATAAAAAATATGTTCAAAAAATGTCATGATGGAATCCAGTGATAAAATTGAATAATTAACTATAAGTCATAAGACATGAGCTGCGTGAGAAGAAATTGTATTTAGAAAAGTTGAAAAAAAAAAAAAGAAAAAAAAGTCCTCAAGGGTTAAAAAAAAACACGACCCAAAAAAGTAAGAATGAAATAAGGCAGATCACTCGGGTGAAAGGGAAACAACTAGGGGTTGGCGAGCACTAATTACACAGAGTCACGTTTCATAAACCACAATCTGTCATCCAACACCTGCCCGAAAATTAACGTTCTTGACTCATTCCACAAGCATCCCTCTAACCATTCACTACTCTCACCTATCCTCTCTTTTCTTTTTCATATCTCTTCTCTCTCTCTCTCTCTCTCTCTCTCTCTCTCTCTCTCTCTCTCTCTCTCTCTCTCTCTCTCTCTCTCTCTCTCTCTCTCTCTCTCTCTCTCTCTCTCTCTCTCTCTCCTGTCTATCTATTTATCTCTCCATCTCCCTCTTTCTCTCTATTTGTCTGTCTGTCTGTGTCTCTCTTTCCTCGGTTTTTCTCTATCCCCTCTTTGTGTTTATCTATTAATCTCTCTCTCTCTCTCTCTCTCTCTCTCTCTCTCTCTCTCTCTCTCTCTCTCTCTCTCTCTCTCTCTCTCTCTCTCTCTCTCTTTTATGAAGACAACCAAGAGCGATTACCAACACCAATGTCATTATGCCAACATGAAAGTCTTCACCAAATTTCAACCAAAAGTTACGTGAACTCTACTCTTTATTGATCCATCTATGTAAATAGTGATCAAGTTTCATTCTTTAACATTATAAAGTTGCACTTGAAAAGATTGCAACGTGACAAATCATGCACGATCAACTAACACTGGTGGCGCCACCTGGTCGGGTAGCTCAGTCAAGGGAGGTCATCCACGAGTAAAAATTATTGGGAGTCTGAGGGTAAACAGGAAGGCGAGAGGAGTATGGTTCGATAAATACGTTTAAGGTGTGAATATGGATTAAGTCATCAAGCCCATTTGTTGGGTTAATCAGGCATGTTTACAAGGGACCAGAAGTCAATGTGTGAATAAGCACTTATTGCTGCTTTATATCGAGAGCTTAACTAGATGATTGATAAGGAAATGAAAACGTTTCAATAAATTCTAATTATGATGATTATGGACCGCGAGGAATAGTAAATGTATCAATAAAATTGTTAAAATTGTAGTAAGTTTTGATTCAAAGTTAAAATCACGACTACCTCTGTCACGGTCTTTGTCTGTCTGTCTCTCTCTCTCTCTCTCTCTCTCTCTCTCTCTCTCTCTCTCTCTCTCTCTCTCTCTCTCTCTCTCTCTCTCTCTCTCTCTTAATATAGAAATAAAGAAAGCAGTCAAACAACAGGTTTGTGGTTGACTTTCCTATACTATCTCTCTCTCTTTCTCTCTTTCTCTCTCTCTCTCTCTCTCTCTCTCTCTCTCTCTCTCTCTCTCTCTCCATCTATTCATCTCTCGCTTTTCTCTCTTAAAATAAAAAAAAAATTGAAACTGTAAGTGAACAGTATTACATATAAAAGTAATATATATTTAGATGTTTGAAAAAGAAAATGTATTAAAAAAAATTAGTGAGAGTCAAAATTCGACATAGTTAACAAAATTCATACAGCTATTATTGCCTATTATCCGTGCCTTCCACTAAAATACTTCTCCCTTGTCTTTAAAAAATTAAAGCAGTTTTAGCGTAGGCAAAACAAAATAATTAGAAACCAAAACACTTCATTCATCAAATATCGAGCTTTAATTAATCTTACTTCAAAGTTACGCAACAGTTGCAAGTTTAAAAATAGTTCTAGACAGGTTCAACGATCACATTCATTTAAGCAATTAGTTTCTGAAAATAAGCCAGAATCATTAGTAGCGAAACTTACAGTATTTCAGCTAGCAGTGGCAGCTAATGGGATAGCGGACAAAAGGGTGACAAGAATTGTAATGTAGAAGATGAGACCAAATAGATTATTATGGGCAAAGCCAGTGGCAGTCAATTAGTAACTTCAGCTGCAGTAAGAGTATTAACCTCACTGTAAACGAGATGAGCGAACGCAGCAGGTGTAATACTAAGAACAAAATCTGTGGCAGTTGGAATGGCAGTTGGAATAATAGTAGTAGTAGTAGTAGTAGTAGTAGTAGTAGTAGTAGTAGTAGTAGTAGTAGTAGTGGTAGTGGTAGTGGTAGTGGTAGTGGTGGTGGTAGTGGTTTTGTTGTTGTTGTTGTTGCAGTAGAAGTGGTAGTGTTAATGTTATTAACAGCAGTAGTAGTAGTACTAGTAGTAGTAGTAACGCAGTAGTAGTAGTACTAGTAGTAGTAGTAGTAGTAGTAGTAGTAGTAGTAGTAGTAGTAGTAGTAGTAGTAGTAGTAGTAGTAGTAGTAGTAGTAGTAGTAGTAGTAGTAGTAGTAGTAGTAGTAGTAGTAGTAGTAGTAGTAGTAGTAGTAGTAGTAGTAGTAGTAGTAGTAGTGGTAGATGTAGTTGTAGTAGTAAAAGTAGTAGTAGATGTGATAATAGCAGCAATAGTCGCATTAAATGAGGTAGAGGCAATAGCAGCAAGCAGTTTGCAATAGTAGCACTCGCACTTGTTAATATAAAAACAGAAAAAAACATATCAGTAGCAGCCGGTCTTTCCTAGCAGAATGGATCCCTATATCAAATCACTAGCAAAAAAAGAGTCTTAATTTAAGGGAACTCCTTACAAAAAGCGTTGTTTCTTCAATGGTTGCAAGTAGAATGAATTTAATCTATATGAAGCATTTTTTTTTAATTAATAGTAATTTATCTACAGCCTTATAGGCGCTGCTTCTGTTATTTTTGATTTGACTCACATGTATAAGATGGTGTCCTGAAAGATAAAACATTTATCTACACATACTCTTAATAGTACTTTCTTACCTCCGAGAGAAATTAATAAAATCCAAGCACTAATACACCAATAGTTTATCCGTATGTGTCATGTTGGTGAGAATGTTCCGTCTCGGGATTAGCGCCCATGTTAGAGACATCTGAGCCCATAATATGTGAGCCGAGAGATGCTTGATCTAGTCCAGGTTTAAGGCGGTTCACAATCTACTACAATACGGGGGAAATCACGAGTCTGAATCCTCCTTACGATAAGCTGCAAAATCTCTCCAAATCTTGAAAGAAGAAAATAACTTCCAAGTTTGCAAAGAACAAATGCCGTGTAAGGGAATAAGTAAAAGAGTATCTTTTACCGAAAAATGCAGATATTTCTTGTTTCTCTTGTGAACCTGGTCTTCAAAATATGTTCTTAATAACAATATTGCCTCACGTTAATAAAAAAAAATTAGCGCAAAATTATTAACAATCTATTGAAAGCATCAGGAGCTGACGTGAACGAATAGAAAACTGTGTTTGTTACAAGTTTCATATAAAAACTGTTTATTCAAACTTCTCATAAACACACGAAGCCAAGGCTTGTTTTCAAGAATCCACTATACAAGGAGGATCATCATAAAAGATGTTTTAAAAAACTAGGGCACAATTTCATTGTCCAGTTGCCAAAGAGTCGCCACCTTAACTTGAGTTTACATAATGATCACAATACCCCAGCGCGGGACACACACACGCAAAAAATTCAAATTCACTGGCTACCTCAAGAGACCACTCTCGCCAGTTCGAGGTGAGCATCTCACGACCGTGCGTGCTCAGCTGTGAGAGACACCACCGTGGTGAGCAAGCCACGCACGCGTCATACTACTTGGCTTAGGTTCCAGTGGACTTTCTCGTGCACGCGCGTAAGTGGGAACAGTCAGGGAGTTGAGTGACGAAAAGGGAAATGAATAGAGCCAGCGCAGGGGGCAATCCATAAGCCAATCTAAGTAAGACTTGGAATGAAGTGTTATCGTACGAGGCTCTTTTGAAAGAGGAAAACACAATTTTAAACGGCAGGAGCGATTATCGGAAAAAAAAAAAAACGTGAGGGAATTGTTCGAGAAAGTGAGTGGGTAGGGCTTGAAAGACAATGTACACATTTACATCAGGGAAGACAGGAACTTGTTTCGGTGACAACTGGGAGATCAAGAGCGTGCTAGACTAAACAATGGATAGAAGATAAGACTTGAAGCAACGCAAACTTAGTATCATAGCCAGAAGGGAAAGAGGGGGAAGGATACAAAGAGTCATTTTTTAAAGATAAAATAAAGAGATAAACCCGTACCGTAGGTCGATCTTGTTTTGTTAAGTCTAGTTTTTTATGGGGTTTTTTTTACCTCTACGCTATTTATTGAATCTTTAAGCAAAAACGCTGAAACAAATTTAAAAATATATGAAAATTATCCTTTTTGAATATTCTGCTTCAAGTTTTGATCAGTTCTTCTAATGTTTTTCCATTGATTTATTATTATCATTAATTTTTAAATCATGATCCGTACTCATAGAAATTCTATTTGATTTATGAATCATTGTTTTAAAAATGTTTTTGTGCTAAAACCTCAATCTAGAACGGTGGCTATCATGCAAAAAATTAGACTTTTATTTTTCGAAAAAAAATTGAAAATATAAATGAATAGAATAGAAGAACGGCATTTTTCATGTAAATAGACATTTCCGCAAAAATAAAACTGAAGATAGGCAATACATTCATCATTTTAATGTTGACGGACAAGCGGACAGACGTATTAAGAATGATGAAATAAGAATTCGAATTTGTAAAGTGAAAAAATTGGACATTTAAATAAACAAACTCGCTGATATAAGATGATATAATAGTGTGGTAAATAAATTTATTTAGATGTTGCTGACGAAACAGACAGATTAAAGTGATAAGCATAAATTATATGCTTACAGCCAGATTGAATTATAAATAAGCGTCCTGATTGGCAAAGACAGACAATCAATATATCAAATGCTAGATAGATAAAGACAGAGGTCAGAGACGCAAAATGAAATAGGGCTTTTCAGAACAGTGAAGATCACATGTCTATAACTCTTCAAATAGAGAGAAAGATAAACGTGATAATTGGAAAATAAATAAATGTTACATAATGTTATATATATATATATGAATTCTTGCTTTCTTTCATTACCGCATAGTGACACGCTGTCCTCGTTGGCATTAAGCCCAATAACATTCATGATTTTGAAATAAATGATTGAAGATACTACAATGCTGGTAATGAAATATCTTTTCAGCCATGAATTTTGTCTCCGAATGCAGAGCAACTTACAAAATAATGAACTTACTTAAATGCCTGAGCAAAATAAAATTAATTTGTGTAAAAAAAAAAAAAATGCGGTGCTGCTATGTGTTTGCGTGATGCTCTAGATATTGTAATGCAAGTGATGTCTTACAACCTTTTTTTCTAAATTAAAAAAAAATTGCTAGAACTACTATTCATCGAAAATTTGAAACTTTAAAAAGAAAATAAGCAATTCGGGATGAATTACAGGGGAACAGCGAATAGCATAGATGAGAGACACAAGGGTTAAGCACGAGGGAGAGAGAAAGAGAGAGAGAGAGAGAGAGAGAGAGAGAGAGAGAGAGAGAGAGAGAGAGAGAGAGAGATGGAAAGAGAGAGAGAGAGATGGAAAGAGAGAGAGATGGAAAGAGAGAGAGAGAGAGAGAGAGAGAGAGAGAGAGAGAGAGAGAGAGAGAGAGAGAGAGAGAGAGAGAGGGAGGGAGCGGAAGAAAGGTAGGCAAATTAGATAAATACAAAATTAGCTACAAAAAAGATGATTAAAAAAAGAGGAGAAAAGAAACGGAATCGACAAGGAAGACTTGAAGGCGCCGACAGAGATTGTGAGTAACACTGTGGGCTAGAAAACGGGAAGTAAAGAAGAGTTAAAGAGAGATAGATAGAAAGAAGAAGAAGAAGAAGAAGAAGAAGAGAGAGAGAGAGAGAGAGAGAGAGAGAGAGAGAGAGAGAGAGAGAGAGAGAGAGAGAGAGAGAGAGATGGGAAAAATGGGGGAGGGGGGGGGAGAGGAGAGGGAGAAAAGTATAAAGTGAAATAAATTTTTAGTTGAAAAGTGCGACAGTAAAAGTTTTTTAAGAAATTAATAGTGTGGAAAAAGTGCGCAAGGATCGTTTTTGACTCTAGCAAAGAAAAAGGAATCATTCTATTGTGATATTGTTATTGTTATTATTATCATTATTATTATTATTATTATTATTATTATTATTATTATTATTGTTATTATTATTATTATTATTATTATTATTATTATTATTATTAGTATTATTAGTATTATTAGTATTATTATTATCATCATCATCACATCATCATCATCATCATTATTATTATTATTATTATTATTATTATTATTATTATTATTATTATTATTATTATTATTATTATTATTATTATTACTATTATTATTATTGTTATTATTGCTGTTTTTTACTATTATTGTTATACGGCTATATTGGCGATATACGAATGTAGACGATCTGCGTATGGAAAGCATTAGATTGTAATTATGGATCAATTAAGGAGCCCCTGAGCTGGCTGGTCATGGATGTTCCCTCAGGCCCAACTCCCACGGTTGAGGCTGTGACAAAGCCCACTTGCTCTCACCATTAGCGGCTATCAAGCTAGTAGAGGAGTTCCAGGGACCTTTACTTTCTTGCCCAAGGCAGCTGAAGAATTTATCATCCCTTTACATTTCAATATTATAGAGGTCATGGAGAAGGTAGGAATACTGAGTGAGCAAGGACACAATTTGAACTTTTTCTCTGTAAATACGATTTTCATTGATAACGATGTATTATATATTTCTGAACCTTTAACGCTTCAATTAATTTTTATTAAGGGCAATGTTTATTAATAAAATCAAAAGAAAAGTGCTCTTGTTATGATCCACAAGCTGCTTGAGAATATATTCTGAATGTTGCGTAATAGGGAGAAAAAGGTCATAAGGTCGCTCCCTTGTGTAAATACCTAGCTACTGGTTCTAAAAATCGATTAGTGTGAAATGGGAGAAAAAAATAAGGGCACTTATTTGTGTAAATATTTAGTAACTGATTCTAAAAACAGATAATGCATCGCACTTCAGCATCAAGAGCGACCCAACTGCATCAAATCGTCTAATCATTGTGGGCAGTCTTGCTTGGAATGGTGTAATGTGTCGAGAGAACAATTCACAAGGTTCAGAGCTTGAATTCTAATACCTTCAGATGGCCTAGAAACACAATGACGTCGCGCTTTTTCTCCCTATCAAATCCGAAGGGTAAAACGGTTATAAAGTTAAAAAAAATTGCACTTGCTGTAAAGAGGAACCGATGTCAGTCGGCGGCCCAGTGACTCCATGTTTCGTCCTGACATTTTACCGAGGACATTTTTACAGACTGCCGCCGAAGATGGGTTTCGGACTTCATTAATAATGTCGCTGATTTGCGTGCTGGCAGGATGGAAAGGCCCGGGGTCACTCTGGGATAAATATATTCTCTGGGTCCATCAATAAACTGAACCAAAGTCATCTTGCTCTTGTTTCAGATTGATTTCCTACACGCCAACTTAAGATTTTATTGCGTGCTCAATGTTTGCTTCGATGTAGCGCGCTCTTAGAGTGGCGTTTTTATGCCGTCCAAGTCCTCTTCAGAAAATGTAGACCTGGAAACGTAAGGCTTGAAACTGCACCGTTTATCATTCATCGAGGCATGCTGCACAGATATGCATTGTCAAATATATAAGTATTGCCTGCTGGAGACATGAGGCAGAGACAATTGTGGAGTATCGGCATTAAATAATAAATTTCTATTTTAGCTCTTTCATTTTGGCTTTGGTCATCTGTTATTACCCAATCCTTGATAAATATGTTCTTGTCAAACTCATTTCACAACACCTGTTCACTCTGAGGATATGCAACGTATGTGTTGAAAATGTGAAAAACATTCTCCGACTTTAATCACTCATCTATTCGAACATAACATTCTTTTTTTTTTTATTTTTGCCGGTGACTTTAACTCCAGGACTAAGCCGGTCTGTTCTGAAAGAAAGGGTAAACATGTCACGTTTTGAAACCTCTCGCTGGTCGATGAGAAAAGATTAAAGTGTGGCGCAATGGCTGGAATAAAGTCTAAAAACAGTAGCTCAGACAAAATAGATCTGGCGCTATTGCAAAGAATCTCTTTTATCATTGTCAAGATCTTGAGAGGTGGAGGGAGAAAAATTTAGTTCGTTCTACGAAAGACTTACGTGCTGTTCAAGTACGCTCCAAGAAATTGAGATGGATAGAGAATAAAATAGGTACTCAGGTGAGTTACCAAATCGATACATAAATAGATAGCAGAGAATGAAATTTAGAGAGTAAAGAGAGAGAGAGAGAGAGAGAGAGAGAGAGAGAGAGAGAGAGAGAGAGAGAGAGAGACAGACAGACAGACAGACAGACAGACAGACAGACAGACAGAAAGACAGACAAACAGACAGAAAGACAGAGTGAGAGAGAGAGAGAGAAGAAAAAAAAGGGAAACAGGGAGTCAGAAGAAGCAAAGAGGAATAATGAGAAGACAAATAGAGAAACTGGCAGGTAAACAAAAAGTGTCAGTAAAGACGAGAAGGTTAAAGTGAAAAATAACATAATCATAAGAAATGTTTAGTACAATACAGAACGCTTAAAGGATTACCCAAAGAAACGGTAACTAAAATAAACAAGCAAAAGATAAGCTGAAGCTAATCATTAAAAATGTTAATGTATGTCTTAAGAGATATAAAGACATAAATTCCATCTAACTTTTATTTGCTTCTAATCCTTTGTACATCGTAGTAGTCTCAGCTAAGACTGTGAAGAAACTGATGAGATGAGTATATTAAGCCTAAGGATAGAATGAGTGTATTCGGCATTCCAAACCTATTATATAATAGGCTAGCCGATGTTTTTGTGCCTGCACAATATTGTTTACAGTAGAATTGAATTCTAAGGGGCGAGTCTCATCTCCAAATGGTAATAGTAATACTTCGCCATGGAAGAGCAGAGGGGAAAAGTAAATGCACCTGACGTTTTTAACATGGCTGTTAAATATCATACAGAATTTAATCCCCGTTTCAAGTGCTCATTACATAAAAAGATGACTTGCCCCGAGGGCTTTCTATCGTACAATAGCGTTATTTTGACACATTTCTCCTATCACGTAACTTGCGAATAAATCGTTACAATGAATCTTTCAAGTCGATACCTCCCAGAGCTGTGTACATAGAGACAAGTGGAGGACAATGCCTTACCGATGGCTATAGAGTACATGAAATTGCAAGAGCCGATATTCCTCAAGTACTGTAAGCTGAGAGGTGTTCAGAGGGATACTAAAACAGTAACAACAGTGCTCACATAGACGGTAAATGGATAGCCTGCATAGTAAAAAGTTAGAGGACTCAAAAGAAAAGCGAAAAATAGGAGAGAGAAAAAAAAAGGAAATGGATGGATGGATTTATTGATTAGTTTGTTATTTTGTCAGCTCTTGCTAACTACTTAAGATGAGAAAATGGCTGAACTAGAAAGAAGAAAGAATGGAGTTGGACCGCTTATGTAAGAGATTAGAAAAAGTCTCATAAGATGATAAGGAAAAGAGAAAAATGGAAAAGAAAAAAGAAGGAAATGGGCGAATTTATTGATTAGTTGGATATTTTGTCAGCTCTTGCTCACTACTTAAGATGAGGAAATGGCTGAACTTGAAAGAAGAAAAAATGGAGCTGGACCGCTCGTGAAATAGATAAGAAAATGTATTTGCGAAAGTAGCACATTAGATAATAAGGAAAAGAGAAAGAATTCGTTACTCTGCTGCGGAGAACGGAGGGCATTACATGGTTAACACTAGTGAAATCATAGGGTTTAGAATGTTAACACATTAACAGTAACATGTTGAAAAGGCCATGCAGTCACTTCCCTTTGACAATGCTAAGATGCTGGTTCTAAACAAATTATGATTTATCGATTCTCAATGGCAACGCTGTTCCAAGTAAATTAAAAAGAATTAAGGACTTGAGACGAGAAAACTGTGTTCTTGCTCAAATTTGCTTTAAATATTACATCACATATTGAGTATAATTACTTACGATACGTATCATAAGCTCGTCTCAACCTCTATTGTTTTAGTCTGTTTAGAACCAGTAATGAGCAAAACTTTATTTATCTATATGATTAATGATTAAAAAAAAAAAAGAAATATTTTAAAGTGCCAGCATTGGTTATGATATTCCGCCCCCCGCCCCTGCAATACGCTGAGGAATTATTGCACCTTTTGCTAGTGTTCTTTTTAATTTAATCAAGATTTGAATTAACATTTAAAGAAAAAAAATAGCGATCAATATTGAATTATTCATCAAAGGTATGACATTCTACCGCCCATTTAAATGAGAAAACATAATCAAATATTACTTGCAGAATTACAATCAGAAAACACAATCAGACAATGATATATCCTGTAGGAGATAAACGATGAGAGGATATACTGTTATAATATTGAATACTATACAGGTGTTTAAAGGACATAAACTGGAGCATGAACGCTCGGTCGTGAGGCAAAAGCTTCCGGGAAGAAAAAGGAAAAATACCACCAGGGAAAAGGGAAAAAAAGCCAGCTATTTTTCATTGTAAAGGGTTTTAATTTGTGTCAAGGTGTAGAGAGCAAGCTCATTCATGATTCATGTGGTTTAAAAAACCTTGACTATTTCAAAGCTAAATATTACAGGTCTCTAAAAAAGACAATCAAGAAGTAGAAAAAAGTAGTGAGAAAAATATTCTTTCCCTTATTTTTACATCAAAGTATAATTATTGTTCTCTTTTCAGTGCTTCAGATGGAAGAGGCAACGTATTTAAACAAATTATCATCGCCATGAAGCCTATTAAATAGATGAAGATTAGCTTTTTTTTTTTATTAAATCTCTTTAACTGAGTAGGCTCATTGCTGTAAATCATAGAACTCATGACAAGTACGCCAGGCATCAGTTAGCCTCGACTTTACCTGGTTACTGCCCTAAATACTAGGCTCAGTTCATGTACAACAGTTCTCATGTTTAGGTCTATTTTTTTCCAGAGATTGCAAAAAAACTCATTAATTTTTCTACAACAGAGACACGCACTTCCTGAGTCTGCTTGTTTAAAACATGTACAGGAAGCTTTCAAGTGCATCCTTGAAACTAAGGAATGTGCGGTTTGTTAAAATTTTACACACAGCAGGAACGAGTGATGCGGTTTTGTACCTTTGTACTGTATCCCTACATTTGGGAAAAGCAGAGTTTTCTTCATACAATTTCCAATTAAGTTTGATAATGTAGCTTTTGCTCCCTAAAAAACAACCTGAAGAATAGCTGATGTATGAATTCACTTTCCATGCAATGAATGAATGCGAGAGAGGGGTTAAGAAAGAGATATAAGCGATAGAGAGAGAAAGAGAGAGAAAGAAAGAGAGAGAGAGAGAGAGAGAGAGAGAGAGAGAGAGAAGACAGACAGACAGACAGACAGACAGACAGACAGACAGACAGACAGAAGTATCAAAATTGGAATGCTGTGTAAGATTTACGATGAAAGCAATCGAGTGCCAGTATTTCCCACTTCACACTGTAAAATTCACACTTAGATCTATCTAGATTTATATTTTGACATAGGTAGGAAGATATCTTTTCTTTCAAAGTTTATTTGAGATTCATTGTCGATATAAAAAGGCGTAACTCAGAACTGCCTTTTTATTGGAAAACCTTAACAAAGTAAAAGCAGCCCGATATCAAACACAAATTTTACCAAATCAGTCGTAAGTGTGTATGAAGGATGTGAGTATGAAACGATGAAGTTCAAAAGGCAATGTAGACATTTTTTATTTATAAATTTAAATTATCATAAACAATTTGGACAAATGGCATGTTGTTTTCTAAAAAATTTTGAAGTTTCTGGTTGTCTTATAACTGAAATTATCACAACGGAAAATGGCAAAATCTTTAGTTAATTTAGTAATAGATAAAAACTATATAGAAAGAACAAAACATACGGTAAAATTGATGTTATACAAGACATTAACACGGACCGAACCCCCTGAGCATTTTGTACAATAACCAGCAAACTTAAAAAATGTATAAAAACCACAATAACTTTTTTTTATGGTTGACCATAATCCACTCGAAAGGAAGAAAAAGGATGTGCTTAGTAATTTAATGCATCGTTTGAGACAAAGAGGATTGTCATGAGCCTGTTTTTGAAAAACGCATTGAAAGGCGTTTCCATTCGTGATCGCGTCAAGACTGGTTTCTCTGTGCGGCCTATTACAGCAGTTTCCTCAACAAAGATATTCATATCCAAAGAGGCTAAAAAGTGTTATGGTAAAATTGGCTCTATAAGATCATTTATTTCAATGCAGACATTTTAACTTAAGGTTTTTATTCTTTTGTGAGGTTACATGATTTTCGATATCGGTGCTTCTTTCACTGCGATAAGGAATATTAATTCTTCGTTGTTATTATTATCATATTATTATTATCATTATTATCATGAAGATGATTATTATCATTATTATTATTATTATTATTATTATTATTATTATTATTATTATTATTATTATTATTAGTAGTAGTAGTAGTAGTAGTAGTAGTAGTAGTAGTAGTAGCAGCAGCAGCAGCAGCAGCAGTAGTAGTAGTAGTAGTAGTAGTAGTAGTAGTAGTAGTAGTAGTAGTAGTAGTAGTAGTAGTAGTAGTAGTTCTAGTAGCAGTAGTAGTAGTAGTAATAGTAGTACTAGTAGTAGTAGTAGTAGTAGTAGTAGTAGTAGTAGTAGTAGTAGTAGTAGTAGTAGTAGTAGTAGTAGTAGTAGTAGTAGTAGTAGTAGTAGTAGTAGTAGTAGTATTCGAGAGTGCTTTAAGTGTTATCTAATAACAATTTACATTTGGGTCCATTTCATTTAGTTCATAAAGTCTGGTGCAAAAAAAGCTATTCACAAGTGCAGATGTTAATAATATGTTACACAAAACATATCGTTAATACAATCAGTAAAACTATTACAAAATCTGATTAACTAGGAGCTTTTTATGCTCCAAAATATCGATACTCGTAGTCTGTAAAAAGAGAAAAATTTAAAAGGGCAATTTTGTTCCTCATGTTTCCCACCATAATCTGATTAGCTGGCATGTCTGTGACATTCGTGAGATGAATCAACGGGGATGATGTGATGGCTCCAGACGATATCTAAAATGTCAAGAGTCATACATCTAGTTGGGATCTTGCGGTTACCAAACGATTGTTACTTATATATTGAAAGCCATACATTTTTCGTTGTTAATCATAATTAATTCATCGTTTAAGTCATACGCCTTATGTAAGAGGAAACGAGTTATTATATGGTATCCTCATCTGTCTTTCGTAACTGCCTTCTAGCAATCGGCAAATCATTTCAAAATAAGATTTTTCAAATCGGATTCTTATGAAATTAGTGACTTACAGTTTAGCAGCTTTGTAGTGGTGAAAAAGCAATTTTGCTTCTGTATCAAACTATTCATAGGGTTTTTAAGAAAAAAAATTAAAGCAATTCAATGCCTCTTTTCGCTTTAACCACTTTCTGCGATTTCTATATGGTGTTTGGAAATGAAACCTTATTCTGGTCTACATTATACAACACAACCTGCTCAAATTGAATATAATTTTTTTTACTAAATTAAAAAGAAGCCCCTTTCGACGTAACTAGATAATAAGTAAATCTGTGTCGACGTAAGTCAACGAATGCCGCTATAAGAAATTAACGTGTCTCTTGGAGCGAGTAGCATGCCTTATTTGTATATATTTTGATTTTAAAACATGGAAATGTGAAAGGTTTTATATTTTTAGGAGAATAAGAAACAAACAATTGCTTGTTATGAGATAGAATTCTTATTGTTCTCATAATTTCTACGGCCGAAAAAGACATTGTCACAACCATTTTTTTCTGTTTAAAAATGGAGAAAAAGAAACGCGCCTGTAACAATGGTTTAGTGCATACGTTGTTTTCTTTTGCTTTGTTTATTATGTTTGTTTGTTTTTTTCATTTGTTTTATACAAACAGAATTTGCCATTACTCTGATGCTTAAGAAATGAAAGGCATCTCCAGCTTGGTATGAAAATACGACTAATTTCATCCATAAAAGAACTGAAATGTAACTTTATTGTGTTGATGTGTCTTCACTTAATCATCACTCCAGTTCAGGGATATCATAAACTCATTTTTCTATGTCTTTTTCGATTAGTGCAGACCAAAGAGCAATACGACCTACCAGAAAACGGATGGCTGCAAATGGCTAGTTTTTTTAAGTCTCTGTCGGATTTTATTTTCCGCCCCGGTAGCGATGATATTAGCTTTCACCGCGCCTGGCCTTTCGGGGTAGAGCTTGCTCTGTCATATTTTGTACTGATTGAGTGCATTTAAGTACCTTGTATTGGTATTTTCTTTTGCATTGATGTGTCTAGTGCTTGAAATCCGAAAAGAGTGGTTGCTCAATACGAGCTCTTAGTCAATGCAGCTGCCATGTGCTAATTGATTCGTGTCTTGAAGAGTAAAATACTTACACATTGAAAGGTATAAGGCTGTTAGAATATCGCAGTCTTCAAAAAATAGATTTAAAAAAGCGCAATCCACAGCGAAAGATCGTCACAAATTTTCTATAATTTTTTTGACCATTTGATAAAAATTCTGAAAGATTTAAGCCCCAAAACCAATATCTTTGTCTTTCAGGGACTTTCGCTGGAGTAGCCAAGTTTAATCCTGACTTGAAGTTTTATAATGTTCGAATGAGTATTTTTTAAAGCTTTTAGTGCTCAAGGCTATGATAGCAAGATTAATTTAATGCTAATGCCTCTGACGGAATTTGCACTTTTAAGATATCTTCTAAATACTTAATTATATGTCGTTCTCCTAACAAATATGGAAATTATAATTATGTTGCTTATGAAACAACTGCAGTCTTCAAAATTACAAAACAATGTAGTTCTGACATAAAGATGCAAAGAAATAAAGTAATTGTCATGTTTCGCCATAAGATTTAAAAATCCCATTAATTGACAGCCGAAACCTCTCTCTTCTTTGCACGCTTGATAACTGTTGAATGAGACACACGATAAAGCTTAAAGGAAACAGTAACTTACTTCAAAAATTGGTTTAATGTGGTAAGATCTTTGCATTCTAAGCTTATAAATTATTTTTGTTCATATGAATACCATTTGAGTCTTTCTAATTTCAATTTACTTTAATAATTAATCTCGACTAATTTTATCAATATTGCCTATCAACTAATTTCTTTATATGCATCATTAATTAAAAAAGTCATTCGTCGTCAGAATAACATTTCACTTAGGTAAAATCCTGTATAAAATTAAATTTAGGATTTCGTATGACGTTGTCCCAAACATAATGGCAATAATACCAGAATATCGGTTTTAGGCACAGTCAATAACTCTTTAACAGTTGCATTAGATTAAAATTTGCATTGACAAACGAGATTTTACATTTAACAAAAGCCGGTAGAGATTCAATTTTGGAGAAAATGTTTATAAAAGGGTGCTTGACTATGGTCTTATCACACTCAGTAGTCCTATATTGTTGAATGTCACTAAACTTTGTACCAGGGTCTTAAATCACTGGTAAAGCCGCTCATTATGCAAATTTACTCAGTAGAGCACTGGATTCCTAACCTTGAGATTTCTCATCATTTTCCTCTTCATCGTGGATTTAAAACGGTTTCTAACTGGAGAGGAAGTAGATCTACAATAATACTAGAGGAAACGCTGATGCGTCATATTCGCCTAGGGTGAAAAGATGCTTTTGAAACTCTACGATACCTACACACATTACTCTACGATACCTACACACATTACTCTACGATACCTACACACATTACTCTACGATACCTACACACATTACTCTACGATACCTACACACATTACTCTACGATACCTACACACATTAAAGTTTTGTCCCTCGGAAACTTGATCGGCGGAGGTGCACGATTAGTAAAACATTTTTGTTTGTTCTTTGCTTTATTGCAAATTTTTGATTTAGTTGCTTTTTTTTTTGTATATAAAATGGTTTTAAATTCAAGATTGTAATTTTATTCTATCCTGCACAGAGAATGATCCAATACATTTAACACGTCATTCGGGAATAAAAGCCTATTGTCAAAACCTATGTTAGGAGAAAACTCAACTGTATTATATTTACAGCATTCAAGAGTGATGTAAAAAAACGAGTTTAACCAAATGATGAGAGTAAATAGAAAATTTAAATAATGTATGCTTCCGTACATACTCTCCTCACCGCTTTCACCTATACAACTTTTTATCTTCATTTTAACTATTTCATGCTCAAAGTTTAGTTTTTTTCTTTCTCTACTTTATTGATGTTGTTGTCATTCTGGCTGTTTTCGTTTTTTTCCCCTCGTTTTTGTTTTGTTTGTTTTTGGGTTTTTTTTTTTGGGGGGGGAGATGTTTTTTTGGATGATTTATTGTTGCTGTTGTTCAAAATTCAGCACACAACTGCCTTGTAAGTGTTCTTTTAGAATTTAGATTTCGTTTCAATGACGCAAAAAGCTTCAATAATGACAATCAGTAGAGACGTCATAACTTTATGACTACTTAACAATGAAATTTATTTATTTACTTTTTTTTTTTATATATATATGTAATGAGAGAGCGTTTCGGGCTGGACACAGAATCGATTCTAGCCACGAGCCTCGTAGTCAATTCGCTAATGTTCTCTTTGTTTTCTAAGCCGATTACAACTTGGACAGAATCGATATGGGTCAGTCACCTTATCATTTATTCAGGTTTATTTAAGCGTATCAAGTCTGCATCCCTTATTTATCCTTAGATAAAGGCGATTTTAACCCCTGTGGACACGTTTGTCATAACTCACTTTTCTAGTTCTCCTTTGTACAAACAAATGTATTCGCAATTCATTTTGTTTGCGAAGTAGAGTCTTATGAAGCAAACAAAAAATTATTACTCTTGTTCCAAACGTTTGAACATTAAATGCTTTTCTTTTCTAAGCATGTATTAACCTTTAGTCAACTGTGTTTCCATGGTTTATCAATTCATGATTACGCAAACTTATCTACGAGATTCTTCGAAGGCCTTACGAAGATGGAAAAAAAGTTCAAACGGATCTACTTATTGGTAACTCAAATAATGAAGTCATGAATAAGTAGGCATGGAAATATACTTTTTTGAAAATGCTTAATTTTATCTTGAATAGAAAAATGTTTAAGCAATCGATTTGTAGTTCGGAATTTGTTTAAATTTATATGAAACAGATCCATAAAATTTTCTAACTACGATAAATTAAGCGCTATTACTTCGCTCCTTGTAGTCACAAGTTTCTACTAAAAATATTGTAGTGGAATGTTTTGGGTTTTTTTTTCTTTTAAAAGCTTTATTGGTAGGTTTTGAGACAAAGTCTTGGCAACCATGCAACAAAACGACCTCAAAAGAAAGACCAAATTTTTAAGTGCTAAATTTGGAGAAACAGAATAAGAACTAGACCTGGGAATCTAAAGAGGCTGATTGTTTAGATTAAATTGCTTTTTTTTGTTTCCATGTACTGAAGAATGACTGCTGGTATGCATATATTTACCTTCAGTTTGATTTTTCCCTCTTATTCATCAATTTTATGCAGTTCCTACTCCACTCTTCCTATGACTGTTTGTCCATATACTATCTATATGTCCGTAAGTGTGTGTGTCTCTGTCTGCCTGCCTGTCTCTCTCTCTCTGTCTCTCTCTCTCTCTCTCTCTCTCTCTCTCTCTCTCTCTCTCTCTCTCTCTCTCTTTCTCTCACTCTCTTTTCATTCATATTCTCATCATGCTCCCATATTCCATGAGATTGCCTTCCTCCTAAAGGTGGCCTTTGCGTGAGCGTTAAATTGTGACTTAAGGGGAAAAAAAAGTTCTCATCTTACGAACCAGTAGCCCTTAACTTTTTATCCTGTCTCTAGCATTCTGTGATCGATAGTGTGAATCGGAATGAAACCACGTAACGCTCTTTGCCCTTTACCAAATCACTTTGTCTGAATAGATATAATAGCCTGAGCTGAGGTCGGTCAGCTGGGTGAGAATCATGAAGTTAAGTCTGAAGAGATCGTTTCGTATACAATTTGGACTCATTGCTATAAAAAAAAAAGTGAAATACTCGCTACATTGGTTACAGCTAGGCTGAGGCATCAAGTCATGCACTAGTCGAGGTGACACAAGACGTGTTGCCGAACAGCTTCAAGTCCATGACGATAGAATGAGATGAGATAAATTGCTGCTTACGTGTATAAGTTTTAGGTAAGACATTTGGAAATTTCAGACACACGTCGTCTATGGTTGGGTAGGTATGGAATTTCCAGCCTTATTATGACCGTATTTTTTTTGACCGCGCCAAAAGGATAACATACTCAGCACACAGTATCTGGCAATTACTTGACTCTCTTTTTTCTATATTTGAGTCAGCTTTAAAGAACATTTGGTAACTGGAATGCTTGAAATATACAAATTATGATCAATAATGGGTAGAATCTGTCAGTAGTTAGATTACTTATTGTAGTGTTTTAAAACTTTTATTGGAATCTATGTTATAGTTTATTCCATTACTGGTTACGCTACGTGTGTTTAACCTATCGAATAACAACTTTTTTTTTCAAGGACGCATCCAGCTAAAATTCTCTTAGCATGCTTAGAGAAAAGACAGCTTAAATTCGAACAAATAAAAAAAAAACATTTATATAAATCAGATACGTAGAAAAGCCTTGATATCAGAGCATTTTTCTCATTTTGCCAAGACAGCTTGTATTTAAATATTCTGTTCTACACATCAGAGATGTTATATCATTCGAGCATGCTCATCTTAGATCTACATTTCTTCTTTAGAGTTGAATTGCAAGCCAATCACGCGTGATTGTTATGGATAAAATAAAGAATTAAATATCCTAATTGGCTGGTCTGACCCTTCCTATTAATAGGTGAAAAATAATTTTTCATCAATTTTAAATAAAAAAATTTTGTGACAAATAAGTATGGTTCTAAAGATAACAGCTGTAAGTATCTTTGAGCCCTCATAGATATAAAAAAAAAACATGTTCAGCCAAGCATCAATCAAACTTAGCTTGTAATCCTTATCAATCCATTACATTAATCCTTTTTATACATACATCACATCAAAGACAGAAAAAAATGATGCTCTATACAACAATAATGAGTAAGATTCATCCTCCGTTTTCTATAAATGCCCTTGTTCTAGGTCTTGAATCCCCATACATAACTTTTCTAAAAATCTGAGCAATTGTCGTGTTAGCGTCTTGTATGTCGGCAGGTGACCTAGGCACTGGGTTCCCATTGGTCCAAATATGAACTGCAAAATTTGTCCACCAAGGGTAGTCACTCCGTTTAAATAGCAGATCTGCCTCAAACCAGTTTGGTCGATACAGTCTCTCTGACTCAATGTGGACTCGAGATGGGTTTTTGAAGTACATGTTTCGAGGAACCTGTGAATCAAATTAGTAAAACAATGAAGTTGTAAAGCACATTTATGACTGAAAAGGCTATAGGAGGCCGATACATTAGGGCAAGTTGAGTATACATTACGTTGAAATGATAAAAGGTAAAGTCGCAAAACCAGTCTCTTACTTTAAACAATTCTCGTCAATTACTAACCATATTAAACGAAACTTTTTTCGTTATTGTACTTGATTTTAGAGGACATACTTAACGATGCGTAATTTATGACACTACACTCAGTTTTCAAGGAAATCAACAGTGACACTTATTTAACACTTAAAATTGTAAACTGCAATCACTGGTGGAACGATTTAGTTTTTAGCCACTAGAAAAATACTCAAATATACTATCAGATTAGATCGAATTGAACTTTACCATTCAGTGTTAATGGTAAACGTGTATATTGTTTAAAAACTATCACTCAGCCATTTTGAGACTACAGTGATTTTTTTTTTTTGATTTTTTTTGAGGGAACTTTAAACTCGAGTTACCTGGAGAGAGTTGTAATAAAACTGATCCCGGCTGTAGTGGCTGTACTCGGTGTACCACTCCCGCAGAAACTCGGACCCCCGCTTGGTGGCTATGAAGGCGTTCCCCATCCCTGTACCGTTCTCCACCATGCCAAGCGTGATGTCATAGTCTGTCCAATAAAACGATGGTTTTTGTATAAATTCATTGTAAAGGAAAATAGTAATTTAGTAAGAGGATTGGCATATGATTTTATTTATATTTGACTAGCCTATTGCATCTTTCTGGGCCTCAGTTAGATCTAGAAGTATGCAAAATACCACCTCTATGAAGCAGCTATGATAAGGCGTCATAAAGTAAAAAATAATTTTGTAGATAATGCCTATACGCCAAGGAGACGCAAGCATAAATCCTTGCAGGTCTCATGATAACTTTTCTGAGTAGAAAATAAGACTATACTTTCACAGCTTAAGATACAATACGTATAGAGCTATTTGGGAAACACAGTAGTCATGAAGACACTGAGTTTTGTCCCTGACAAGTAGGAAATCTCTCTGAAGCAATTGGTATTTAACAATACATGACTATTCAGTGCAGTCTTTGTGTAAATGCGTGTTATGTGAATAGTATCAATTATTTACTCCCTTAACGTAAGAGTTGTAGCACATGAAATGTGATGAAGTCCAGTGACAAACAACAGTCACATCAAACTATTTGAATACTGTTTTCAGGTTGTCTCTGACATGTAATTTTATCAAAACATTGAGCAGAACTACATCTTTCAACATTTTAGCCTTATTAGCATATCATTCGATGACTTTTGCGTAGAGCTATAAACGGTTCAAATGGCACCTAAAAGAATTTATCAAACATCGTGCATGGCTGCAAAAATTGTCCTGAATGGTTGATAAAGTTAATACATTCTAAATGTGTTGCAGAACTCTTGTCGAAATTGCATTAGCTATTTGTCCTTTGAGGCTATGTTCTCAGTAACAAGCAACAAGGATATTGAATGAAACAATGATTAGATGCCAGCCCTAAATCCACCCCAGACAAGGAATTCCCTGTTTTAATGTATTATTCATTTCGTTTCGAATGAAAGTTGAAAAAAAAGCACGACCACACCATTTTTCCCTCAGAATCACACTACATATTTTTGTTTCTTAGTCAATTGAGTAAAAAAAAAAACTCGAGTTTTTAGAATACTAAAGATGCTGCGTTAATTTGAGAGGGGAATTTCAGGAACCAAATGAATTAGAAATTTAAAATGTAACCGAATACCCTTTGAGTTGTTTTTACATAATTATCAATTGAGTAACGGTAGCTCTTAGGCGCAGAGAAACAACAAAAGTCGAAGTTTCCCTATATTTCATTTTTTCCCATGTTCAAAAATTCTATGAGCAAACTTTTGATCTTGAGTTGGAGCATAAATAACCTATGAATTTTTTCGGATTATTAGTATAATTATTCCCTCTTGATAATGAACAAAAGAGAGTAAAATATCAACAAATGTCAACAAATACGGTAGATAATTTCCATGATATTTTCGAATCATTTTACTTCATATTAAAGGTACCAGGGACTACATGATATTTAAAGCTATATGGTTGCCTACAAAAATTGTAAATGTGAATTTTGTAAAGTGATTGAGTGATAAGTAGATAGAGGGAGTGTGTGTGTCTGTGAGAGAGAAAGAGAGTGAGAGACGAGCAAGCGAAAAATGCAGGTACATCTGGAGACAGAAAGAGGAGATGGAAATGTGTGCCGCTTGTGTTGTAAGCTTAACAGAGAATCCTGTGCTGACCCCAAACGTAATACGATCGGTGAGAACATGCAGCAAATTATTAAAGACTCAATTATAGTATGTACTCTTACCTACTGAGAATTATTAGTTTAAACCTGCATGGAGATAGAATTGAACCTTTAAGTATAGAAAAATGTAATCCTCTACGTTACAATTCAAAGATAGGGGAATCTGTAACAATCGATCTTCGATTTGAGGTTATGTCCAAAACGTTTTGGTGCTTTCCCGTATACCTATGACGGTGCGCAAACATACATGAAATTTTGAGCATTAACTCCCCTTGTTCAATTTTACAAGTCCTCTTTAACTAAAAATGTATAGAGCCTAGTAGAACTTTTTTAGTTGTTGTTCTTGTTGTTTTGGTTTAATATTTAAAAAATGTATATTTTACATGAAATAAGAGGCATTGTTTTTACCTAGTAGTGGTTCCAAGTCTCTAACAACCACCATGTCGGCGTCCAGGTAGATTCCACCATTCATGTACAAGATCTGGAGGCGCACAATGTCAGAGAGATGATGGCGAAACTTAACACTAACTCCAGATATGTTTTGGGGCAATTCTCTGTAGACGAACCTGAGTGATTAAAAAGGAGAAAACATCAAATTAATAAAATTGCTATTATTTTGTCCATAGCATTAATATTAATGCAAAAAATTTTAACATTTCTTATTTGTTTAAGCAAAAACAAATTCCAAATGATAATAATTACTCTATGAAGATGTTTTATCAATATTTACTTCCCTGTCAGGTTTACGTGAAACTACATTAAGCCGTATGAAATAAAATATGACATATGTTCTCAAATTACCTCACTCCATGTATGTCACTTAGCACCCTCTGCCACCATCTTCCTTGAGGATGCTGGTCGCCGATAATGTAGACTGCAGACGGTGAAATGTTCCGTTGGGCCGCCATGATAGCGATATAGTGCCAGAACTTGAAGATGTACGTTCCAAATATGACGAAATAAACTACTTTGGGAACTCTTCCCGGCTTCCCTAACATGCACGTACTTTCCGCTAAATGTTCTAAGCCGATTTGACGGAAGTACATTCGGCAGACGATATCACTCGTGCGCGCCAGGTCATCGCAGACCAGATCTGGGTCATACAGACGTGCGCTGGCGTCTATCGTAGCTAAGAAGTCAATAACGGAACAGGAAGTTGGCTTCCTCCCCTTGTCTTGTGTTTGATCAGAGTTATCCCAAACAACGTTGCTTCTCATTTCAGTAATCAGCAAACTTTGATTATCACTTTTATGGCTTCCTTTCAGCAAAGAAAGCGTGCGTGTCTTCGTAAAATTTAGAAGTAAAACTGTAAAAGCGCAACAAAGAAGAAAAGCGCCTAGTTTTCCACATATTGTTTTGAATGCTGCACGTTTGTAGAACGACAATCCATCACAGGACATCTTGTCTGTTCCAACTATTATATCGATGGCTTTTATAGTCAAAGAGCAACGGGGAAAACTTTGCTGAAAATAAATAAGATGAGATAATTGAATGCTTGCTTGATTTGTTTTTGGGTTTTTTTTCGTATTGCGAATCAGCCGAAAAGAAATTACATCAGGTAGGAAAAGTGCACAAACCTATGACTTTGCCATATTTATCGTCGCCAGCTTTTTAGTACTTTCTCGACATACAGGTCCAAGTAAGGCAGGTAAAGAAAAAGTTAAAGTTTTGTTTATATTTCGATATAGCTGTTAATAAAACAGATAGATAGATAGATAGATAGATAGATAGATAGATAGATAGATAGATAGATAGATAGATAGATAGATAGATAGATAGATAAATAGATAGATAAATAGATAGATAGATAGTTACGAGGAGATCAGTGACAGATAGATTAATAGTTGAATAATAAACTAAGGAACTGAATAGACTTAGCAGTTACTGAAAAATCTACCCAATATTTTTGAAACAATAAGCAAGCAATAGAATTATTACTCAGTGAGATAGAGAACAAATCCTAAAAATTAAGAAACTAGGCAGATAATCAAAGGTATCAGTGTAAGCTAGTCAAAATTTATGGTAGTGGAGAAGAACAAAAGCTTTTACTTACACTTTTGAAGTGTTATAGTTTAACTTTGCTTTCGGTTGAAAAGAAAATCACAAAAGAAACTGTACACCACGTAGTCAATAGAAAAAGTAAATGTTAAATAATATTCTTAATCTCTAAGTTGATGGTGAAATTGAAGACAAGAGTACCATAAAAATTGGCGTTTTTAATTTAACGAAAATGAAAACTTTGTTATATTGATGTTCAGACAATAAGTTGGTATGTTTGCTTTGCCCTTAAATCTCTCCATGGTACGTGCATGGCATGCGTCATTGGTTTAAGTCACACGTTTATCATCTTAGTAGATGTGTTGGTCCAGTGTCCTGAGGGCCTCTGCAACATCTCGTGTCGACACGCCAAACGAAGCTTTACAATAACACTATGAATCGTCAGCACAGAAGCTACAAATTAATAGTTAAAGCATGAAGTAAAAACGTTACAATACTATATAAAAGTCTTAGGTATTACTTCATCAAATGTGTAGCATTCTTATTATTTCCACGTGTAAAAATATCGTTATTGCTAGCTCTTACCCTCTCTCAACTGGATTGAAGTCGAGTGATACCATGTTAGCTGCATAATTTTTGTGGCCTTCTGATGGTAGCATACAGAAGCCAAGACAAAATAGTGTAAGGTTGTCGATTTAGCTACGCACAGAGATTATTATCAATGTATACAGATCTGCTGGGGCGTTTTCTTTGTTTGGAGCAGCATAACCTGTACTTGCTAACACGATGCAATTTGAATGATTGTCTATGCAAGGAATCAATTAGATCTAGCAATGAGCCAACAAGTTCCTGGGGAAAATTTGTAACTTTGTCTAAATTATATATAAATAGAGCTGTCCGAGATATAAAAGAGAAGATCACATATTTACACGCATTCACAGCGTCTGTGGTTTTATGAAGTTAATTTATTTGGGTTTGTAAGCCGTTGCATAGACTTTCAATCAAAAGCCTAATTTTCAAACTGGAGCAAGCTAATCTTTTCTGTCTACATCTTTAAGTATTTAGTTAATGTATAATTTTTCGACAATATTTTTTTTTGGTAAAAAAAGAACAGTGTTTTCTTGACTCATTGATATTTTATACTAGATCAAGATTTGGATAAAGAACATAAATTTAGCTTGCAGGTTCTCATTTTATTTTTTTTTTTGTTTATGTAGAGCAAAGATCCATTTTCGCTCACAAAAGCCTCATCAATTTTGCCCAAGAAATTTTTTTTATCTAGAAACAAAATACCATAAGGGCATGGGAAATTCCAGACAGTGGTCTAGTTCTCCTCTTTCGGAAAACACAGACACTTTTCTTCCTTTCCAATCTTAAAATTGCGTTCAGAGTTCAGATTTCCAAGAAAGAGCTACATAAAATGTCCTGATTATAAAGGCGTCACAAACAAAATAGAAACTTGAACTTCAGCATTAGCAAATTGTTTAACTTGCAAGGAATGTTTTGGCGATATTTACTGCTTTGATTTTCAAAAAAGTCGTTAAATTGCTGCTGAAAATATCTCAATGACAACATGCATTGCAAAAATAATAATGAAAGTTTTTCTCTCTTTTTTGCTATCCACAATTTATTGAAGTAAACACAGTGTAAACTGATAAACAGTAAAAGTATAAACACTTTATTAAAATATTTTTTGTAATACCAGAAGAGTGTCTAAATATTGGGAGTAGAATGAGATAATTATTTGATAAGTAAAATTGTGTCGCACATTTAAAAAGATAAGGATATACACATCGATTTTCAGATTTGCAGCGATTTTGGGACCTAACATATGGAAATTGTTTTGAGAACAATATAAGCTACATGGATTATGCAAATTGGCTTTGTCTGCGCTACGTCTAGTGAATAGAATTCAGAAACAAAATAAAAAATCGGATTTTATTTTATGCTTATAGATCCAGCTTTCAGGAATTTAGAGAGTTATTTCTTCTAATTTCTCCTAATCAATAGATTTTCTTGTTATTTTACCCATCAATAGAGCACCAGATGAAATAAGGTATAACTTGAATTCTAGATATCTTTTTATCCTACAGCGTAAAGCCTATAAACGTCAAAGAGATTGTTCACTTGCAAGCACGTTAATTAGATCTATAAGGACTTTCGATTCTTTATCATCCGAAACTCACAATCTTTGGCAAAATTGTGTATGTTTGTCTCTGTGGCCTTATCTTTTTAATATGCAAAATATGACCTCTACTTGGCAGGGTTTCGTAGAGCAAGACACAATAGTCTCTACCCATAAAAAATCTAAGATTTGAAAGAAAATTCACATCCACCCAAAAAATATCAAGACTTTATCCTGCATGAATAACAAAAATTGCAATTCAATTTTTTTCATGAACTGCAAGTATGTACTACCCCGGTGGGATATTTTTTTCTCTTTTAAGACTGCTAACACCAATCTGTAGATCACATTATACAAACACACGCACACACATACAAACATTTAAATGAATAATGTTTCGACATAATGTAAACGATTTATGGACATTCAAAATGAAAATGTGATTGATCCCATCTCCCACGCATCTATGGATATTTTCCAAGCTTTTCAAACATCTTTACTAATATGAACGACATCGTTGAATACACGACCGACAATCCCTTCAGAACATCGAGCCATGGCCTGGTTTATCTGGAGATCTTATCTTCTTCCATCTCCCCCACAAATTTAATGTCAGTCGGGTTGGTTGGGAGAGGGAGGGAAATGGGGGAGAAGAGGAGGGGTTTTTAGCCATTTTCCATCTTTCCTCTCAGAGGAAAATAGAATACTCAACTCACGTCAAGCAAAAATTAAAATATGTTAAAGTCATATAATATCATAATCTAAGTATGTCGAAGTGTCACGAAAATCCAACGCACCGCAATGTTTGACTGGATGTTGAACGCCGTTTAAAGAGGATTAATACGACATATTTCGTGAATAGTTTTGAAAGAAGGATTGAGGTGAAATGATTATTAAGCTGTTGTACAGCAAAAAAAAAAAACGTGTATTGATGTGAATATAAAATGAAACAGATGGTGATTGCTGGTAATAAAAAAAAAAAAACATGGCATGCTGATAGACTGATAAATTAAATAAAATAATGAGCGGAAATATACGTGCTTGATTGGCAAAAAGATAATTTAGATCAGAAACAGATAGATAATAAGAGTTTTAAGGTTTACCGTGCTCTTTTTTATGTATTTATTTTTAAGCACTTTTTTTTCTTATGTTAAAATTAACGCTTGTATCTAGATAACATAAATACAAGTTGTTTTTTTTCATAAGTATCACGTCTCCTGAGTTTCTTGAAGAATCTGTCACAGAGATAATAGACTAAGTAATATTAAGATAAAAAAAAAAATATATATATATATATATAGGTAGAGAGGAAAGGAGAGGGCGCAAATCGTGAGAAAGAGAGAAAGAGACAGAGACAGAGACAGAGACAGAGAGAGAGGGGGAGAGAGACAGAGAGAGAGAGAGAGAGAGAGAGAGAGAGAGAGAGAGAGAGAGAGAGAGAGAGAGAGAGAGAGAGAGAGAGAGGATGGATGATTTGAGTTATGTACAAAACCACAGTTTCCGCTAGTTACATTAAAAAATTTTATCTAAACGATTAATTTTCTGTTTTGAAACAGTATAACGTTCCGACAGAACTAAAAAAAAAAAAGAAACGTATTATAATAAAAGTTTACAATGGAACTGCTTCGTGGATCAAGGAGAATTTCCCGTTGCTTCAATCACAGAATATAATTATTTACAAAAGGGTTCATCTCCATATACCTAGGCTCGCAAATGTTTGAAATTCATTTGAGAAACATGGAAGACTGACAAGAAAATCCTTATTTCACAGCATTGTGACTAATAACTTTATTATTTTGCGATAATTATTTTATAAAGCCTTCGAAGCGTAAATATATTTTTTTAAAGGAAATCATACTACAAAAAGTACTATATTCTTTTGTTTAATTCTCTGGTAACTTTCCAATTCTTAAAAAAATATTGTTCAACAAAAAGTTTATGTTGATTCTTATCTCAACGAGCATGACTAGAAAAATTTTATTTTGTGCTGTTTAATTCCCCTTTACACAAATTTTGATTGCGATATTTTGAGCCTGGTTGCTTCAATTCCAACAGCTTACAGGTTGACATTGACATGTCTTCATCTTTTGCAACTTACATTATTTTTTCACTGGCATGGCAAAAGCGAGTAAAAACTCATCAATATTTGGTATAACATGCCTTGCAAACAGCCTCAAGGAGATTGTTATCGAAAGTTTTGATTTATTAAAACAGCATTGAAAAAATTGATATTCTATGGGGGTTTTTTATTTTTGTAAAGAGCAGAGAATTCAATTCAATTCTACAATGCTATCTTCACTGATAAGAAACCACGAAAGTGTCTTTTATGAAATATCGCGACCTTTGAATGTAAAACTAGCGATATCTTTACTCGTTATAGCGGGGTCCTCGTGACTTTGACGTGAAACAAAGCAAATTGCTCAACCAGGATCATGTTATTAAATGAAAACAGGTATTAATTTGTTGGTTTTTTTTTTTTTGTTCTTTAATCTTTTTTTTTTTTAACTTTTTTGTACTGAAGGAAAAGTCAGATTTGCAAATAATAATCTGAAATTAATAGAGCAACATCACTTTTACCCACCATGACTTACTTAGCAATTACTGCTTTCATTCTTTAATCGAAATCATCAGTTTTCGCAATCTCCATACTTTCTGTTTGATTTATTTGGTCACATTAAACCCTGAGGCACACCTTAAACACGGGCAGAACTAAATCATACAAGCTAGCTAGAAGCAATACATCAACTTCTATTTTTTTCAGAAACGTAAATTAGTTCGTTTATATTGTTATTTTATATGAAAAATGTGTTTCTTCTTATATTAAGAACTCCAACGATTTTCTTATCGTACCGTAGTTATTTGATATGAATCTTAGGACTGTTAAAGGAGTGATGATGTAGAAATTGTCTTAAGAAGTTAAGATCTACAGAATGATCTCATATGCTAGATTTTGTGTCAGTGTTTAGAGAACTGTTTTAGATCTCCTTAGGAGAGTTTACACTCAAAAGTATGAATAAAAAGCTTACTTTCCGCTTTTCTTTTCCATTGATTCCAAAGGCGTATTAACACTTTTAGGTTAAGACATAATCAGCACCTTTTCAAGGGGATGCAAATTCACCTATATATGTCCTTCGTTACTAGAACTGGTACATTACTTGTCTTCTATTTAGTGTTAAGCATTCTCATGATGTTGCTGTCTTAAAAGACATGTCAAAGGGAATAAATTGAATAAATTTATTCTTATCTTTTATTTCGAGCCACGACGAGAGGACGCCTTACAGGAAATTTATTCATTTAAGATGAGGAATAAGAGAATCAAACTCATAACCACCTAAAAACACATCATCGCAAATTGATTTTTTATTTCTATTGTTCCGATAGAAACATTTATGAAGGCGGTGAAATATTTAATTCAGCAAGTTTCTCTAATAGAGAGAATGAACTGGCTTAAATGTAAAACATGAACAAGAACATAACAAAAAATGAAAAACGGAGTGAGAGGAAGAAAAACAAGATATGATAGGGTAGGAGCCGGTGGGCTCAAATTTTTCACAAAGAATAGTTATTATGGTAAGTAAAGACAATAGAGAAGACCAGCGCAAAATGGAGAGTCGTTACTTGTATGAATGTGAAAGACAATAATTTG
Source organism: Elysia crispata (assembly GCA_033675545.1). Taxonomy (NCBI): domain Eukaryota; kingdom Metazoa; phylum Mollusca; class Gastropoda; family Plakobranchidae; genus Elysia; species Elysia crispata. Next base: position 182,391 of record JAWDGP010002819.1, on the reverse strand, counting down.
TTAGCTCCTCTGTGTTTCGCTACCGAAGAACAGATGCCTTCGAAAATGTGGAAATACGAGGACAAAAAAAAATATATATATATTTATGAGGTAATTAGGAACTGACAGAAGAAAATTCTAGTCATGAAAGATAGTGCTTAAAAAGATAATAAAAGGAGGAAAAGCGAGTGAAAAGATAGAAAGATAACGACAGAGTGTGTGTGTGTGGGGAGGGGGAGGGGGGCAGGAGAGGCAGATCGAGGAAGGTCGACGGGATAGGTTGACTAAGAGATCGAACGACAGGTAAAGATGGAGAAAATGAAAAAGTGGAGAGAAAGAGAGAAAGAGATAGAGAGAGAGAGAGAGAGAGAGAGAGAGAGAGAGAGAGAGAGAGAAAGAAAGAGAGGGAGAAAGAAGAGCCAATGCAACAGTGTTTGAATATTCTGTTTCCTCTTCAAGCTGGGTGGTTTATTTGGTATTCAGAGTGAGCTGAACAAGAATTAGGAGTCTGAGGTTAGATAACATGAAAGCCGTGTACAACCTCCGTCTTACATCTTAGTTGTCTAGAAGAAAACCATGAGGATTTAGAGTGGAAGACGCGCTACATTTTCTAATATAACGAAAGATGGATGGTGGTTCCGTCTGCCACGTTTAAAAAAAAAAAATAAATAAAGAATAAGGAGATAAAGGATATCGACTAATTAGCATCAAGTTCGGTGGAAATGGAAGAAAGGACACAATCACAAAGGATCGCAACATGAACAGTAATTAAGAGACAATGAGGACCGAAAGATAAAGGGAGAGCTAGAAAAGCAGCGTGAGCTCAGAGCGAAAGAAACCGAGAAAGACAGAGGACGTGAGGCAGACAGGTAGTCAAGGAACGAGAAAGTCAGTGAGATAGAGAAGAGGCAGATAAATTGTGACAGCTAAGAAGAAAAAAAAATCATCACTGAGAGAGCGGGGAGGAGAGAAAGTTAACAAGCAGGAAATGAGAGAGAGAGAGAGAGAGAGAGAGAGAGAGAGAGAGAGAGAGAGAGAGAGAGAGAGAGAGAGAGAGTGGAGAGGTGGTATTGGGATTTAGAAGCCAATGAAAATGAAAATAAAAATTTCTTTTTCGAAACGGAAACATCAAAAGATAATGGACAAGAAAGAAAAAAAATATAGTCTCAAACAAATGGAAAAAGAGTCGCATATTCACATGCGCTTGCCTTTTTCTCCCAAAATATTTTGGAATAAAACACAAATTATAACGCCCATCTTTTCATTAAAGAAGATAAAAGCACGTATTTCTTTAGGTCACATACTTTGAATATGGCGACACAGACACGTACACATTAATATTGTGATTCAATTTCGATACAGTTCACAGATGAAGTGAAGCGAAAATAACCGTATTTATAATGGTTTCGTCTCCTTGCTCAGACTAGATCGACCCTGATAATACGCTATACATCAAGATTTGTTAGATCTAGTCTTGATAACACACGAAATGGTGCATGTAATACGCAGCGGTTGTACCTCGATCAAGCGCAGACGAACTCCTTTCTGGACAATAAAGAAACTGATATAGTAATTTATTCAGCCTTTACTTTTTGTGCTGCATTGCATTGTTTTGGGGGATTTTTTGTTTCTTTCCTTGCTTGTTTGTTTTCTGCTTTTTTTTTTTCTTTTGGAAAAGACGGCTTAAAAATTCGCTAACTTGAACCTTTTGCTTTTAGATTTTTCATGCGTGTTTATTTATTTTCTTTTCATGGATTCCCATCAATATTGAAATTGTTATGTGTAAGATAGTACTGAAATATTCAGAGACCTCATTAAGTGCGGATATCGCGAGCAATAATCATAACGAGTTCCGTGGTATCAAAGCACATGCATTAGCGTGATATCTGATGAGCGGGGTCCATAACTAGGCCCTGAAACAGAACCAAAAACACCTCAAATAGGGAGATAACCGATGTGGGAGAACTAGCAAGACTGTGACACACCTCTAGGGCTTTTCGCTAGAGTTGGTGACCAGCTCATCAATATCATGGGCGTTCTCAAGTATACATTTTTTGTTTGCCTCTCTCTCTCTCCTCCCCTTACCAAGCCTCTAATTAAGCAAATCTGGACATCACATGCGCCAGTTCTGTACTTTCTCACTTGCTCCCTGGTCAGCTAAGGATTGGGCTTGGCCCCCAGGCACCTGACATTTCTATCGGAGTGTGACCTTTCCACGTTTGTGTGACTTTCTAGGTTGTTATAATGTATCTTTTTTTTATAATTAGACACATGAGATTTAAGCTGAGAAATAATGCCGACATGACAAAAATTAAAATAGTTTAAAATTACGGTTCCAATCCCGTTATTGTGTTTTATTAATACTATTATTTTATTTCTTCTTCCTTCTTCTCCCTTTCCTCCTCGTCCTCC
>JAWDGP010002819.1:137500-177500 GCA_033675545.1 Elysia crispata | reverse complement strand
TATTACTAATCGTATACCAATGTATTTTACATTTATTCTACAGTCTTTTTCGAGTAAAGAGATTTCGCTTCACACGATGCAAGACTCCTAAGCCAAGAAACCTCGGAAATGATATCAGCAACCAATTTCATTATCCGGAAACGGGCAGGTCCAAAGATCGTATCCAGTAATATTGGTATTCTCTTAGTATGTACCGGAATCACAATGGTTCTACTGCAGCTTTATAATTTACGTGCCAACTCGTCATGCAAAAACGTTGTTTCTGAGAACGGACGTTTACGAGGGAATTTCAACGCTTTTTCGAACAGAACAGTACATGAAAAGAGCACTGAAGGTATAAAACCCATATCCTGTCCAGTAATCGATTTTTTCGCCACCATTGATACCAGTGCCCGGTTATATGATCCGGATCTGATATGTGATGAATTGGCGCCAACTAGTGACATCGTCTGCCGCATGTATTTTCGCCAAATAGGTCTGGAACATCTGGCAAAAAGTACATGCGCACTAGACAAACCAGGGAGGGTGCCAAAAATCGTGTATTTTGTTATTTTTGGCACTTACGTTTTTAAGTTTTGGCACTACATCGCTTTCATGGCGGCTAAAAGGAACGTTTCGCCGTCTGCTATCTACGTCATAGGAGACCAACATCCGCAAGGCAGATGGTGGCAGAGAGTGCTCGCCGATGTTCACGGCGTCCGGTGAGACCTCGAGTGCCGCTTGCTAAACTAATGGAATTGATAGGGGGGAGGGAAAGGGTTTGTTTTGTTATCTTTCTTTTTTTTTTTCTTTAATTTTTTATCTTTGGATCGATCACATCCCCGGAAGAATAATATTTTTACAACTTGATTTATTATATTATTGTCGTTTTCTTTGGGTGAAATGACTTTAACTGTTTTGATTGGGTGATAGTTGTAGATTGCCAGAGTTTGCTTTATTCAATTGCTGAATAAGAAATGCAATCAAACGCATTGCACCCAACTGAAGTTTGCGATTCTAAAAAAAAAATAAAAAATAAAAAAAAACCAAAAGAACCGTTCAAAACCTTTTTCGAGGCATCAAATAGTTTAAATTTTTTGCTCATTCTGCGTTATTGTAAACAGTTTTCAGTTGTAGGTCTACTGGCTTTTCTGGTGGAGGTATAATTATCACACACTTCCCTTACAATGGACACTTTTTTACATGTTTTTTTTTTTTTTTTTTTGCTTTCAGGTTCGTGTATAGGGAGTTGCCACAAAACATCTCTGGTATTGACGTCCGATTTCGACATCATTTGTCTGACATTGTCCGCCTCCAGATCTTGTACATGAATGGCGGGATCTACCTTGATGCTGACATGGTGGTAGTTAGGGATCTTGAGCCACTGCTGGGTAAGGTTCCCAGAAATCCATGTAGAATATTGCGATAACTTGGGTTTAATTTGATCACGGAGTTCATCGAGTACGCGTCATACTGTTTTGATGCTACTCCGTTCATTGTTATACATCAATCATATGAACGAACTAAACGAGTCGTGAATATCTCTTCAAAGGCCAGATCTGTCATATTTTAGCGATTTAATCCGAATCCCAAGAGTGATGGGTGGCATCCTTTTGTCACGGGATCACCAGTGTTTTAGATTGCTTGCTATATCTCGTCCAGTTTTTCATATTCTTAAAAGCTTCTGTGCGCTATAGAATCAACTCTTCGTTAATATTCCATCGTAATTTGTTAAAATAGTTTTATCCATTTCTGTATACGATATTTCATATCTGTGATCCATGGGCCACCGCATCTACAGTGCTGCACAAAGTGCTTGCAACATGGGAAATTGCTCTTTTTTTTCTCTTCTGTTTTCTCTGTGATTTCGTTCCTATATTGCATAAAAGGTTTTCTTTTTATCTACATCAGATTTATTTGATATTTTTATGTATATGTACTTTAAATGTGACAACGGATATTTCAATAAATGCATGTTAAACATTCTATAAACTGGAATGCAGTAAAAGATTATGCACTAAAAAGATTGAATATAGCGCTATGGTATAAAGTCTGAAAATCTACTAACTAGTACAAAAGCAAGCATCCCGTTTTCGTTAGAGTGACTCGTATTCATAATGCTAATTAATCATAAAAATCTAAAGAAATTGTATGACAAGAATTGTTTACTTTCAACTCTGAGTAGAGAGAAATCTAAGGACCCAAAAATAAAAAGTAAAGCGACATATGCACCATTCATTTGATGTACATTCATTACTACTGTAGTTCTTTTATTTAATATTCAAAAAAGAGTTCCTGCCATTTCAATTCTAAGTGATCTATCACTCTCTTCTTCCTGTGTATTTAGATTATGACATCACGATGGGGATGGTGGAAAATGGAACAGGAATGGGCAACGCGTTTATCTCCACCAAGCGGGGATCACCGTTTGTTCGGGAGTGGTACACAGAGTACAGCCACTATAGTCGTGAGCAGCTCTACCATAACTCTCTCCAGGTTGGGCGATTGTTTAAATAACTCGCGATTAATATTACCAGTATCATTATCCTTATCGTCATCACCACAATCGTTACCGTCAATTTTATGAAAGTCATTATCAAAGTTATTCTTATCACAACAAAAAATATCAAAAACTAAACAAGTGTTGGCAGACCTTTCATACAAGCAGCTCTTGATTTTATGTCTTGAATAACGTGTTATTTTTCAAAACGAATATAAATCTTAAAGCTGTATTTGAGAACAAATATGTCTTTTAGCGTTAGCTGTTCCATGTCATTAAACTGTAAAGGAAAAATCAACTCTTGAATTCTTTTATTTATTTGAACCTAGATTCCCAGAGACATGTGGTTCAAGAATTCTTCTAGACTTCACATCGAGTCCGAGCGTCTCTACCGACCGAACTGGTTTGAAGCTGATTTACTGTTTAAAGGCAGCACATTCCCCTGGCGGAACAGCTACGCCGTGCATGTGTGGACCAATGGGAATCCAGTACCTAGGTCACCTGACGAGATTCAAAGATCTAACACCACCATTGCGCAGATTTTCAGACAGGCTATGTATGGTGATTCTAGGCCCAGCAGGAGATGACCTTTACACTGACTCGAACTTAGTGAAAGTTGATTGAATTCTTTTTTTTTCCCCTCGTGCAAAAGGTCAATTATTAATGTATATTAAGCTGTTCCTATAAATGGGACAAAGCAAAATATTATTTAAGGTCAAAGACATCTGATGCCCCATCAGAGAAAAAAAATGATGGTGACACATTTATGTATAACTGGATCAATGTAGGATTTAACTTGGAGGATTTGAATAAAAAAAATATAAAGCAAAATTTTTTTCAGGAGATGAATAAATCAGATATTTTTTTCTTGTTTTCTAGCGATTTCAGTTGAGCCTTTTAACAACGACATAGTTTATTTTCAATCCTACTTTTTTACATCTTTTTACACGTTAATGATATGAAAATGTGTAATCGATGTTTCATTAACTGTTTAATCACTTTTACGCGAAGGTTTAGGAAAACTTATTGATCGTAAAGCTTTATCTCACACCTCTTGAATCGGGAACTTGTATCGAGTTTCGCTAAATGACCTGCAAATAGAACAGACTTTATTTAAATCCAAACAAACAACAACTTTTCATTTAATATGTCTAGCTCCTTATGTGAAACCTTGGTTGATTGATTGACTGAAAATTTTGAAAACCCAGATTACCGGTAGGATAGGCTTGGGTCCAGAGCTTGCTATAATAATGAATGCCTGGATTTTTCTGACTATATAGTTCTTTGTAAATCCTTTCGTGAATGTCTTGCCTCATTGCCAATTTTTAATTGTTTTTTCCTCGGCTTCTGAATGCCATGAACTGTTTTTTAAGTGTTGCTGTGCGAAGTCATTTCAATTTAATTTTTGTTACTAGAGTTTTAGATGTACATCAAAATGCTTAAATGAGCCTGAACGTGTTGGAGTATAAAGGGTGTCATATATCTCCTACTCTTCTTTAAGTTTCGTTTGTTTTTCCTGTGAACAATATTTATTAATTTCTTAAGTTTGTACTCTTTATGCCGCTTAACCTCCACTATATTTCATTTCACTTCTCTAAATCCTTTCTTCGCCTCAATCTGCTCCTATCTTATAGCCAACACTATGTTTTTATTTCAATAAAAAAATTCAAAAACTCTTTATATCATCAAGACGCATTTCTGTAGTCGAACTCTTTGCTTCTCTTCTCCAGACAGAACATTTCAAATGAATCGATAAAATTCTAAAATAGCCGGAAAGTGGTTGACAGGTGCCATTTCACGCAAAAGTCCATTCATCAGAGAACTTCATAGCGAGCAGATTATCAAGACTGATTATAACCTGGAAACCGTTTCCGATTTGAAATTCATCTCTCCCAGCCCAATAGACACACACTCAACCACACTTCAACATACCTAGCAGGTCGGTGCAATCTGTCTTCTCTGGTGTTTTGACTGCTAGAGTTACAGTTAAAAAAAAAAAACGAGCAGCCATATGAAATTGCGCAGCAGTTAAAGTCTGATCAATCTGTAGAAAGCTTTTTTTATTGTTTTTTTTTTTTTTTGTCTGTTTCCTTTCAAAGTACTTTACTAAAAAAAAAGGCGTTATTCATCAAATCAACGCTACAAAGCCATTTAAAACTAGCAAATAAACAAAGAGATGAATTACGTGGAACCTACATGTAAAGATAAAAAATACTATAAAACGATGGAAAAAAAAAGCTAAAGCAGGTCCAGCTAATAATGAAGTTGGCAGGAGTCATGCATGTCTTGTTTCAAATGTTTTCGATTTAAAGGCAAAACTTTTTACCTGTCCCCGTCAACGATTGTAAAATTGATTCGTGACTTTAATCGTCTACCAAAAACACCTTCATGTCCTTCAAAGGCTTGGGACGAAACGATGAAATTGAATTAAACCTAACTGTTTCATTATAACTATAAAATACTGAATTTGACCCCTCGAATTGGCATATATATATATATATATATATATATATATATATATATATATATATATATATATATATATCTTGACACGAAGCCAAAGAGATCAATCGATGAATGATCTTTCATATCTTATGACGAAATTTGTTTTAGAAGACATGGTTGTGTTTACTATTAATATTAAACTTGCAACTTTAAGTTTATTACGTTATTTTTAATAATGCTATCTTGAAAAACAGTCGAGGATGCTAAAGAGATGTTTCCCTGTCATTCAAGTCAAGTTTTAAAGCATGAAGGCAAAGGGAAGAAACTAAGTAAATTGGTTTTGAAATTTCATCCTATTTCAGTTACTGCCCATTTACCCAACTCCCTCACTGGGTAGCCCTTGTCTACGGCCTTTTTATTACTATCATCAGAGAGGTAATATGTAATATTTCTGCTGCTGCATCTGCAACTACTACTACTACTACTACTACTACTACTACTACTACTACTACTACTACTACTACTACTACTACTACTACTACTACTACTACTACTAATACTACTACTACTACTACCACTACTACTACTATACTACTACTACTACTACTACTACTACTACTACTACTACTACTACTACTACTACTACTACTACTACTACTACTACTACTACTATTATTATTATTATTATTATTATAATTATTATTATTATTACTATTACTATTACTACTACTACTATTATTATTATCGTTATTATTATTATTATTATTATTATTATTATTATTATTATTATTATTATTATTATTATTATTATTATTATTATTATTATTATTATTATTATTACTATTACTATTACTATCACTAGTAGTAGTAGTAGTAGTAGCAGTAGCTAGTAGTAGTAGTAGTAGTAGTAGTATTAGTAGTAGTAGTAGTAGTAGCAGTAGTAGTAGTAGTAGTAGTAGTAGTAGTAGTAGTAGTAGTAGTAGTAGTAGTAGTAGTAGCAGTAGCAGTAGCAGTAGCAGTAGTAGTAGTAGTAGTAGTAGTAGTAGTAGTAGTAGTAGCAGTAGCTAGTAGTAGCAGTATTTGTATCATTATTATTACTATTATTACTATGATTATTATTATTATTATTATTATTATTATTATTATTATTATTATTATTATTATTATTATTATTATTATTATTATTATTATTATTATTATTATTATTATTATTATTATTATTATTATTATTATTATTATTATTATTATTATTATTATTATTATTATTATTATTATTATTATTATTATTATTAATATTATTATTATTATTATTATTATTATTATTATTATTATTATTATTATTATTATTATTATTATTATTATTATTATTATTATTATTATTATTAACGGTAATGTGAATTTTTTTTAGTTATCAATGGTATTTCCTCAGTTGAACTTAGAAATTATTTAAATAATATAAAACATTTTGATGCACACACTTCTTGAGCGTTTTCAATTTTTATACTTCTTTCTTTAATTACTATGATGCACGAAAGTTTCTCTGTATTTATTGTTGTCAGCTGCATATCAACTTGATGCTTTGCAATTTGATTGATAAATTAGAAAATGATTTTGATTATATTACAGTTACCAACCTCTTATGATGAAAATAAAAAGTAATATAATTATATATTCATATATCCATGGTGTACGACCAGTTTTATGCTAATGTAATTTGTCTCACAAAGTAAAATTTGCCTTTGCCTTGTATGGAGAGTGTGTTACTTATTTCATTGCCTTTTTTAAATTTGTCCATCAATATCTACCTATTTTCCATTATTTTTTTTTTATTTCAAACCACGTTTCTTCAAGCTGAAATATGTGGGGAAAAAGACAGACAGGCGGAAATACATAGACACACTAACAGACACAAAAACACAGAAATTCAGAGACAAGACACAAACAAAGACACAAAGACCAACGGGTGCCATAGACAGACAGATCGACAGATAGTTTAGGATTCAGATACGGATAAACCAAGGAAGAAAGAGGAAGAGAAAATGAGAGAAAAAGAGTTTAAAAACCTGGATGAAAGAAGAAAAGAATTAAATAAGTGAGAGAAAAAGAGCAAGACAGTTTTCTTAAGGAACACAGACAACAAATAAACAGAGATCACGGACGCACAAACTTGAAGGGAAAGTGTAGATGGTATCGTCACATCAAAACGTGACCCCCCCTGGACCTGAGCCGAGGCGATATACCTCCAGTAATGCTCTGTGGATGATCAATAAGAAATCAAGAGCGTCGCGTCCCTCACTTGATGAGGTCCGGTCACATTTCATCTTCGGCTGCCTGGTTAGGCAAGCCCACCAGGCTGAGACATCAAAGACTAATGGCGGAATAAATGAAAAAGGAAAACAGAGAAATACGAGCGCTCGTGAGAGCAGAGCTGATCGCATGTGGTATTTTGTATTGTATGGTTAATATTGTTTCATCATAATGTTGTTTTTTTAACCAACTTTTACGTGTCAAAGAGTTAAGAGTATGTAAATAATGTCTTCTTGTTTATTACTCATTCTTCCATACAACAACTAGAATTTGTCTTAATTATTTAATACAATCGTCTGAAAAGCCTTTAAAAAAGAAAAGTAAAATTCTTTCGAAAAATCCAAATCTATAAAGTCTTTTGAAGGTTTAAATAACTTCGCAGCTGTGAACTCTCCCAAGACAGTGCTTGCACTTTGAGGCACTTTTTGCGCGAAAATTAAGAGTCTTTTAATGAATGTTTGAAACGCGATTAAAATAAATATGGCAAATACAGAATTAGCTGAAATCCCATATTAAAGCAACGGAGAGTGCAGGAAGTTAATTGGGCTAGACCCAGCAAAAAGTGGTATTTCGACACAAAAAGACAATCTCCAATGAAGATTGGGAAGAAAAAATGAATAATTCAATACAGATCGGCAGAAAAAAAGTTAATAAGCAGAATGGAAAACTGAAAATTTAAAAGACAGAAAAAAAAAAAAACAACGCTCATGGTTTAAATATTTTTAGAACTAAAGAAAAATAAGGAGAAAGATATAAAGATGGAAAGAGAGAGAGAGAGAGAGAGAGAGAGAGAGAGAGAGAGAGAGAGAGAGAGAGAGAGAGAGAGAGAGAGAGAGGGAGGGAGAGAGACAGACAGAGAGAGAGACAGAGACAGAGAGACAGAGAGGAGGAGGAGGAGGAGAGAGAAACAGACATTTGATTTTTTTTTAATTCAAAGCTTCAAGTTTCCAAAAAGTATAAGTCCAAACGTCAGCATTTTGTCCAGTTAGGAGATAATAAAGCAAAAGAATAGGATTTCTCTATAACTGACCTTATCTAGGAAGCTGGACATCGAATTGATCCCAGTGTTGTATTCCATGGGCAAAATGTAAAAGAAGCCGAACAACGGGGATCTTACAAGGCTTCCAGTCTGAACACGCAGACACAGGGGGATACCAGGGAAACCGAAAACGTCTTGCAGACAGACAGAGAGACAGTAGAAGGGTGACAAAATGGTCGCATGGAAGGGGATAGAGAAAAATCTATATGTAAGAGATAGGCAATAAAGCATACCCATGACGAATAGACATCTAACGAAAAAAGAGTGGGATGCATAGGTGGATGGAGAGAGAGAGAGAGAGAGAGAGAGAGAGAGAGAGAGAGAGAGAGAGAGAGAGAGAGAGAGAGAGAAACAGAGACAGACAGAGAGACATCGCGAAAGAGATAGATTGAGTGTGTTTGGAGGAGAGGAGGGGGGTTAGATAGGACAAAGGATAAGGAAAGAAAGAAATAAACAAAATAAAGCAAGCTCTACATACAGACATACAAAGAAGAAATAAATTTTGCAAACTTATTGAGCCAATTGTGACGAGCACAGAGTGCGAGAGAGTGAAATGAGAGTTACAGGAATGAACAGGGTGAACTTACAAATAGTGAGTTAGAGCGATAGAATATTTCATGGAAAGAAATAGGGAAGTGGAGAGTGAGCGAAAAGTAGCATAAAAAGGGAAAGAAGGGTAGAGAGCGAAAAAACGAGAGAGAAAGAGAGGCAGACAGCCAGACAGACTATCAGTCGGAAAATTGGGTGAAAATGTAGGCAAAGTCGACACAACACCAAGAAGAAAACAATTTTTATTGTTTTAATATTACCCAATCTAAAACTTTATTCTATCCAACTTTGCATTATGAGAAAAGGCTCATGCGTGCGGTTTTTCTCCTATGGTAATTTGAAGCTGTCCGCCTTAAATCAAATAATGAAATGCAGACCGTCCTTGATTATTGAGACGAACTGGAAAGCTAGAGAACAGCATCTCATTCGCCCTTCTTCACCGCTAACTAAGCCTCTGAGTTTCATACTGTCATACGTTGCCCAGTTTTATAGAAAAAGAACTGAAAACCTTTAAGAAATAACCAGAAGCTGGACTAGGGGTCAAAGGACAGACAAGATTTCGGAGAAAAAGAAAAAGGTGCATTAAGGAAACAAATAAAAAAATAATATAAATCAAAGAAACGTAAAGAAAGAAAAATGTTTCTTAAAAGTTCATCTCCGAAGCTGCTGTTTTCTGGTCGGCAAATTGATAAAAATAATAATACCAGGCGTCAAAGCTTTTAAGGACGGATAAAAGATTCAGAATTTTCAAAAGGTCAAAAAGTGAGTGGGTTTTTGAGTCCTTACAAAATGGAATAAATTTTAAAAGAGCGTTAAAGTTTGTATTCATTTTTATTATAAAAATATTTCTCAGACGTAGTAAAAATTTAAGAAAAGCTTATAAAAGCTTACCTTTTAGTTTACAAAAATCAACGTATGCTTTTTTATATATAAATTTTAAAGTGGAGTGTAATTTTATCTACAGGGAATCGATATTAGTTAGGCATAGAAGAGTCTAGAAAAAGTCACTCCGTAAATAAAACGGTTTTAATGAACATAATGTACTAAATTTTCTTCTTCTTCTTCTTCTTCTTCTTCTTCTTCTTCTTCTTCTTATTATTATTATTATTATTATTATTATTATTATTATTATTATTATTATTATTATTATTATTATTATTATTATTATTATTATTATTATTATTGTTGTTGTTGTTGTTGTTGTTGTTGATGTTGCTGTTGTTGTGGTTGCTGCTACTGTTATTATATCGTTATAACTGTTTTCATTCGTAAAATATTCTTTTATTGATTTAAATGAAAAAAGGTTTAAAAAATATCAATAAAAATTGTTAAGAGGGAAAATAATTGTAGCCATGAGGGCCGCAAGGGAAATTCCAAATTTTCAGGTCCAATGCAGACATGAGAGGAAATGTTCATCGGAATAATTGGAAAAAAAAAAGAAAAGAAATCGGCGATGACCGCGCAAACGAGACGTAAATCTTACTAAGACAGGAGAGAGGAACTGTAAATTGGGGATTGGCGGTGATATAGAAAGCGAGTCCTTTAGACCAGAACAAAGATTTCACTTTTCCGAGAAATTTAAGAAAAAAATGACACATACTCACAAGCACGTAAATCATTATTTTGTGTTATTTGTTATTTTCAGAACCAAAAAGATGCTTATAAAAATTCAAGTATTCAATTGAAAGTTTGATAGCGAGCCATTGACAGAAGATGGCATTATTTAAGATAACTCAAAGAGTGTCTCCTTCCTAGTACATGGGCAATGCTGTAAAGCTATTTAATATTTCTTGAAGGAAGAATTAAAGAAAAAAATATATGATTTGTTTTGGAGAGTATAAACTATAACGGCAGAATAGATTATGAAGAGTAAAAGGAAAGATAAAATGTAGGATAACATTTCGGGGATTAATAATAATGACAATCAAGTAGAAGACAGATTTTGAGATAAGCGAATGAACAAGAAATAAAAAAAAGATAAAGAGGGACATGACAAGATAATAGTTAAGTAGATAGATTGTAATTAGATAAAATGAAGGACAGCCACGGATAGAGGAGGAGGAGGAGGAGAGAGAAAGAGTATAAATATGGGGAAGGGGCATGGGTCGCTTGAGAGAAAAACAGTTGCAGTATGAAAATCGGCTACAGGACAAAAGAGGCAACAAAACGAAAAAATTCTAAAAAAAAGTTCAAAACACGCAAACAACATAATGCTCAATCGATGCTTTGCAGAGTTTGTATTGTGAAAAAAAGAGTTTATTCAAAGCATGTCATATTCATTTTTTTTTTATATTTACTTTCACTTTATTTTAATATTTCTTTACAACATTGCTTCAACTTGCCACTGAAGCTAACATGCATAGCCCACGTAGCATCATATAGCCGCAATTTTTTTTCTCTCATCTAAATTATCAGCAGTAGCATCATTATTCGCATTAAAAATCAATTGTTATTTCTGGGGGGGTGTTCTTTTTGTTTTTCTTTTTAAGTTATTCTTTCATGAATCTTACTTATTATTATTATTATTATTATTATTATTATTATTATTATTATTATTATTATTATTTTTTTTTTTTTTTTTTTTTGCACGACTCATTTTCGTTCATTTTTTCCATCTTGGACCTTAAGCGAAAGATTTGAAATGAGGAAGCCAATATACCGTATACAAATCGTTGAAACAGCAGCGTAAACTCCCATAATTCCATATAATGTCTACACTGATGCCCTGGTTTCCCAGTAACTGCGACGTTATTATCATTTCAACTTCCGGCTCCGGAAGCCTCACTTCCGCTTGATCTCTCAGGCAATCAAGAAATGGAGAATCTCCTCGCTCAGTGATAAATTTTATCTAGACCTTTTTTTTTTCCTTGTACCTTTTTTCGTTACTTTATAGGATTGTTCCAGAATTGAGATATTCATTTCAAGCTTTAGTGATCTTAAAAATTTTCTTCAAAGAAGAAGGCGAAGGGTTTTTATTGTAAACTCAATATTCCGAAGAACAAATCTTGTAAACTTAATAAAGATTTAAGATTATACTTATGGAATATGGCGCTAGTTATAATTCTTGTAGAACTTGACAGTAGTCTAAAAGAAATTCTGCCATCTGAATAAATTAATCTAAAGTAAAACATTGTCGACCAATATTTGTAATATAATCATAGTAATGACAAATGTAGTTTAGGTCTTACCACATAAACGTTTGTTCTCGTTGGAAATGTAGATATAAAGTATATATATTTTATAATAACCGCTAACCAGCTCAAGTATAAAATATCATCGGTTAGAGACAACAAGCTTTTCAGTCTTTTGTCGTTCGCTTATGTTTGTAATATTCGCAAAATTATCTACTGTCTTTAGACTTCTTCTTAAACTATCAATCTCCAACAAAATATGAACCATTTAAAACTTGGCTTAAAAATTAATGTCTGTCCAAAATTATGTGATTTCGGTAACAACGAAAAAGTTAAATGCTTGCAGAAATAGCTACTTTTAAAAGCTTTTAAATAAGTAATTAATGGCAAAAATGTTTGAACTATTCATACTTGGCCCTGGTTTTCTCTTTAGCGTATGTTTCTGCACATTGAATTGCATATGTGCGAAAACAACCAAGTGGAGTGATAATATGTCACATTCAGGAAAGATGAAAGCAATGAGAATATATATAGCTCGCAGCATCGTTGCAGTTACACTAACTCAGATTTAACAATGTCTTTGGTTTAAAAGAGGTGACGTTGTATAAAATTTTTGAAAAGATTCGATGTTTTCTCTTCCTTTAACTGCGACATTTTAATCTCGTTGACAATTTACTCTATATACATCCTAACCGCTAAATGATATTGCGATGTGACATACACAACTTGAATGGGAGCCTGGACAATAAGTTTAAAAGATAAGTTGGTTATTATCAATTTACAGAGAGACTGCCAGCTTAGAGTTAGATGGCAATACAATTTAATTTTTTTTTTTTTTTGCTGTACGTATGTTACAATCTAAATTTATGTGAAAACTCAAAATTCTGCTTTATGTAGATTAAGAATCTAGCATAAAAGGGACGAGATTCCCCCATAAAAACTTTAAAAATTCACAGATATCTTTTTCCTGCCGTGTGTTTAGTTTTTACTTCCAAAATAACTGTGAGACCATTCTTAATAAAAGCTCACTGTTATACAGAAACTCATTTGATGATATCCTTTTTTTTTACTTTACTAAAAGACCCCGTCAAGATATAAGTAGAAGAGAGCATCACTTTGTATATCTTTTATGCTTGAGAAGTTTAATAAACAAAATAGAGTCTGTTTTGTCTTCACAGACTTCCAAATCTTCCTTAACTAGTCTTGCTATTTCAGATCATTGCTTAATGAATACGATCCAGTCGTATGATACTCTCGATGACTGAAATATCTCACGGAGCAAACATTTTTCAACTTAGTTTAACATTTGAAATAACGTCCATACTGTTAAAGTGGTTTATCTGGTGGCCATTGATTAGATTGAAGCTTCTGGGAACATTTGAATGCTTTAAGGTCCGCTCTGGTGTGACTATTCAGGAGTAATAGGAGTTCGGATATTAGTCACATTTGAATTTCGACTCAACCGGACTCTAGCTATTGCACCTGAGCATTAAAAAAAAATTGTGTACATGCACTGGCCGTGCAATATTTGATATTAACAGCCAACCGCCACCTTTCGTTAATCCTGAAATAATGTTTAGTCTTAAAAAATATTTAAGTGTAAATGAAAGAGTTCCTATATTATCAAGAGTACGGCCATACAAATGTATGTAATATGCTTCATAGAAAAGAATTGTCTGTGTTGATCATATATTGCCAATTTCTTTCTAAGTAAAAGGAATATATCGGATGAAGATCATGTAGGAGGAGAGATGAATTATTATTGCATCATTTTTTATACTTTAATAATTATGTTTTCGGTCACTAAAGAAAAGAGCAACCAGTGCAAATTAACAACAATTATATATCTTTGTACTTGGATTATGGTGTGAAAACATGTATCCGAAACAAAGGAATTTGAAGAATAACCCTCAAGGTGAATAACGTTTTGAAAAAGAGATAAAGTTTATCAAAATTCATCGTTAAAATATCGACAATACTAATAGCAAAATAATAATTATTAAGAAAACCCGTTGACAATATTATTTTTGTGTTGTTCAGACAACCAAAAAGTTCCAGAAAATCTTTCATCCAGTAGTAGGATAAAGTTTAATCTAAAGATAAGCTTTCATCAACATCTAAAGACTTGCTTTCCCATTTACCAGCCGGGACAGGTTATTCACTATGAGATGTTGAAGGGTTGTTTTTTTTAATAAAAGCTCTAACTACTGTTTTGCGAAAAAAATATAGGCATCGTCGGGTAATGGAGATTTTAGCAAGCGCAACTTTTTTATATCAAATATTTTCTAAATAAAGCATCATTCAATTAAAACTAAAATATTTCAGAGATATATCAAACTTTTAACCGACTTTATTGAAGTTACAATGTTCTGAGAATTTTTTTCCTTAAGTCTGAGAAAATGCGTCCAGCGTCGTTATTATATCTTCTGCAATGAATTGTATTACGTAATACCTTGGTTTTGTAAAATATATATGACAATGTTTTTCCCTTATCTGAGATAATATTGAGTGTAACATACACAAACCTCAAGGTATTAATGCCTACCAGTTTCATAGGCAAAATATAGATGAGCGAAGTATCTGGAGACTTGAGCCCACACACTTGGGAGAACCATTTGACCAATACGCCCACTGTTGACTTGGTGCACACACCGACAGTACTGGTTTGCATATTAATAATTGGCTTCTCTTCCGTAAGATAATATTCATAACCATTTTTAACACCGTACATTAAATTGCTCATGCAAGTCATAGTCAGACATTTATGTAATGGCAGGTTGGTAGCCATCCCCAGCGAAAAGTAAAATCTATAATAGCTAGACATTAAGATCTAACCGCTCTTTAACAACAAGGCTACTAGAAACAGTCAGTAGACGAGGTACGACTCTCTATTTACGATTTTTGTAAAGGACCAAGACAAAAGCCCAATTTTTCATTTGGATCACGGATGTATGGTGGTTCTCTGCTGAGTGGCGTGAGAAATTCGAGCTGAAGTAATTGAAAGACCATAGTCTAGATTCTCAAAGTACTTGAGACGCGGACCAAGGTTGTCCGAGCCAAATGCTATTAGGGACCAGGGGCCGGTTTATAGGGAGTACGGGACCTTCCCGCAAGGCAGGCTTTAGAAGACGGCTTGTGTGTGTGAGCTCGCAGCTACTGTAGAGTCAAGGGCGAATACTATGGCTCTCGCGGGAGGAGGTGAGCGTGACCACTGCATATTAGTCATATTATTCTAGTTTATTTCTTATTTCTTCCTACTTGTTCTGTCCCTTCTCCTCCTCCTCCTCCTACTTCTTCTTTCTCTTCTTGTTCTTGTTGTTGTTGTTGTTGTTGTTGTTGTTGTTGTTGTTGTTGTTGTTGTTCTTCTTCTTCTTCTTCTTCTTCTTCTTCTTCTTCTTCTTCTTCTTCTTCTTCTTCTTCTTCTTCTTCTTCTTCTTCTTCTTCTTCTTCTTCTTCTTCTTCTTCTTCTGCTTCTTCTTTTTAAACACACTTATCCTCCCTTACATTTTTCAAATCTTTTTATCCGATTCTCTGTAACTTCTATTCAATCTGTTGGTTCTTATCGTTTCCGGTATAATACTTAAACTTAAAATTCTTAAAGAGAAAAAAAAAAAAAAAAACTTTGTAACTTTTACTTCAGTCAATATTTTTTTTCCTCGTAGGTTCCTGCTTTCTTTGTTTCGAACAGATTAAAAGAAGCTGAAAAGATCATGGTTCTCTTGAAAATGAACTTGTTACAACAACAAACATTTAATGATGAAAATGAACTTGTTACAACAACAAACATTTAATGAAGAGGAGCGGGCTAGTCAAAAGAAGAGGACCAAAAAGAGATGAGTATATTAAAAAAATTGACAGCCTTGGATGAGTATTGAATATATATAAAGTCTCACAAGCCATGTTGAAAAATGATATTCAAAACCTTGTGACGTTTTCTCAAAGAATAAAATGGTAGCCTTATGATAATTATAATAACCGACTAGGTACTTCCAAATTATTATTGTAAATTTCGCTATGAAAATAAGTTATTAAAGTGCTCAAAAAGAATATTGTGATGATTATCGATGGTGTATAAGAAAAAAAAATTATGAGGATAAAAAAATGATGCTGAAAAAAAATTAAAATTAATAGTTCTTTCGTTTACTCACTGTGTCGTTGGCAGTGAAGGAGCCATCTTGAAGGTAGTATCCAAGTCATTATGATCTCCAATGAATTCGTATAAAATGTTTGGTATATTTTTAACCCCGTTTGAAGTAGATTTTTGGATAGTTCAATCACACAAAGTGTCTCAAACCAGGTAACGTAGGCTTTAATAGTCCGTCTTAACCAGTTATGCAGCTTATCAATCTTGCTTCAACTCTCTCGGTATAGTTTGAAAGAGAACATTTATCCCAAGGAATCCTTCATTTAGTGACGATTGTCCTATAAGAGTTAAAATATTAGTAGGGCATTTTATTTAAAAAAAAAATAAAAGATTTGGTTATATCACAAATTGCAAAGTGAAAATAGGTTAGTAGTAAAAAAGAAGGCCTTCTCATATGGCCTGTTAATATAAGCTTTAAAGTTTAACGTATTGAATACCTTTATGGATTTCTTCAAAATTGAGAATATGTCAAAGTCTACGAAAAATTATTCTTTAAATACTATTTTGAAAGCATGTATTTTCATCCTAAAAATATGAAAAACAAGTCTTGGTTCATTTCGTTTTGTGTAGTTAAAAACAATACATAAGCTGTGTGATGGTGTCAGTCTTGCCTTAATTGGAATATAACTGAGGAGACTGTTGGCTCCTGTCAGTGGACGGAGAAGTCGAGGTTCATTTGTCTGAAAAGAGAAAAAATATGTGAGATTTGTTTGAAAAACAGATTTCTACTTGTTACTTTCGTTTGTCTATACCAAATCTCAGGGCTATAAGTAAAGTTGAGATTAAAAAAAAATATCAACACAGTTGATTAAAGAACGTAAAATTAGTTTCTTTAAAATTTATAAATCATAGAAAGAAAGATATGGTATATCTTGTTTATTTTACTCAAATGATGTTTTTTTTTCCTTTTTAAGTGGTTAAGGAAAATCAAAATTTAAAAAACCTCATGACAAAAGTGCTTTGGTATTTCTTTAAAGTCTTTTTTTTTACTGGTTTCTTTTACAGTTTTGCAATTTTATAGTAAGGCGCGTATTAAATATATGCAGATGATATCATATCAGTAAAACCACTTTTTTATTTACTAAATGAAAAGACATATGTGAAACATAATGAACAAAAGGGTTATAAAACTTCATAACGAATGCGTGCAAGTAAAAGTTACTACTTTGAAAAATAAACGTGTATTTATCAAAGTTAAACGCTAATCGCCAAAAGTATGTGAAGTTCGAATACTTTACCATTCTGAGGAGAAACATACACATTTACATTTCTACAATACCTCTGGCATAACTTTTAAAGGACTAGTGCAATGTTTCTAAACCATTGCAATGTGACGACCATTGTAATTCGATGGTTTTAATTATGCAGTCCAGGATCCTTACGTTCTTAACGAACTAAAGGCATTCTACAATCACTGAAATGAAATCATCCGAAACAGTTGAAGCTTTAAAAAGAGGTTTCACTGGGACAAAAGTAAGCTCATAAGTACATCAATCTCAGTTTGGAAATCGGGAGAGGTCAGGACGCTTGTTGTTGTTTTTTTTGGGTTTTTTTTTTTTGTTGTTGTTTTTTTTTTTTTTTTTTAATATTATTTCTTAATTCAAAGCCAAAATGTCATTTCGAAAATTAAGTTTAGCACAGTTTCACTTTTGAGCTCAGCATTCGATAGCCTCAGAGGAAATTACAGGAAATTTCGTGTGTCTGTTTGTGGCGCAATATCATCAAGGAAGCTAACAGTTCGATTTTGATTAACAGAACTGCTATAACTTTTCTATCAAGCAGAGGTAATGGCTATCGGACAATTAAAGTTTTGTTAGATTTTGTAAACAGATAAAATGAATGTTACGCATCGTTTGTCTTAAAAAAAAAAAGAGTTGAAAGATTTACGCCCGTGTAATTGGAGAACAATTAATGCCCTTTTCTTCCGTCCACTTTATATTTTCTTTATTATCAAACAGAGGTAATGGTCTATGAGACAATTTGTTAGACTTTGTTTACAGATAAGGTTTCATGAGTGTTAACCATCGTTGTCTTTAAAAGTAGTTAAAAGATTGACACTCGTATAATTGGAAAACAATTAATGCCTTTTTCTTCCGTCCACTTTATCTTCCCTGTTCAGCTGATAGTAATTGCAAATTCACTTAATTTCAATGACAGAATTTTGTTTTTTCCAAAACTCCTGCGTCTTTCTGACAACCCTAGCATCGGACAACAGATTATGGTATAATGTAATCACAACTCGATTATTCGCTTCCTTTATATTGGTTCCGATGTCAGAACTACCCATTCCAGAATAAAGTTCTGAACATTATGGCTTTAATCTTAAATTTCTGGCATATAGTTTTCCAGCAAGCAATAAAATCGTCTGTTCTTAATTTTTTAACATCCTGTCTCCTTCTTGTGTATTTACACACCACTTCTCTTTCTATATTCCTACTTGATTCTTTTGTCAATGTATTAATCAGCTAATAAATCTCTATCCCGGTCTGCATTAATTCATGAGTTTACAAGAAAGGAAACAAAAATCATGTGCATAATCACCATAAATATATGATAAATTCCAAACCGTTCAAAAAAGGGTATTATTTGACATGCTTTTGTTTTTCTTTTAGAACATGTTCTACAACGATGCAAAATAGATGGAGAGCGATTTTACAAGTATCGCTTTTTCTTCCTGTGAAAAGTCAATTTATATTTTCTTCATTTACTTCACGCTTTGCCACAATTTAAATTAGATAGTAAGCTTCTTACCGATTGCGAGATTTTGAATATTTTGAATTCACTATTTTTTCAATAATTTAAGAATGTACAAAATAGAAAAACTTCTGAACTTTAGAATAGCAATAAATTATTGACTTTAATTTTAACCTCCAAAATTTTAACGTATCTGGCTTAAATAATCGCTCTTTAATTTTTTTTAAATCAATTCCGCGATTTTCTTCTATAATTTCTATTTTGAAGGTAAAGATATTCCGATCTGTAATATTTCATCATAATTTAACTTTCGACTACAGAATTAATATTTCGTTTTAGAACGGCATAATCTCTTGAAAGATATGATTTCCATTTCTTTTTTTCTTTTTTTTATTATCTTATTCCTTCTTTTTTATTTTTTTTCCAAGCTGGATCCGATCAAGAGTGCTTGCCTCTTTACGATGTTTGCAAATGTCAGCCAGAAAATGATGGACAAATGAGAATAAACCATCACACTTTCAGCTTCAGGCCTTTTGTAAATACAAACATCATATGAGATTGGCGGGCGGGCGGTGTACAGATTAAAAGGATAAATGGAGAGGCGATAGGGACACTTGAGTTGGCTGGGGCTGTTAGAAGTAAAGCAGGCTAGAGAGAATCAGGAATGAGATGAAGAGATAGAAAAAATAAATGAGTACGAGAGGCAAATAGTATGGAGAGAGGGATGGAGAGAGATGAAGATTCAGAAAAGGAACTAAAAGTAAGGATCTTGCTTCGTATGAAAACTAAAGCTTACGAAAGGAGAAAGCTTATTTCGGTAATATAAAACGAAAATAAAAAGAAAAAGAGAGATTAGCAGAAAAGACAAAGGGTGGCAGGAACTAATACATATGTAAGCAGATTCTGCATTAAAATCGGGCCAGGAAAAAAAAAGATTGACCAAGAAAACCTATTAGAGGATCACAGTAAAAGAGCTCGAGATTTAAACAATGTGGAGCAGAATGAGAAAGGGATTAAAGGAATTAAAACAAGCCAGACATAAAGCAGCAGACAGCCACAGCTACAGTGAGATGTGGCAGTATAGTGTAGCTAGGATCAGAGAGATGCAACCCCCGTGAGACGTCGCTTCTAGATCTGGTAATTATTCTTGCTACGCGGCCCTGGCTCCTGCCAGTTTCCATTTAACATACAGAACCGCAGGCCCTAGAGGAGGCCTTCTGCTCATCTCCCTTGATGTTCTTTCTCTCCTTCTAATGGCAATCTTTGATATGGATTTATTACAACTCATTTTTCTATCATAATCGGGTAAATGAGAGCAAACATCACAGAGCAGGTTTTGAAGAAATTCATAAATATCATAATAATGTGAAACAAATGTAACTTCCGTTGTTGTATCCTGAACTTAAACATTGAGTCTTGCACATCTATTTTCATAGAAAAAAGGATGCATACAAAATTGTTGAAATAGTTTGTGTAAAGCTGAGATTCTTAGAAATAGTGTAGCCGCTTCGGTTGAAAAAATGGACAATTTTGATAACATGAGAATCATGATTTGGAGAATTGAGATTAAACGTGCATGTTCGTAGGTTGATGGTTAAGTTATTTTCTTACACTTACAAAAACATCAATAAAAGTTTAGCTTCAAATCTACCTATCACATAAACTAGATAGTTTTAGTTTATGGAATTCATAAAACTGACAACACGAAATGAAAATGCTTGGGGGGAGGTATTATAGAGGTCATTCTTTAGGAAATTAATAAACACGGGTTTAATCTATGGTCGAAAATTATTTAGACTATATAGCTCCTATAATCAAAAGGGAGAGCTGTAACTTAGATTAATTCACAGCATTGGAAAGTGGAATATACCCTCAATGCATAGTTATCGTTCCCGTTCACTACTCTCTATATCTTTATTTTTGTATCTTTCTATCGATTGATCTATCTCTTTCATAAGCTCTCGCTAGATTCCCAAATCATCGCAAGTCATTTTCTAGTCCTTATGAGCTATGATTACAGATGTTACAGACTTTCCGCAAAAGGTCAAAACTCAAATCAATGAGTATCTAGATTAATACAGCAGCAGCTATAGCAAACTTGGCTAGTTCCTTTTATAAACTCATAACTCGAATGATTCTAAACGGTTATTCTCTCAATGATAAAAAGTAAAAAAAAAAATTCGCTGTTTAAGTTAGCTGTTGTTTGAATACATCTTCTGTTTATGTCTTTAACTTTTGAATCTGTGTTTTATTTCATTGCCTTGCAGCGCATTCTTATAAAAAATTAAGTAATAGTCCTCGAAAATCAATAGTATGAAATTCTTGTTTGACTTTTTCACATTTTTGGGGGATGAAAACTGTAAAAAGAGAAGATGTGAAGCTTAATATGTCATCAATTTTAGTCCAGAGTTGAGGAAAATGATTGTCTTTTTCTTGCTCGTTCCATCGCAAATCGATAATTTAAACACTGGACTTCAATGCTGCTGAAATTCCTTTACATCGATTCCTCATCCAATTTAAGGCTAATAGTCTTTTTCTCTAAACTTGCAACTCGTTCCGGTTGACTTAACCAGATAGATGTATATCAAATTAAAATTCTCGCTGCAGTCTTACCAGGTTTAATTAAAATACCCATAACAGAAGCAAAATTTTCATAGTTACAGATATAAAGTATAAGAATCATATGTGCCAAAACATAAATGATAAAATGTAATGTTCGGGTATAAAAAAAATATACGTGAACACGCACCATGAAACTGGGATGAATAAAGAAAGTAGTGAGATGAGGTTCTCGAGGTCTTAAACGTATCAAAGAAATAGCAATGTGTAAAAGAAGAGAGCTTTTCTCTACCAAAGGTCGCTTTAGCTGAACAAGACAGAACGAGGTGAGTATAATCTTTGCGTAGGATGCTTTGAAAAACAAATGCTAGTACAGCAGACTGCACAAATAGAAAGCAGTTAATTAATGGGCTGTCATATAATTTTATTTTGTTTTAATTTTGTTTTTTTGTTGTTTTTTTGTTGTTTTTATTTTTTTTTTTTTTTTTTTTTTTTGGGGGGGGGGAAAGAGAGAGAGAGAGAGAGAGAGAGAGAGAGAGAGAGACAGAGAGACAGAGACAGAGACAGAGACAGAGACAGAGACAGAGACAGACACAGAGACAGAGACAGAGAGACAGACAGACAGAGAGTCAGAGGGACAGAGAGTCAGAGAGACAGAGAGACAGACAGACAGAGACAGACAGACAGAGACAGACAGACATAGACAGAAAGACAAAGAGAGAGAGAGAGAGAGAGAGAGAGAGAGAGAGAGAGAGAGAGAGAGAGAGAGAGAGAATACTTCATTTCTATTTTATGGGATATATAGACTGAATCCCCCTAGCTTTTCAAATGTCTCGTTTCTAACAGTCTGTTTACAGGAGGCAATTTTCAGCTTGGAAGTCAACATTACACAGTTTTTTGCTTGCGATTTGTGAAAAGTGTTATAGATTGAAGGATTTGCCGCCTCCTGTGAATATATCAGCATCGGCGTAGCATCTATCTCAGCTCATAATATCTAAATAAATCGTGGTGTAGTTTATTGGTCAATATGATCAAATCTCGTGCCCTGGGAGCCATAAAGATTCGGAGGTACCTGGACTGCTCACTGCAAAAAATTTTTAAGAGGTGCGTAGAGCAAATGTCCTCTTCTTTAATACGAAAGCAAAAAAAAAAAAGAAAAAAAACTAAAGAAACGAAATTCTTACTTTAAACTTACATATCACTGAAGTTGACTAGTATTTTATTTAAGGACTGATTAATTTTTGTATGGAAATAGTATTCTGTTTTCCACTGAAAAGTGCAAAACGAGATGATTTGTGGAGAAAAAAAAAAACATAATCAAATCACAATGCTCTTATCAACAACAAAATCATTTTGTTATTTGCTCTCTATTTTCCGTGGTATTTTGTTTCGGTTTTTGGTTAATGTTGAGGTTTTTTTTATTTTTTTTTTAAGTTTTTCGTTTCCTTTTTTTTTTGTTTTTGGTTTCTAAAGTTTAAGATATCTGACTAAAGTATATTAACATTTCCTTGATAAGAAAAATCTTTTTGAACTGGAACCTTTCCAAAACAGCAGTGAACTCTTCCGAAATGAAAAACTTTAATTTTTTTAATGGAATTCCAAGATAGGCCCCTATTAACATTTTAATTCAAAGTTTTCAACCGAGATGGATTTGTGAAAGAGCATCTTATTCTGCGGGTAACCACATACCGAATTCAAAACATATCAGTAAACCATGAGAGTGATGGGCACTATTGCTGTTTTTTTTGTTTTTTGTTTTTTGGAACAGACTTCTCTAACCATTCATTTCAAAGTGACCGATGCAAACATAATCACACGGCGAAAAAAGAAAAGATGAAAAATCGTTTTATTGTGTGTGGGTGCGTCCGTGTTTTGTTTCTTTTTTTTTTTTGGATTGTGTAGTTTCTTTTTGTTTTGTTTTTTTTTGGTTTGTTTTTTTTCACTTTTTTATTTTTGTTTTATTTGTTTATTTTGGATTTTTTTTTTGTTGTTGTTGTTGTTGTTGTTTTTTTTGGTGCTGTTTTTTTTCTGTTCATTTTCTTGTTTTTGTTTTTGTATTTTTCGTTACTCCTACAAATTATCCCAGCAGTGTCTTGACTGATTACTATAGTCATGCAACATAGTTATGAACCCTATCTCCTTTGAGTTACGATGGTGAGAGCAAGAATAAGTGATTGTTGTTGTGTAGCCTGCAGCGGGAGGAATGCGACACATCATTCTTTCCCGGGATAATAGGATGTGTCTCATCACTGACAACGTTGCTTAATGAAAAGGTCTTGCCCTAGGGGCCCGGGGAGTACAAACACGATCTGTCGATTGTAGGGGACGTCTGGACGTTACTCAACAGTGGGAAGGGGGTGGGGAGGGGTGGGGGTTCAAGCTATATCGCGCTTTATCCTTTGATCGATCTTGTCCTGATAGGAGTGCCCACACCGGTCTTCATCTCCGGTTTGTCTTATTCTCCTTTTTTTGTATTTCTGTATTACTGGATCATGCAATATGCCCCTCTTTCCACAGCCTTCTTTCTGTTTCTTTTTTAATCTCTTACTTTCTCTCTCCCCCTCTCTCTTCCTTTTATCCACATATAACTACATATATATATATATATATATATATATATATATATATATATATGTGTGTGTATGTGTCGGTGTGTGGATATATCCTGAGCTCTCTCAACCTATGTCATACTTTCCCTCTTTCCTTTTTTTCTTTCAAACATACTTCATGTTATTTCTTTATATTCTACCCGTTCTATTTCTCTCCATTTCATGTTGAAAAGATCACCATCCGAGTTTTCTCTTCTCTTACTAAGATAACGCGGGTCCGTCTTTTAACAATAATAATTTCTGTGATCCTTTCACTGTCATGTTTTCTCTCTCTCTCTCTCTCTCTCTCTCTCTCTCTCTCTCTCTCTCTCTCTCTCTCTCTCTCTCTCTCTCTCTCTCTCTCTCTCTCTCTCTCTCTCTCTCTCTCTCTCTCTCTCTTTCTCTCTCTCTGAGATATATATATATATATATTACGCTGTCTCTTTATCTCTATATATCTCATTCATTATCTCTGGTTCTTTCTGCATTTATTCATGTCCGTCTCTTCTTCTGTATTCCAACTCTTAGGAATGTTTCTCTATCTAAACCCACCTCTTCTTTTAACTTCCCTCGTGCTTTAAATATCAAAATGACGCGCTAAACAGAACATCTCATATATCAATAGAATCCATCTTCTTCCTATAAAAAAATATAGGCCCAGGGAGACAAGTATTTCGTTGTTAGGCTTATTTTTTGTCATGCGCTACAGATGTGGATCGTGGCTAAAATATTACTACTTTTATTTTTTTATGTAGGATAAGCATCATTCCAGTGCACTGCACCATAATCTTTTCATTTTAATCTTAAACCATAGAGAAATCTACCCTTTTTTAACTTAGCTATTTTACAAATAATAAACACCTCCCGGATTCTGAACTTTTGAAAAAAGTTTCAAACTTGGCCTTTTGCGGCCAGATTTGAGGTGTGCTCACTTTCTTTTGCTAGGCAGGATAATGCATTATTCCAGTCGCATGCAACAGTTAACATGGTGATTTTAGGATTAAATCATCGAGAATTTTTTATGCTGTTATTTACCATAAAACTTGTGAGTTTTACAAAGGAAAAAATAATATATGGCCTTGGACCAAAATCGCAGGTTATAAGTAGCTCCCGAAAACCGTCACAAAAGTGAAAACAAAGGACCAGCTCTAGAGATAACAACACCGCAATCAGTCCACAACAGAAAGATCTATAGATCTAGATCTAGATTCTAGCATAAACAAGCACACAGAGTAGATGAAAACTCCGTAGATCTAGATACGTCCAAGAAAAAACTAGAATCGATGGAGACGCAGTCAATGACAATGCAAACCCTAATCCAACCACGACTGATACTGGAGACACTGATGATACTCATACTTCTTCTAGATCTATGACACAACTACGCCAGGCTACAGCTACAACTACAACTAGATCTACTGCTGCCAATCTAAACATAGATACAGCTAGATCTACAACACCACAACCACTCCAACAGGACTATTAAGGCTCATGACATTGGCAGCATGACAGAAATAAACTGACATCTACAGAACACACATATCTCAGTGCAGACTGTGACAGTGAGTTCGGTGGTCATCTCTACCCCGTGGAATTCCTGAGCAACCTTAATCCACCTGGCCTCCTTCCACATTAACTAAGACTTAAAGTAAATACACCGGTTATGCTGTTAAGAAATTTGAACCCATCAGCTGGACAAGTTTACTTATTAAAGCACTGGACAATAGAGTAATTGAAGCACAAATCATGACAGGAACACATACAGGGAATATTGCTTTCATACCATGCATCACTCTCACAGACAGTAAGCTCCTATTCACAGTCAGTAGGAGGCAGTTCCCCTTGAAGCAGTCCTATGCAATGACCATCATCAAGTCGCAAGTACAAACATTGAAAAGAGTTGGCGTCTATCTGCCTCAACCAGTGTTAACATATGGCGATGTCAAGGGTAACAAGTTGCTGTGTTCTACATTTCACATTTGGCAAACCATCAAATGAAAACGCATGCCACATAGACAATGTCGTGTACCAGTCAGCTCTAATTTTAATGTTGGCGAGTCCTTTTTACATATTTTTTTCCACAAAAATCCCCGAGAAATCGCGGGCATTCTACTAGAGAAGAGCATAATTATACTAATACACGCTTTCAAAAAAAAGTTTCTTGAATAGATACATAATTGTACTCAGATTTTGTTTCCATAGTCAAGTCATAATGAAGCAGACTTAATCAGTTACTGCTGTGAACTCAAGATGAACTTTAATCGATTGAGAAGTCTTTTGTTGAAATGGACTTGTACTGAAAGTAGCGATGTCAATTAATTTTCTAGCATATTATTTTCTGTGAATATTAAAAGTTTAGGAATTTTAAAAAAGCCCGTTTCAGTTAGTTTTAAGTAATAATTTAAAAGCTATATCGATTTTAACATAGACAATGATAGAAAGTAAGAAAATTTGTAGGCTAAGAAGAAATTTTCAGCCCACGCAAAGGTAAAGGGCAAGTAATATCAAGCAAAACGAAGTAGGCTATGTTTATATTATTTAAAAAAATTATTAAGTTCGTTCGGTAAGATTATCAGAATCAAGGATTGCTTTAAAAAAAGTAATAGAAAAAATTTGTTCCCTAAGTCTCTTCTGTCCTCATCAAATAAGTTTGCTTCAAAGAAAGGAATATCAAATGGGCTTGAGAATGTAAGAGAGATCTAAATTGGAGTTCATAAATATTCTCTGATTATATATGTCTTTATCAATCGATCGCATTAAAGAGAGATGGAAAGCACTGGATGAATTCCCCTAAACGCAACATTAATTATTTTCCTTTAAAACAAAAGGAAAAGATCAAAGAGGTGAATGCAAGCATTCATCCTAGCAAACTTAAAGTAAATAATTTCCCATTCATTCAAGCATAATTATCTAAGTTTTTTTTATGAAAACCCAACTCACCATTGATTGTTATTTATAATCATAAATTGATTAAACGATTGCTCTGACAATTAATTACTGGAACCTGCAATCTTTTCCGTCCATGATAAATTAACAAAGCTTCATGGAGATTTCAGGGTAAAGGTTTTTATGAAAAGAAACGGCAACGATAACCATATGCTTTTTTTTGTCTATTGTGGAAAGAGACTTTGGACTTATGTAATCCTACAACTTTTTGTTATCGTGCTAAAAATTTCAACATTGAATTGTTGTGAACGCCACAAGTTGCACACGAAATACTGAGTTCAATGACTCAGAAACTCGCACATCGCACGCGTTTTGGTTTTAAAGAGAGATCATTATTTATTTTATTTTGTAGTGCAGTTATATAAAAGGCAAATGGCTCTACTGCGTTTTTACGTATTGGAAAAAAAACCCACCAGTAATTAGCTAGGATGAACTCGTTCTTGCATAGTTAATGGTGTGCTTTTGTGTTTTACTATTTCAGATTTCTCCACATTATCCACCCTTTTTTATTAATGACAGAACCGACCTTTTAACTTCACCTAAAAAAAATTTCCCTGTCTCGTTCTCTGCGCACCTACCAGTAACTAGACGCTTCGCCATGATGACGGTGAATAGCTGTACTTAGTGTCCAAACTTAAATCTAGACCTAGATTCTGGATCTTGCTGCAAAACAGAAATAGCATTTAAATGATAAACTTATCGATGTTGATGCTTGCAAAAATTTCCCTGCGCATTAGCATAATGCTTGTTTGTTTTTTTTTCCGTTGAAAGAATCATTTTGAGGCCCTACTGCTATAATTTACTTTCATCCTTGAAGCCTAGTTACGGCATTTTTACGCCTGTTTAGTAGAATGAAACAAATAATTTACGGCAAATTGTTGGATATTTTAAAAGATATACGCTTAAACTAGTCCTGCAGATTAACTAGCATTGTGTCATTTCAAACTAGACAACGAAGTTGAGAAATGAGAGACAAAATCAAATGAGAAGATTTTTTTAAAAAAGGGTTAGAATCGAAAAGGCAATCTGTGCCTGTTTGTATTTAGAAGTCAATATCTCAGTGTGTCGAAGCGAGAAAATCACCTTTGTCATTTATCAAGCTCAGGCCCAAAGATGTCGAGACTGGCTCTAATGATCTCTCACGACCGCGGGGAGATTCCCTGGCCTTTGCTGCCCCTCTGGTTCCAAACTTGACTGCCCAGCACGAATCGGTCAGAACATGGCTTCACTGGCATTTAGATCCTTTGTTGATGAGGCTATTATATTCGTGGAAGAGATCACTAGCATCATCATCATCAAAGTCGAAAATAAGGGTAGGCTTGATTTTATTTTTGGAGAAGCCGACTTTATTTCACTTTTCTTTTTATTAAGTTTTTATTTAAGTCTGATATGTTGCTTCATAGACACCTTTGCTGTTCTCTGATACTGAATATTGTAAGTTTAACTCAAGTTTCAGGAAGGACATCTTTAAGTCTATAAAGCAGAATTTGACTGACATAATATTGTGTTTGTTTTGGTGGTGCGACAGAAGAAAAATCATAAAAACACTGGGATCAAAAGAAGCAATCGAGTAGCATAACGGCTTTGAAAAGTTATAATCTATCGAGATAAAGTTATTTTTTCCTTATACTGCACAGTCTCTATCTTGTGTGAAATATTCCTTCCACGACCACAGAAGAGCAACGCAATTCTCTCACCACATAATTTGGTTATATTTCAAATAATCTACAATGCCAGTATGCCTGGGCGCTACGATGCAAACTGGTGACGTTGTCTGTCAGAACACTCAGTATAAGAATTGGGGCTGATCTGCCCAACCTGGAAAAATGCGGAGGATCGGAAATAAGCAGGTATAGCGGCTGATCCATAATACCCAAAACGGCTTGAGTGCAGCAACGCAAATTGTTCCCTCTCCCTTCAAAGAAAGAACAGAATAAAATAACTTAAGTACAAAATGCTCCAATGTTCCAAATTGCTTTTAATATCTCCTTTAATCTTTCAAGCATAACACTAATCAGATGGTATCCAACTGGTGCGAAACAAAGATTTAGCCTCTTAATCGCTTTATGGGCTTTGGGGGTGAAACGAGGGTCAAGAAATGTTGGGCAGGATCTGTCATGAGATGTCTGAAATCTATTTAAACCAGTAAGGTAAATCTACGATAGGATACACAGCTATATCAACTTCGTAGGAGACGAAATGAAACATCATAGAGAATTGATGCGCGTGTTTACTTTAGAATATAGGCGCTATCAAGATGCAAAGCTGTGTTTATCTAGCTGTTATTCCCTTATTTTATGTTTACTTTATTATTGCACAGACATAATTTTGTCTTCAAACTTTCATTTTTCTTTTTAATAATTTTCCTTTTTGAGTTTTTTTTCCTCCTTCGTATGAAATAAAGGTTTTCTTTCTTTGTTTTATTTTTTCGATAATCACTGCACCACACATAACTAAGCAGATATTTTTTTTGGTTTATTTATCAATTTTAAACGCGTTTTTTTATAATCAAACGCAGGGGAAATTAGTGGCATTGTCATTTATATAAAAATATCTTTATTCTCTTGACTTAATTTTTCACCATTGAGATGGCTGCTACTAGTTACAGTAGCAATATCGAGATTTAACGCCCCCAATTAATTCGCTTTTCCAATCCATTCTTCACATGAGTATTTAATCAACATCAGCGCTAGGCTTCCGCGTTTAGTTTGATTTAAAAACAAGGAATACTGTTGTATAGAGCGTGTGGAGACCTGGTACTGATTTCAACTTGCGGTTCACGAGAGGAATATTCATTTCTTCGACGGTTTCAGTTCACACCAGTAATCGCATGGAGGTGTAAATGAGCGCTTTCAGGAAAAACCTTTGTGTCACTTAAGTGTATCCTTTCGCTGGAAATGATTGGTTGCGGTGCAAATAAATACTCGTTTTGATTTGGGAGAGAACTTTTAAAATAAAATAAAAACAAAATATTGACTGTAATGTGAATTGCATTCTTATTGGATTCACAGATTTTTCCCTTGAGAATCATAAAAGAAAGCGAGAGAAAGCCGGATTTCAATTTACAAGCCAGCAACTTCGGCAAAATAGTGTCTGAGAGTTGAGATTGGCTGAGCGTAAATGGAGGTAGAGCTCAAAAGATCAATAGCTTCTTCATTTTTTGAGTTATGCTTCTTTTCGGTAGAAAGCTTAGTAAGTAGAGACTATTGTTTTATTCTTCAGGCCTTGGACAGATGGTAAAAGGTCTACAGTTAAAAACGAAATGGAAAAGATAACAGTTTGTGATTGTTTCAAATTCTTTTTTTTTTTATTATTATTTTTTAGGGGGGGGGGGGTCATAAATTTCTAATTTGTGGAGTTGAATTCTTTCTTTCAGAATTCTTTGAAAACAAAGGAAAGAAATGCAAAAACTAATAAATAAGAATTCTAAATGTTAAAAGAAATTGCAACGACAAGAGCAAAACTACCTAAAATTAAAAATAAAAGAAGATTAGGATTCTTAAAGTTTTTTTTAAATGAAAGTGCAGTTTAGTCATTACTCCCAGACCGCTTGAAAAACAAGAGCTAACCATTTCTAAAAAGTTCAAGGTATCGGCCTACATACGGCCTACATACTGAAAGTTTTCTTAATAAAGAAAAGGGTTTTATTGTGTACTTTCCCTTTTACATGTATTTAAATATCTAAACGTCCTTAAAGGCCATAAAATGCCACAAAAGTGTCACGAGCTGCACTGCTTTACGGAAAATCATTTTATTCGCACTAACATGATAAGCTTTTCAAAGGACCCGAAATTATTTTCGGGTTTTATAAAACATCGGAAAAGAGTTAATTCTACATTTTCTAAATTTGTTTTGAAATCCTTTTACACTCTTATAAGACGGTAAAGAAATCTTGCAAATTAATTCCTGAAGAGTTTTGCCTTGCGACAACTTAATAGCTGCGAGATTTTCAAACTGACATCATTATGAATGCAGACAAGAATCTATAAAAATTAGCCAACTCCTCTTATTTATTTTTTTTTTTTAAATATTTTTAGCGATTTCGAAATGTCGAATGGAAGGATCAATTATAAATGTCTTTTCTGAGTTTTTCAAAGCTCGAAATTTCCCTAAGTTTTGGGGAAATATCTAAAATGCACTGCAACATTATTTACTTTGTATTATTGGGAAGTGATAAAGTGGAAACAAGAAATAAAGTCTATTTATATTGGCGAAACTTATGTTTCTTTTCTGAAAGGAACGATTCATGGCAGCAACAAGAAGAAAAATTGCGGCGGTGGTTATATATCCATTAAGAGCAGAAGAGATGTAGGTTTATCGAGTGAACGAGTATTGATTCCCTGCGATACACCATCTATTTCCACTTAGTGTATATCGAATAACTTCTATGGTCTTGATTCTCCCCTATCTGATCTCGGATCAGCCAAAAAAAAATCATAGCGACTTCTTCTTCTCCTTGTTGTTGTTGTTGCTGTTCTTCTTCTTCTTCTTCTTCTTCTTCTTCTTCTTCTTCTTCTTCTTCTTCTTCTTCTTCTTCTTCTTCTTCTTCTTCTTCTTCTTCTTCTTCTTCTTCTTCTTCTTCTTCTTCTTCTTCTTCTTCTTCTTCTTCTTCTTCTTCTTCTTCATCTTTTTCTACTTCTTCTTCTTGTTCTTCTTCTTTTTCTTGTTCTTGTTCTTGTTCTTCTTCGTGTTCTTCTTCTTCTCCTTCTTCTTCTTCTTCTTTTTCTTCTTCTTCTTCTTCTTCTTCTTCTTCTTCTTCTTCTTCTTCTTCTTCTTCTTCTTCTTCTTCTTCTTCTTCTTCTTCTTCTTCTTCTTCTTCTTCTTCTTCTTCTTCTTCTTCTTCTTCTTCTTCTTCTTCTTCTTCTTCTTCTTCTTTTTATTATTATTATTATTATTATTATTATTATTATTATTATTATTATTATTATTATTATTATTATTATTATTATTATTATTATCATCATCATCATCATCAACATCAACATCATTATCACATCATCATCATGATAATTTTTATTCCTATGAAGTTTCGAATGAAAAGGTACAAGTTATAGCTTAACTTGTAATCTGTGTATGTACTGCACTAACAGCCTTTCAACAGACGTTTGGGATAAATAAGTGCAGCCTTGCACAGACATTATCCCTGACTCTTAAACAGGTTCAACTTCTCATACAAGAGGGCATTCATTTTCTCTTGGCCAGTTCTGAACCGGAAAATGATCATCTGGCCTGTTCTGTTTGAACTCTGATCGAGTCTGATTGGTCATGCCCCGCGTGTTATTTCCATCTTTTACTGATCTGACCTGTTTTTGACTTGATCTCTTTTGAGGAGGTCAAAGACGGTTGAGCAGGAAAGTGCCTTGAATTTCTTGACACCAAAGAAAATGAAATTCAAAATGGCATTTTGAGAAAATTAAGACTGTTTGAAATCAATATGCTATTTATAAACGACAATCTATTTTTTTAAATGTTTTTTTTTTTCGGAGATACTACATAAAGGTCTATATTTTTACTGTCAATATAATACTTAAAAAGAGCCAGTAAAGATACTTTTATCTTGTGATAGTATGTAAGCCAGATGTAATCGTTATTAGGCTAAACGTATGATGTCGACACACGACACATAGGTGAATGAAACAGGTGTTTGACGTTGTAAGCTGCATGTTTTTTTTGGTGTTTGAAAGAGATATTTTTGTGTTCCGGTAGTATTTTTCTTTCTTTTCTATTTTTGAACGATTTTATAACATGCATCGTATTAGATGGGCAAAACGTTAAACTATGAATATTGTTCTATGAGTCCTTGGATAATACAATGTGCTTAAACTAAAGATAACTTCACGTTGCTGTAAGCAGTAAAAAAAAATAATGGAAAGCGGAAAGGATTTGCATAAGTATGTTTTAAACTGAGTAGCTAGTGGTTTTAGGGTGATAGTGATACTGAAAGTGCTGAGAGATAGTCGTACACGATGTCTTAAGAGCAAACAAATATGCACAAAAGAAATCGATTTTATACCGAAGTCAGCATCCTGTAATGGGAAAAGAACACCATAGAGGGAGCACTAAAAGTTTGAAATTTTCTCTCTCTCTTTTAAGTTGTTGAAAATAATACCATGCTATGGAACTAAGATCAATGGTATCAACTGACGGAAAGAATGTTGATTAAACAAGCTCATTTCTACCTAAGCGAAGCTAATGTTCGAACTCTTATTATTATTATTGTTTCAAAGTTCAAATGAAATACATGACTTATTTCCTTTAGGCAATACAAAATCTTCATATTAAGCTTATCGTAATTCTATCTATAATTATTCAGTAGAAGAAAAATACTGGATTTGATTAATTTGAGGTAAAAGTTGTTGATGTTTTTCCGACAAATTTGTTCAACTATACGATAATTGTCTTTTTTTAAAGCAGGTCTCAATAAGAAGGTGTAATGAAAGTCAAGCCAACAGTAATAACGATAAAGATTACAACGGTGCTAAAAATACCAGGATAAAAAGCAAACAAAAATAAAAAGAAAAAAGAAAATCATGAAAAATATAATGCGATTCAAGTCGGTTATATAATGAAATAGCAAGAGCTTTTCAGCAATGGAAAGTTTTTTCTAAACATTATAATTATAAACGACGTTGTGAAAGGAAAGTTCAAGTAAGTTGGAAAAAAATTTCCTATAGCATCTTTTAATAACAATTTTTTTTTTTATAACTAAAAGCGTGTAAAAGGTTAACATAAAGAGAGTGTCAGCTCAGAACTTCGTTTGCCTACAAAACCAACCGACTTAAGCTTCTTATTAGGGTTGCTATGGTAACCAAACCTCACTGATGAAACTTAGCTGAAAAAAAAATTAAATTAAAAAAAATTTGTCAGGGAAATTAGTATTTCTTGTTGGTGAGATTTAGATGACCTCTTTTGTCTCCAATTTTTTTTCTTTTTGACTTTGTCTATGTGGACATTCACATTGCCCGCATGTACCTAAAATATATATTTGTTGTTATAATGTTTTTGTATCAACGCATCAACCTTTAGGTTTACTCGTTGGGTTATTTATATAAGCAACCAATTTAGTTCGTATATTTGTTGAGGACTTCTTTCTTTCGTGGATTAATTTCTTTTTTTCTAATAATTTTCTTGAAACCTTTTTTGTTTTGTTTTGTTTTTGTTTCTTTGTTTTTTTTGTTTTGTTTTTTTAATCTTTGGCCAATTTCCGTGGGTCACAGTTGGACTGTTTTAACCATTATTTACGAATTACTATCGATTTTTTTTCTCTGCGTTGGCGTCGGAAACTGCCACGGGTTGTGGAGATGTATAGCTCTTTCCAAGGGTTGTACAACTTGGTTCGGGCCTTGATATCTTGTGATGAGTTAGTGGCTCAGTTTTTTTTAAATGCTGTTCTAAATGTGTTTGCAGAGGGGTTATAATATTCTCGATGTCAGCATATTTGTTTCTTCTCCCACATGCGTATAGAGTTTTCTTTTTGTCTCAGTCTTTTTCAACCGGTTTCTCTATATCCTCTGCCCCTCTCTTTACTTCTCTCTTTTTATCTGGCTCTCTTTCTCTCTCTCTCTCTCTCTCTCTCTCTCTCTCTCTCTCTCTCTCTCTCTCTCTCTCTCTCTGTTGATCACTTGCTCTTTATCTCTTTTTCCTTCTCTTTTAATCTATATCTCTACTTCTATCAAGATTTACTAGGTTAAATCTCATTCTTTCTTCTCCATTCCGATTCTGTCTCTCTATCCCATTCTGTCTCAAATCTCTCGCTGCTCCTCTTACCTCTTTTCTCTTTTTTTTGGCATCTCTCTCTCTCTCTCTCTCTCTCTCTCTCTCTCTCTCTCTCTCTCTCTCTCTCTCTCTCTCTCTCTCTATCTATCTCTATCTATCTATCTATCTATCTATCTATCTATCTCCCTCTTTATCTACCTATCTGCCTATCTATCTATCTTTCTACTATTTACCAATCTATCTATCTATCTCTACTGCTCTTTTTCTGTCCCTCTGTATTTAATGTTTTTTATATCTTTCGATCTCCCATCTTGCCTTTTCTAACTATATAAAACGTGTGTGTTCTTACGAAACAATCGATATTGTTAATTCCCTTGTCTGACTACTCAATGATGAGCTCTATCATTAATTTGTACTTTACCTCCTTTCTGCCGCCGAGAACATCTTTCGCAACCGTGCCTCTATAAATTCCTCCCCACCCCTGCCCCCCCACACACACACATATATATATATATATATATATATATATATATATATATATATATATATATATAGAGAGAGAGAGAGAGAGAGAGAGAGAGAGAGAGAGAGAGACTTTTCGTTACATATTCTCTATCGCATCTATTATCTATCTAGCTATCTAGCTATTGTTTCTCTATCTATCTACCTAACATTTATTTATCGATCTATCAATCTATCTAGCTTTTCCCTATTTCTTCATCTCCCACTTGTCAGTATATCTTCACCTGTTTCCATCAATATATATCTGCCTCGGTGTATCTAGATCGATCTCTAATCATAAATATCTTTCTTTTCAAAATGCACTTATTTTCTCCATTTACAGCAATAAACATCTAGTTCTTTCGTTCGCACACTATTTTATTTTCGCGTCCATTCCAACGTCATAATGATACAATCATGCTTCAATTTCAATGCTCAAAAACATAAAGTATTATTTATTTTTCCTGCACTGAGAAAACATATAACGAGGAGCGGAGATTCAGATTACCTTGACATTACAATAAATTGCTTTAATAAGTGTTTTGATTTCACCTAGTGCAAGTTTAAACAATAATGCTCATTTTAACCTGTGAAATCTCGTTGATGAGTCATGGTGAAATGTATCGAGCAATCAACTCACTTGATACCTGACCGTTTCAAATCATATTGTATTCCAACTTATCTAAGCTGCTTCATGAAATATGGATAAAAAAAAAAAGAAAAAAAATGTTTTTAGTCTAGAATTTCTTCAGAGCTAGTCGAGTTTAAACCATTATTATATCACTAAAGGTGAGATCATTTCAATTATTAAATTTTTATTCCGCTCTTATAAAAATTAAGTTAGATTGTGTTTAAGAATCTAGAGTTCAGAATAACTATGTTCAAATTGAGGAAAGCTAGACGTTTCAAGTATATACTTGCAGAGGCTCCATACAACAGTTGATGTTATTTTAAAGCTTATTTTTTTCCCAAAACATTTTTGTACGAGTACAAGGACCATTAAATATATATTGTATTTATATCGAAAGATCACTTTTAAAAGAAAAATACTCATACAATCCCCAAAAGTCAGAGTAAATCCCCCTATTTCACTTATGATCGAACCTAAAAATTGAAAGCAAATGATCTCATTATCCAAAACAAGAATCACCCAGCGGTCACCCGAAAATTGATCTAACATGTCAATTCGGCTCATTCTCTGCGGAACCTGATTTTCTCCAGCATGTTGGCCCCAATCAGACGTCTACATTTATCATAATCTCCGAGCGCCATAAACATGGCCTAACCTCTCCTCCCACGTCCTCCGCCTGGGTCTGGTTTCCGGAGGAACAAGGCGCTGGTCACTACTACCCGGTGTAATGGGTCTGTCTCCAGGCGTTAACGACTTTTCCAGACTCGAGAGACAATTACTTCTTGGACATTAGACTTGAGCCTGGTCAGCTCAGAAGACAGTTGGCTTAAAGAGTGCAACTGCGTAACACGGAGCTAGAGGTAATCCAGATGGTTTTGGGAAGGGTCAATGTGGATCAAATATGCTGCTTACAAAACTTGCTGAAAATTGCTTCTACAAAACAATTTGGTGAAATTAAGTTAATTGTTAAAAACTTGACCATCCGATATTTTTTTATTACAATAATACCATTCAAGACTTAGTTTTCGTGTTGGTAAATTAATGCTCAATTTTCAAATCCAATCATTTTATCAAAATAATGATACTCTAAGATTTTCAGTAATATTTAACTAAGAGAGAAATCAAGCTCGTTATTCAATGCAAAAAGAATCTTTAAAAAAATGAAATGTATCGTATTCCAAAACAGCCCAAGTTACCATAGTAACAAAAGTTAATTCCGACGACAATCATAACTTTGAGAGATACACAATTTGGTTTAAGACTCTATAGTCCCGTCAATATATTTTTTCTACACAAGCTAAACGCGTTAGAGCGTGCTTAAGCTTCTAAGCGCTATGATGACGTGATTGCATCAGCTTTTTAAAGCTAAACCAATGAAATCATCTCTGTTATTTTCTCGTAATTTGCACCTCTGTAAATGAATTGTCTTCTAGGGTCGCAGTGGGTGCGCACAGCAGAGGACATAACTAATTTTTTTTCAATCCCAATACAAAGTATACTTTGACTAAAAATACTATTGGTAAAGAGACTCTCTGGATCCCATCGAGCCAAATATATGGCAAAATTTAATCGAAACCAACCAGACCGTTTTGATAGAACGGATTACATTAATTGTTATTATTAGAATTAACATTCCTCCAGAGTATAGCAAACGAAAGATTCTTGTAGATGTTGGCTGAGCGGAACTTCTTTTCCTAGCGTATGAATACATTATTTTTATCTTTCTAAAGACGATGGTTAAGACTGAATCTACAGGATAGGAGAGGGAGAGCTACAAAGCTAGCTATGATAAACAATTAAAACGCTTGAATTGTACCTGTAATGTGAGATGCGGGCCAATCGATGTAGAATTATGTGAATCATATAGGGGACCAGTTAGTTCAGCTGTTTGTTCATCGATCCATGTCGTTGGAATCAAATAAAAAAGATACGCTCATGACGAACGAGAAGAATCTATGGAGCGCTGTTGTTCCAAATCCTATTCGTTTGACAGGATGGAGAAAAATGCATTAGCAATTCTGCTTGTGCAAAGCTAGAGGTTAAATAATGCATCACATATGCTTGACAAATTTATGTTTTGTTAAAGCATCTGATGTGGATAATTCTGATAGACGAGTTAAAGGCTATTTTTCCTTAACAGTAAAATGCTGAACAGTATTTTTGTTGATTATCTAAATTGCTTTGCTACGAAGATCACATAACGTATGTTCTTTAAAAAAAAAAAGAAAAAGATTTTACACAACATTTGACGATACAATCTGTTATATTGATTGCTTAAATTGTTCTTCCATTAATAGGCTACGCTTAATATCAAAATTTATTGTTTATCTTCAGCCTTCTTATAAAATGCATCGAAAGAATTGATTTTTAAGGTGCATTTAAGCATACTCTATTAGGATCTTGTCTTAATATAAGCGAACTGAATATCAGAGTTAATTCTTTTGCTTACTGAAATTGCAAACTAATTTTTCCTTTAAACAACAGTGAATAGATTTAGCAGATTTGCGTCTCCAGACGAATATAACAGGAATTAAAAAAACTGTTTGTGGTTATAATCTGATTTTCGAGAATGAAGTTATTTGAAATATAAAGTAACATGATTAATGCTACACTATCGTTAGTTCACATTTGTTTGGCTCTAGCGAATGTATTTTTTTTTAATTTGTGCTTGGGAAAGGTGATAAAATAATAAAGCTATCCATCCCCATCTCACCGTCTCTGCCTCTCTCTCTGTCTTGTGTGTGTTTATCTCTCTCCCCTCTCTCTCTTACTTTCTCTCTCTCTCTCTCTCTCTCTCTCTCTCTCTCTCTCTTTCTTTCTTACTCTCTCTCTCTCTCACTGTGCAAGTTTGCACTTATTTATTTATCTCTGGTCATTGCTCCTTTTCATTATCCCTCTATATTTGCATTTTTCTTTCTCTTCGCACTATCTCCTTCTCTCTCCATTCCTTCTCTCTCTTCATCCTCTTTCATCTCTTTCTTCTTCTTCTTCTTCTTCTTCTTCTTCTCTTCCTCCTCCTCATCCTTCTTCTTCTTCTTCTCGTCTACTTCAATTTAACCATTTGTTCTAGTTTCCTTTAGATATTATAACTAGTAAGCTGTCTGATTTTCTGTCCCTCAGTCTGTTTTTTTCTCATCCGTTCCACTTCATACTTTTATTACTCATCCATGTAACGAAGTACCTAATTATTGTAAGCCTCCTCCCGTTCATATAAAAGCTTTGTAAATTCTTATTACAATGTTATCGATATTACTTTATTATCGATGTTTTGCTCCTTCTCTCATGCTCGAGTAACCCAATCATGCTCCACCGTGCTACTCTCAGCCATAGCTGTTTGTCATCTGGAAAGTAGGCTCATTCGTTCAACACGTTTTTTATTGCCAAAAAAGACTTAGATATCAATGTTTCATATCTATTTTGGCAAGTTAATTATCGTGTTTAGCTGTTCCTGATGTGTTTGCAGTATCGAACGTTAACAGGCTTGATCAATCGACAAAATATGATCTAGCGGACGGGGTTACGTTAAGCGTATAAGGAAAGAAACTAATTTAACAGAGTAGGCTCACAAATTATTATTTAGTGTTGAATGCAGGTATTTGAGTTTTGTTGAATAAAAAAATGATGCGCTCATCTCACCAGCTTCCCAACCCCATTCCCACGTGCAATCCCTTTTTTTTCCCTCTCAAATGCTCTTATTCACTCTATCTTGACCTTTTCGTCTGTTTTCTATGAAAATTGTTACCAATCTCTAAAACAATACATAACAATCACAGTTAGCAAACTTCCCATACCCTTTTATTATTTTTTTTTAAATAATAAAGTTGTAATATCTAGGATGGTTAAAACGACTTTCGCAGTCACCAACAACATCTCAGTATACATTCAATAACCAAAAATATCGCTCAATGTTTTCATCTGTGTCCTTGCAAAACAAGCAAATAGAGAGCTTTGGTTTACCAAGACCGATGGTGTTTTCTCGGTAAGCCATTTATCTTCTGAGCTCTTAAATGTATGCAGTTTAGGGGCAGAGATCTTCACAAGATTGATAGCCCAGTTCAAAACAGTGTCTGGTGAGCACAGTTTAAAGTGGCTCCGTGAGTATAGTGGGTTTAGGCTCTATGGGTTTTTTTTTTTCCTAAAGTGCACCATTAGACTATTTCCTTTCTCTGATAGTGCTGGTTAAAGTTGTGTGGTACATAGAGATCAAATATCAGCGGAATGGCGGTGCGTTTCTTTCATGTGTTCTTTCTAGGTTCTGTCTCTTTCTTTTC
>JAWDGP010002819.1:115000-127500 GCA_033675545.1 Elysia crispata | reverse complement strand
GCATTGTTGATTGTTGGTTTTTGACAGAGAGCGAAAAAGTCTAGTGACCTGATCATAAGTATAATAACTGTTAAAAATTGTGGGGGGTTTACGTTTCTTTATGCGCATGAATAAATGAATTCAATAACAGCTGTAACTGAAGAGAGGATTATGATGGTTCTGATAATGAAGATGATGGTGGCGATGGCAATTGAGATAATGGGCATATTCTTGAAAAGAATGACGTTGAAAGATTTACTTTTAATTTGGAGCCGGTTTTATAATGTCCAATCAACAGCAAGCCACTCAACTTGAGTAATCGAGCAATGCATAAACAAATTAATTTTATTGGCTTTCACAGTCGCTTCACTTTGCCCAAGTCCTTGGTTCTTCAAAGTTCCCCAATTGAATAATATCCTATCACCACAAAGCTAGACATGAAGTTCTTCCAAAATGGCTCATTATTTTATGCGGTACATTTTTTGAGTATTTGATAACTGAATACTTCGACGGTACGAAAGGTCTTGAAATTGAAATTGACAAAGAGCATAGCGACATTAGTTGTTTCATACTTTACAAAGTCCTCGGTGTAATAAAGATAAGATTTTTTTCATTAAAGAGTTTAAATCAGAGTCAAAAATGATACTGAGAAAAGGAGATCAAGTGGCAAGCGAAGAAAATAATCAGTGAATAAGACTCGCATAACTAAAGGAAATAGAAGTGGAATGTAGGTTATTGTGGATGGTAAATGAGAGAGAGAGGGGAGGGAGAGAGAGAGAGAGAGAGAGAGAGAGAGAGAGAGAGAGAGAGAAAGGGAGGGAGAGAGAAAGAGAGGAAGAGAGAGAGACATAGAGGCAGAAACAGAGAGAGACACACAGAGATACTGAGAGAGAGAGAGATTGGGAGAGAAAGGGGGGGGAGAGAGAGAGAGAGAGAGAGAGAGAGAGAGAGAGAGAGAGAGAGAGAGAGAGAGACATATACAGACAGGAAGGGAAAGGCAGAAAAGGAGAAAGGTATGAGAGAACAACCCGCAAAGTTTCGGTATATAAAAATCTTTATCTCTGAGTAACGAAGTAATACCGAGGTTTATCTTAGCTTGTTCAATCAATCAATTCTTAAGCATCTTTGGGCAGAGAACGCCCGAGAAACCTAATTTGTAGTCCAGGCATCTTGCGGCTTGTAAACGCGGACGGAGGGTGCATGGACCTGTTATGTTTGGCTGAGTCTTGTTGGTCTTGACCACTTTATATGTGGGTGAAGAGAGCGGACCTTCGATCTTACCCTCTGTTTACATTAGGATGTCTTGTCTGGGAAGAAACACGACCAAACCGACTTCAGTTAACGTATACATTTATCTATCTGGCCAAATCAGGACGCGGTTTTC
The DNA here is from genome assembly GCA_033675545.1 of Elysia crispata. Taxonomy (NCBI): domain Eukaryota; kingdom Metazoa; phylum Mollusca; class Gastropoda; family Plakobranchidae; genus Elysia; species Elysia crispata. Next base: position 126,137 of record JAWDGP010002819.1, on the reverse strand, counting down.
TCAGTCATGTTCCCATCAGCTAACCCTTGGTAAAGAAAACTTCTTTCCTGGAGCAAATTAGTACGTTCACTGAATGCATTTAATACCATCTGTTTGGAGCATCCTTGCGTAGTGGCGTCACAACGTTTTGTTTATATCACTCCTCAGAAACAGGTTACGTAGTACCTATGTTGCAGAGATGATGTGAGTTTGGCTAAGCAGATGGTCGCAGGAAACTTCTCTGGAGATACAACTTCTGGTTCTGAGCGTTTCTCTCTCTTGCTTCTTTTACCAGTCTTTTTTTTTTTTTTTTGTTCGTTTTTTGTTTTCTTTTTACATTTTCTATTTTGAACCTTACCGATTTCAAAAAGGATCATTGATGTTTTAGGTAATAGCTATTGATGAAAAGTCTTTTACTTGATTATAAATTGATTTTAACGGAGCTTTTTACAATGCACTGCCTTTTTTATTACTTTTCCCCTCTCTTTTAGATGCTTTCGTTATATTAAATTTGCGTTAATTCCGCTCTTATAACATTTTCTGTAAAGATCAGTCTTACAACATCATGGTCAAATCAGTTTTAAAATCTGTGAAGGCTTCGTCGGTGTCTTCACAAAATTGCGTTGCACAGTGTTTGAGAAAGAGATTAAGAGAAGAAAGAAGAGAGAAAATAATGAAGAAAAAGAGGTACAAAGAAGAGACGAAAAAAAAGAATAACAGAGAGAGTTTCCGAAGAGAGAAAGACAAGAAGAGAAGGAAGCGGCTGGCGGATGAGGTTATGCAAAGGAGACGCTGGCCCAACGAACTCATTTTGAAAAAAACATCTCAAAATCAAGTTAGCTGTCTCGTGTGACATTGAACAAATCGGCAAAATCGAAGTTCAAACAAACCTTAATGGAATCTTAGTTTGAATACACTGGCGTTTGTTTGATTTGTAAGTTTACTCTGAACTCATGGACAACCCGTACTATTCTCTTTAGTCTGTGAAAAGCTTTTCGTTCTAAACAGATAGAATTACATTTTTCCCTGTCATTATCGTATTCGATAGTGAGTACTTCAAGAACTCTTTCATTCATATCTGAGGCTTTAGACTCACTTGCATGTAACCTGGTGTATTTGATTTAGTTTTTTTAAAATAAAAGAGAAGAGTAGAACTTGGGTTTCAGATTTTGGAATTTTTTTTACCGCCCAGCTCTAAGTTTTATTTCATTGTTGCTCAGACTGTTTATGTAAGTTTGTATATAATTAGAATTTTTACTTGTCCATGTATGTGACCAATGCATTGCTATTTACAAACCCTTTTGGAAACAGAAAACAGAACACGTTGGTTAAATTTCTACTTTATCGTTGGTATTTTAATCAATAGAACTTTGCTTAAGCTACTGATTTTCTGCGAGAATTTTTTCCCAAAAAGAACAGGCCTCCTGTGAACCCTAACTCCGGGTCATGATTTTTTTTTTTTTTTTTTTTGGTCGGTCTAACTTTTGAGTTACAAATAGCTTTCCTTTGTTAAGGATGTAACATTATTTTTGCCCAGCCTCTAATGTATTTGACATCTTCAGAATTTATTTGATCAGAAACGTTCAAACAGCGTAATTTGTTTCGGTTGCAGTCAAATTTCACCATGTTTTCCTTTGACTTGCCTTATTTCTTTTCTTTCTCCTTGTAAATTTACATTTGCGTTTGTTCTTGAGATAACTTAGCTTAGCTCTTGGTGGTTCAATATTAACTTTTGTAGTAAGCTGAAGTGAGGGGGGCGGAGGAAAACTTCTTCTTTCTTAAATTGAGTTGTTTCAATCTCACAGACTTTATGTAATAAATCATTTGATATGTTTACACAAATTCTCTTGATTTATAAGAAGTATTTAGAAATGTTTTTACTTTGGAGATACGCCTTTATCTCAGTTTGTCGACATTTCATTATAACATTCTTAAAAACATCTCAGGTTAAAGTGGCAATTACCTCTATGAAAATTAATCAGAAGCATGTAATTGGTGGCGAGCACACCTGAATTTGACGGCGCAATTATAACATAGTTTTAAATAAAAGACTGAAAATTCTAACAATAGGAAAAGAAACTTTAGAAAAATATAACTCATTTATCCTGGGCTTAGGTTTAATATAAAAAACATTTTCATGCACACAACGTTTTTGTTTTGCAGGCTTTCGAGTCCTAAATACTTGTGTTAAAAACTAAGGTTTCAGAGATTGGTTAATTTGGGCAGAGTGCTGTTGCTGCCAATTTTATCATCGACATAGATACCTGCAGGTATAATCTTATTATTGTGAGACTTTGAGAGGGACGAGGGGAAATGAAGAAAAAAATGGCAGACATTATGTTAGGAAATAATCTTTGTCATGAAATCAAGCAGCTGCTCATCAAAGGAAGATTCTAAGAAGAGTGAAAGTGATCACACCATCATACATGAAGATGGGATTGGGTGGGTCTTGAATTGAGGGACAGTAAAAAGTGTCTGGTTCGTAGCTCTTGATTGAGCAACACAAGGAAACGGAAATGAAGTGAAAAAAACAATTAGGTTAAGATTGTAAGATTGAAATTAAGCAAGTGGGGCAGCTGCTACCTGACCAAATTGAAAGAATCGTGTTTATAAACTTCCCGGCACAGATGGATTTAAGTAACGATACAGTAGAACCGCTTTTTTATGTTGTAAAGATTGGCTTGCTTGATAATGAAGACACAGACAAGGGATTAACAGTTTGGCAAGTATAGCTATAATAAGCGCCCAATACCTGGAAATATGCATTTTAATGTTTAGGGTACATTACCTGTTCTCTGTAACGTTGCCATAAACCTCCTAACTTCTCTTAAATCTATTATAAGCTTCTTTCAGCCCAGAATACATAAGCAGCTAGTTGTCGCGTAATGCCTTGTCCGTAGATGAATTGAGAGTCATAACATCTATATTTCACCATCCCTGACGCTGGCTTGTTCGGCATGTAGAGAGGTTATAAGTCATTTTGCAGTTTATGAATTTTTTTTGTTTTTTAGTCAAAGTTTTGAACAGAGTTGGCTTAGCTTCTGTGGCTCTTGCAGCCAATGCCAGCGCTTTACTCTCTGTCAACGAAAGTGCTAAAAACATTTCAGTTATTGTGTTGAAAAATGTTTTGCTTCATTTGTGTCAGCACAAAATCATAGTTTGTTCATTTTTCTGGTTTTACTCTCTTGGCTGACTTTTTTTTTATGTGAAATATCAATAGCTTTTGAGCAAAACAGTGGACAAAAGCGATTTATTTTTTGAGGTAGTGAATCTGATCTTTTTTTTTTCTTTGCTCAGTTCATGCTTATAGTTTGAAATAAACCTCTACAATATGGGACCACTGTCTACTATTAAGAAATTTTATTTCCTTAAATCTTATTTTGTTATAGATCTCTACAAAAAACTGATACAGAACTTTCGATTTAAAAAAAGCGGCAGAGGAGTGGGGGGTGGAAGCTGCTCATTTGTTTAAGAATACAGAAGCGCGTCTCAGTGTCTCGTACCAGGAAGAGTTGCCAGTAATAGATCTCGATATACAATATCAATACTTCCTAATCTTGATTTTTCCCTTCTATTTTAGATCTAGATCTAAGACTGCTCTTTCAATGTTTTATGCCCTTTAAAGATACTCATAAAAAGCTCGATGCATTAGGTCGAAACTATTGTAGAATAAAAAATATACCATCGTATTGCGCAGCTGATCGAAAGCTTAGTCGAAACTCCTGTTACGTTGTTTTGAGACTCTCAAAGGAATTAAAGGCGTTATTGCCCTGTTTTCTATCTGTCAGTCGCTCCCGAGAGAGTTTTAACTCGATTATATCGGAGCTGCAGACAAGATTCGAGGGAGTTAAATAAGGTAAGTAGAGATAATGGATAGAGAATTCATCACAGAGATATTACATTTGTGTGGGTCATCTTCCGTCCTAAAAAAAACAGAACAGACATGTGGAAATTAAAGCAAATCTATATTCGTATGGTTTTGAAGCAGATAATTAAGCAGAGGGGAAAATTACACTGAAGTGTAATAAATAAGACCAGTTTTCCGAATCTCGAGTTCTCTATAGAAGGATGCAATTATGGTGGACACTGTGTGTTGTTTACCATGTTTAGGATTTATATTATAAATTGGAGGAAAACGAAAAAATAATTGGTTTCGATATCTATACCTACAACATCTTTTAAGCTTTTTGAAGCCTGCATCAAACACATAGGAACTAGATGAGGTTTGTTTCTTTTAAATTAGTTTAAACTTAACAGAGATAAATCAAAATGCTTGCTCTTTGGAATTGTAAGTGATTCCAAACTCACAGATAGTTCTCATTGATGTTGAAAATGGTTCGATTTCTTTCAGTTCAAGACTCAAAACCTTTTAGTTCATATTTGTTGCTAAAATCACAAGTAATAAACGGAGCAAAATAAAGCAGCCTTTAAATTTCTTGGAATTGGCAACAAGACATCAACCTGAACAACTTATCGGAGAAGCACCAACATCTGCTTTTATTATATCTACATTGGATTAGTTTGTCTTTTCTTGTCAGCTTATCAAACTATTATAACACATCGACAAAACATTTGATTCAAGATCTTTACTGTTTAGAAGGAAATACAAAAAGGGCTCTAAGTTTCACGCAAAGACTCATCCGAGAAAGCAGCGAAGATAAGCCAGTAATTAATAATTTTAATAGATAGTCTGCATCAATTGGGTCTTTGTTTTGTATGTTTGTTCGTTTGTTTCAGGATTCAACTTTTTTCTTCAATTTCATTGTGTACTTGGAATATTTATCTTATTTTAAGAGTACAGACGCTTTGAGATAAATGTATGACTGAAATAATTTGTCCACAGAATGACGCTTCAGTGTTCACAAAGGAAGCTTAAATACAAACAGAGCTGAGTCATTATTTGTGGTTTTATTCTTAGATTAGTCACCAGTGGTTGTTTTTTTTTTTTTAGTTTCAAGGGTTTTTTTTACACACGTAATATATTTATCAAGCAAATCAACTTCCAAAGATAAACAAATCCAGAAAAAAAAATATAGAAAAACCATTCAATCCTGAAAAACACGCACAATCGAACCACAAAAAAATTATAATAACACTCATTTCTAGCCGCCTTCTATCCTCAAAAAACAATTAAAGGAGATAAGGTCAAAACATCAACAGATTGATCAAGTATGGAGCGGACTCAGAAACATCTCTTGGAAAAGGCGAAATCTAATAAGAGGAAATGAAATGTCCCTGTTGAGGTAACTCAGAGCAGCATGCAAATGGGCTTTTTTAATTCGCTTTTTCATATTATATATCTTCATGTTAAGTATGATCGTTTTGGCTGTTTTAAGTGCAGTGACGCAAACAGTCCTTTTTTAGCTTTTTGTATGGTAAAATATGCGGGCAGTACACTTAATTTCTTATTTTGATGTTCGCAACTAAGTGCATTTTCTCCAAATAAAATTTTGTGTACCGATATGCAAATAATATGAAGATTGATTGAAGCAATAAAAAATCATTTGCAGGGTGTGTTACAGTACATACTTCAAAATGAATAATATCTATCTAGTATCTGACGTCTCCATCCACACTAAATAAAAGTTATTATTGCGGTAATATATATTGTCATAATTCACTTATGTGCAGAATGTCTTACTACCTAGTCTACAAATGTACTTGAAAGTGAAAAACAATAAGGAGGATATAAAAGCATTCCTTGTATTCATTCACTCGTGAGGTATGACATTAATATTGTCCCCTATCAAGCGTATCAAGAAAGATGGAAAGGCAAAAAAAAAAATATTGAAAATGTATTTTTGATTACCTATGAAATCATGCATCTGGCTTTCACCAAACGCTTTCATGGTGCAATTTTTCACAAAAAAAATATAAGGATCGAATTTAATATGCACAGTTACCCATGCATGGGTGAACGTGTATGAAGGGAATATAACTTTTTTTCATCTGTCTGCAACCGAGTTTTTGATAATGCCCTCCTTTGCCCTTTCTACCCACCCCCAATTTCCATCCCAAAATCCCCACTCCCCATTCCCCACCCAACAAAAGAAATGAAAAGAAAAAAAGGAGGGGAAGGAAAAGAACAAGATCAACTTTTTCATGCACACTTTCATTACAAAGTATCCAATGTCTTCAAAAAAATTAACTATTCATACGACATTTTATGGTCTTTGTTGCCTTTAGCGTCTTGTATTGAGTCTTAGATCAAGGCTTAAATTATGTCGGCGCTTTGAACAAGTAAAAATATTGTGAAATAAAATAAAGGAAAGTATAAGTCGGTTTACGAGTAAACAGAAATCGGGAAGTCTGGGGATTTTAAAAGATTGATGGAATTTGTTAATAGCATATGGAATTATTTTTTTGTTGTTTTTTTTTCCTCTGCGAAAACCACTACCTATACAATTTAAGAGGTAAATGTTTTTATTTCTCCTTTTCAATTTTTTTTCTTTATAAAACAAAAATCAAATGCTGATAAAAATCTTTTCAGAGCTTAAATCAATCTCATTTTATATTACGCTCTACAAATAGGTCTATTCCATTACATCTTCTGTTTTCTGCATTTAGGAAGAAACAAGTAGTTTAAGTTTCACTTTTTTAGATCTCTCTTTGCATATGGTTTTTTTATTTAACAGACATGGCATCAGAATATTTAGACATATCCTGAGCTTTCTTTGTTGGTTTTTTTGTTTTTTTTTCGTTTGTTTGTTTCTTTATATTTATATAAATGTGTTAGAGTAATTATTTCAACAAACACAATACAGAATGGAAATTTGTGGTGTAGGAGGGAATAGTTTCATTATTATAGAGGAGTGTCAGAGCCACAAAAGATGATAAGCACCAGCGGCGAAAGGCAATTCGAAGCAAGTTAGAGCGTCGAGTCTCTCTCCTTGGCTTGTAAGTTCTACCAAAGAAGATGGTCCTATGTTAAACACATACACATATTAACATATACAATATATATATATACTTACTCGTTTCTAGTTATTGAAGTAAAAAAAAAAAAAATAAGTTTTTGTAACGAACCATGACCTCATTTTACTTTCGGTCTATCTCGGCATCTGAATGGTGATATCATGTCTTTTATTCAGTCTAAAAGCCAGATCTAGATTCGCTTCACCATGACATTTTGTTTTCCTTTGAAAAAGAGAAAGATATCGAGGTTTTTTGGGATGGCTACTGGTTTGTTATCACTTTCTTACATCACGGAAGCCTTTTGTGTCTCATCAGGTCGAAAAGGTGAAATCGAGCCTTTCGTGGCTTCTATAATCTGACAGAACATGTCCAGCTTTATACTAAATTTGGTACAGGTCTCTAATACATTCAATCTTTCCAAAAAATACAATCTCTAGGAAAGTGACGAAATAGCTCAATACATTGATTATTTCAAATGTGTCTAATATATTTTTTGTTTATGCCAGCTTCTTCCCAAACGACATTTTAAAGACATACATCATTTCTATGCACCCGGCTGTATGCCAAACACAAACCCTCATTAATTTTCACCCTCTTGAGAGTCCTGCGTCGCCGATAAAGACGTCCCTATGGGAGCTACTAAATGAGTTTCCTCTCTAGCAGCCCAAGTCTTTAGACAAAGTTCTGGAGAAGGGTGCTTGAACACAAAAATCTGTCTGTCTTAAGAAACTCTTTCGTGGTGAGTGGGAAGGGAGGGGAAGAAAAAAGGTAGGGAAGAGAGAGAGAGAGAGAGAGAGAGAGAGAGAGAGAGAGAGAGAGAGTGAGACAGACAGACAGACAGACAGACAGACAGACAGACAGGGACACATAGAAGGAAAGAGATTAATGGGAGGGGGGAGGGGGGTGGATAAAGGGTGGTTGCTTACATTATTTTTTATCATAATGTGCTGATCAACTTGCTTGACCATTTGTTTGTTTTTTTAAAGATATTTTTTATTTGCTTACATTATCAAAAACAACTAATAGCACGAGACAATGACTTCTACTTATTGCATTTATGCGATAATCAGAGATAGACAGAATCACAGGCAGAATCGAACACGTCGCTACAAAATGATGGCTGAATCAGACCGTTTTTTTTTTTTTTTCTTTTTTCGATCAATATTGAAATAACAAATGGATATAATCAAATTATAGTCCAAAGTGTATTCAATAGATTTTGCACAATTAAGATAAGGACATTTTAAACTGAAAATAAATGAAGCTTACCGTGCAATACATACATAACGTAACAGCCAATAATAGACCAGGATAAAATACAAAGAAAGATAAGATTAGATAATGCAAGCCTCAGATAATTTGGAGATCAGTTTACACTGCAAAAAAAATGTAAATACAAGAACTGGAACACAATGGAACACAATGGAAACATTAAACAGGCAAGAGATAAAATGCATGAAAAATTTGCTTTCGATCAAGATTCATTGTCCCAGACGAGATCGTTCAAAGCAGAGCTAACAGACGTTAAAATATTGATTGGGGTAACTGTGGTCAGACAATATCATCAATGCTTCAAGAAAAGGAGAAGCAGACGTGATCAAGAGTTTGTAGGAATGATAGGATCAGTGGCGAGTGAAGAGCTCGGGAAACAAAGAGACATGCAAATCCAGGATAATGAGACGAAATCGTCTGGCTTTTGTTTTAATTTTGTTGAGAGACAACATAAATTGGGCCGTGACATAAAACTGTAAAGCGCTCGCCTTGAAAAAAAAAAATTAAATACAACAAATGAGAAACGGTATTAACACCATTTTATAAGCCAGCATGTCAATTTTCTTTCGGTTTTCTACTTTATTTTCGTTGTCACACAAGTTTTTATTTGATTCTCTATCAAACGGTACCATTTCTGTTTCGAAATAAAAAAACCAATTGGGATAGTTTTCCAAACTTCACTCAACGAATCAGCTTGAAAGCGTTTTGTAAAGATCCTCTGTTGAAACCACAAATATCAATTTTTAATTAGACTAAAAGCGTTTACTATAGCGTCCTATTTATATGTTTCAGTGAAGAACGAAAGGGATTCAATGAACCAATTCGTCATGAAAAAGCGATTGAAAGCGATGGATAAGTTGTGAAAACCTGATGGGCCCGTCGAAAGCTACCTCTCTTTTGAAACCTGTCACCAAGAGTCTATGATTAAATTCAACAGGAATTGCATGTAAAACTATCTTTAAAAAGGAACATTAGAATGTTCCACAGATAAACTCTTATCCGGTTTAACAAAAAAGTGCATAGATAAGACCATAGAAAATTTCTGCAGCGTTTTTCCAAAAATCGAGTCGATATTTACCTGTTTTGGTAGCTGTTTACAGGTCTAGATGGATATAACGACTATCATTAGTCACAGCCGGTAAAGCACGCTCCCAATCTGCCATTAGATTATTGAATCTTTTGTATTATTAGGTTGGCACGAAAATGAAAATCACCTCGCCAGCATTTTCTAGGCTTGTCTTTGTGCGGCTTTCATGGTAAAAGCAATCAGTAAACGGCCAGTGTCAACGGGATTTTGTTAACAGTGAAAACGGCCTGTCAGAAGCAGTTATATTGTGGATGGGCTGTACCAAACAATTGCTATCACACAATAGCTCACTCCCTGTGACACTTGCTTCTAGTTGCTGTTGCACATGCTGCAATCCTTAGTTTTTTTCGAGCATGTTTCAAAGGTTGAACAATTTTAGAAAAAAGAAAACTGGATCAAAAATGCTTTTTATTACAAGTATGATTATGATATGAGATGTAAAAAAAAAACTCTATACCTGCAGAACGAGATTTCTCTAAATTGAATAATCAAAAGCGTTAAATTGGCATGTGTAATAGAGCGCTTACAATTTATTTTGCTTTCTCCACCGGTTATATTTTCCCTAAGAAGCATAGGGGATATTTTTAAACACTCGCATTAAGGTATAATTTGGATCTTACTTTCTCTGATTCCTGTATAGAACTATGAATGAAGGAAGCAGTTGACTTTACCCATGCTTCTATGCTGTGCTAGAGATCTTGGTGACAAATTGAGAGGGAAATTGTTATGGTGTGTGCTGGCTCTGAACCTTTGGAGCTTAGGGACCTGGCCCTATCACAAGTGATTTGTCGCTACCCTCACATAGAAAAGTTTTATTAGCAGCATGCACGATAAAGACCGTCAATTAAATATCTTCTTTTATGGAGAATCCCGATATTGAGGGACATCTATAGCATAGACCGTTGATACATCTGAATAAATTTTCACTTTTTGAACATCACTCCATGCCATTAAGTGAATTTAATGAATTTTTTTTAAGGTCTTCCCTTATAAATCGTCTACTATACAATAAACGTGATGCTGATTGCTGCATTGCTAATGTAATATGTTACCGGTATGCTAATAGATGGACCTATAAAGAACTGAAGTAGAAGTGAATTTACACAATAATAATTACTATGATGATAGATTTTTTTATTACAATGCTATTTCATACTTGCGAGGTTCGAATACCAGAAAAATTCAGCCTTTGTCATGCATACAGAATGAGCCTGGGATCTAGATGTTCTTCGAAAGCTGTGAATCATCATTGGAAAAATCTTGTTTGGCCCATGCTTCGATTTTTGTCTCATTTTGAGAATATTGACAAAAGTCTCAAGATATCCGCACCAAAACTGTTCGTCTTGACCGTCAAACATCTTCTCAAGCTGTAGATGCTATATAGCCCTCCCCCCCCCCACACACACACACTTTTCCTTTTCCCTTAAACGCGTAAGACTGCTCAATATTGAACTATTGAATAAAAAGCTGTTTCAGGAGCTTTTCCTCCTCAAATGTAGAGGGCTGGTTATATATTGGTTGAAATATCTAAAATGATGGAGAAAAAAAGATGGTGGACCACGGATCCTTTGAAAGTAATCAAGACATCGTGGAGACTGAGTACCCTTAGGGGCTAAATTTCTTCTTTCATAAGGGTATAAAGAACACTCTGTTTCTGTCGTATTGGCCCATATTTCAATTTTCTGGGTTCTCTGTGTCTTTTGTTGCTGTGGTGAATATTTTAAAAACCTGAGATTGCTGCCAATAGTGAGCTGGGGTTATTGAAGTATTCAATCACTCAATAAATCAATAAAACATTTTTTTCACGACTTTGGAATTGTATGAAGACATTGAGGAATCTGCTTTCCTTGATATTGAAAACACGGCATGTACATATATATTAGC
>JAWDGP010002819.1:75000-110000 GCA_033675545.1 Elysia crispata | reverse complement strand
TGTGTTTTGGGCTTACACTAGTACTTAAAATAGAAAGTTTTCTTTTTTTTTATTGAATAATCGTTCTGGATTATTGTCAATAGTGCTATTACAGATCTTCAATTTAGTTTAATAGTCTATTCTGTGACTCATTAAGGGAAAACAGTAACTAAGAAGCAGAATGATATTTAAAAGTTACATATATATATATAAAGAGACAGTAAATATTACGGATTCTATGATTTTGTTTGTATGCTGACGATTGAGTTCATGTTCAAATTATTTATTTGAAGAATATATTAATACTCATTTGAAAGTCATAGGTATTTACCAAAACTCAAAACAACCTTGACTTGAAAGATAAAACTCAAGTCATAGATACCCTCATTACAAACACGAGTATCCACCTGCAACATCAGAAAGAAAAAAAAAACAATGGGGTGTGATCCTACATCGGTACAAAATCAAATAACCATAACAATTTTTTAATAAATGTCTGCATTGTCGTAACAAGAAATAAGCGGGTTAACAATTCTGCCCCAGAAAAAAATGATAATAGGAATGTACTCCTCACGTGCCTAGCGATTCAATTGTTACTAGATCTATGAATTGTTTCTATCTCTCGCTTGCACCATCCACTTGAGCGTGACACTTCTATTTCGCAATTCAGGAACTTGACTGCTGAGATAGTCTTACCTAGATGTTTTGAAGAAGAGCCTCTCTTGACCCTGATGGTGTATATGTACTTTAGTACTTCTCAAAGTCACTCACTATGCAGAAACGTATGTATTTTCATATCAATTTTTACCTTATTTAAGTATGGCTTACATTTAACTGGCTGTCGATTGAATGTTCTTACCAATAAAGTATATCTATGCATCTTTCTGTATATCCACCGAAGCAAATTAAGTAAAAATTAAATATTTATTTATTCCTCATAGGGATATATTGCATGAAATTAAGTTACACAAAATAAATTAATAATTATATAGAGATCTTCAATAACTTCATGTATCAATTATTACAGAGACGTATTTCACATCATGCCAAGAAGGTAAAAAAATGTGAGAAAAAAAATACAACACAATTTTTTAATAAGAATGAACAGAAAACTTCTGATTTTCTTCTGGTTCCATAAACACTGGTGTTTTTTTATGTTTGAGCTTGACAAGAAACAAATTGGCAGAAAAAAGGCAGCCTTTATAAAATCAGTTATGACGATTTGCCAGGTTTATTATCGCATGATAGTCTTTCGATATGGAAAGTTTCTGCCTCCACTTAACTTTCATGCGTCTTAAATGTTGATATTACTTTATTAGGCACATCCTTCGTACGTTTTATTTTTGTTTCTCGTAGAATCAGCGCTTCTATCAATATAGTAATTTGTTGTGAAAGCAAGTTCTAGCAATGTTGCGCGTGTGAAACCAGAGGCCTTCAAGAAAACCAGTAGCTTAAACCTGTTAGACGGCACGTAGCAAACGTCGTTTCTAGTCTGTTATGGTTTTACTTTTATTTTGTTGGGGTTTTTTGTTTTTTTTTTTGGGTTTTTTTTTTTTTTTGCTTTGATTTGTTTTAGTTGCAGTTAACTTAATAGGCTGGAAAGCCTGATATCATCTCACCGTTTAAAGCAAAGATGTTATTGTGAGTGATTCGTTATAATTTTTATACTTGTGACGCCAAATTTCGAATGAATCACCTTTTGATGCTTGCAACTGATTTTTGTTTTTAAGAAAACTAAAACAGTGCATTTTTGTCTCTGCATTATTTCTGAAGTGTTTATATAATATGTGTGGTTGTCTATACGTGACAGAGAGAGAGAGAGAGAGAGAGAGAGAGAGAGAGAGAGAGAGAGAGAGAGAGAGAGAGAGAGAGACAGAGAGAGAGAGAATAATTATATTTTTTTTTCCAATTTCCATGCTTAGGTATAGTTTACTTTCTCTAACAATATTTCAGTTAAATAGCATAATGAAAATAACGATTGGGGATAGCCATACAAATAAACAAAGAGTCAGATAAATAGACAGATGGATAGACGAAGATATCTATAGATAAAAATATAGGCAGATAAAAATACAGAGGGGTAGATAGACAGATAGCCGGATGAGTTCAATAGATGGTTGGATTGGTGGATCGATAGATAGAATATAGCGAAAAACATTAATCAAAGACATCAGTTATTCTTAGACATTCTAAGGGTCAAGGATAACTAGTGTCAATTTGATCATCATTGATAGATTTTACAGGTATTATCATCCGGTTAAAAAAAAATCCAAAAAACAGTTCACAGTAAAAAAAAAATTTTGTTTTTGTTTGCTTTTGGTTGTGTGTGTGGTTTTTTTTTTTGTTTTGTTTTTTTTTTGGGGTTTTTTTTTTTTGTTATTTTTTTTTAGGTAAGATTACTGTTTCAAGAGTTTAGATGGTACATCATTCTGTATTTATCTTGCAGAAGAAAGCGGTAAAGTATTGTATCTACCTTCCTGGCGCATCCAGTTAAGTGATAAATTGTAATGAGATTTGTGTGAACAAATAAAAACTACGTGCAAATCATTCCATCTCAACCATTAGGCCACTCATCCTTAAAAAAATGCTTTGCCGCTTAAATATTGATTATTATGGTCTTTTTTAAAGTGGTCTTCCTATTGCCTCTGGTTTTGCAGAATAGGAATACCGGTAATCCAAAAAATAAAATTGGGTTCTCCAAACTTGTAAACGATAACAAGAGGTTGAAATTTTGGCCCACAAACGCACACTACTCAAATACCTCATATAGAGAGACCTTTCTTACTGCTCATTACGAGGTTAAATGAATCGCAGTACCTGGCATTGTTTATAGTGTCGGCCTACTCAAAAGATTCAGTCTTTGTAACTGCGGTTAAATTCAATCTGCGTTCATTTCCTTAAGTCATTAATAATCTTGCCAGTGTTTGATTAAACAATGTTTGATTGCGGGTTTTTGTTTTTTTGTTGTTTTTTTTTTTTTTTTTTGTTTCATTTATTTTAATTAAAAACCCCACAAAGGTCATGGTTATTATCATTCTTTAATGCTATGATTTCACTTTCATTTAATCTCGATATCATTTTCTGTATCTGTTGTATCGAACATGCTTTCCTTTATTTCTATCTGATATCTTTCTATGACTATTTCTCTTCATGTTTTTTTTATCTCTTTTTCATTGGTTTTCTCTTTTTACATTGATCACATTGTTCAAATATTCGTCTACATTTCCCAAAACGATCCAATCAAATATTCTTTTTGACAAAACCAAATGCTTGCTGATGTAATTTTTTCTGCGGCTCCCTGGTGTGTCTCAGACACGTAAATCGAATTTTTTCTCACCATCTTAAAATGTGTTTTTACCTCTCGGTAATAGATCTTTCTGCATCAGCCACAATTCCAAATCCGTCCACTTCTTCAATTCTCAAAAATACACCACAGTATGCTTTTTCAGGGAAGAAGAGTTCCACTGAAGATATCAGGTTATGCAGCTGACAGGTTCGATTATCGACCTAAAGACTTGGACAGACATGGTCGGCATTTTCTTCAACTGGCGGACTGAACAGTTGTAGGGAACTTACCAGACTAAAGAGCTCCACTATAGTGTCGGACACTTTTTTCCTCTTTCGCGTACATGCTGCGAAGATGGTGAGAGCGCAACCATGTGGGTGTCTTGATATTTTAATGACGAGATAAGTTGGAATAGTTGCGTAGTGAGAAGAGTTACCATACAAAAGTCAATTGTGGTATTGAGCATGTTGTAGAACTCCTTGGTACATCGCAATTATTATTTTTGTACGTAGAAATTTATCGATACTGTCCATAATTAAGTTCAAAATAATAACACTGAAATGTCCTTCGTTTTAACAAATTAGGTAAAACAATTTATCTTTTGGTTAAAGTTAAAATTGAAGAATTAATATATTGTTGCTTTAATGATAATGCGTTACAACCAGTCGGCCCATACAAAACTCCATCAGGTTATCTCCGCAGATTTCCATGTAACTCTTATTTAGGGAATTGATTCCACCGGAATTTTTGCGAAACATTTTTCCTCGAATTTTTACTTGAGTGCCCATGCATTTCCTTTCCTGATTTTGTAATACCTTCACTTCAAACACATGGATTATTTTCCTGCAATTGGCAGTTGCAAACACAATATTCAGAATAGTTTTGTAAGAAGTTATAAATATTGTAAGTACAGTATTGTAATCAAGGAAAGTACTGATAAAAGAAGTACAAATAGCATCACAAGTAAAAGTAACAGCAGCAGAAGTAGTAATAGCAGTAGCACTATTATAGTATTAGTAGCAGGAGTAATACATGTAGTAGTTGTAGTAGTAGTAGTAGTAGTAGTAGTAGTAGTAGTAGTAGTAGTAGTAGTAGTAGTAGTAGTAGTAGTAGTAGTAGTAGTAGTAGTAGCAGCAGCAGTAGCAGTAGTAGTAGTAGTAGTAGTAGTAGTAGTAGTAGTAGTAGTAGTAGTAGTAGTAGTAGTAGTAGTAGTAGTAGTAGTAGTAGTAGTAGTAGTAGTAGTTGTAGTATTAGTAAAAATAGTAGTTGCAGTAGCATTAGTTGTAGTAGTGGCAGTAGTAGTTGTAGTATTAGTAGTAACAGTAGTATTAGTAGTAGTGGTAGTAGTAGTAGTAATAGTAGTAGTAGTAGTAGTAGTAGTAGTAGTAGTAGTAGTAGTAGTAGTAGTAGTAGTAGTAGTAGTAGTAGTAGTAGTAGTAGTAGTAGTAGTAGTAGTAGTAGTAGTAGGTAAGCAGTAGCAGCAGCAGTAGTAGTAGTAGTAGTAGTAGTAGTAGTAGTAGTAGTAGTAGTAGTAGTAGTAGTAGTAGCAGTAGTAGTAGTAGTATAGAAGTCGTAGTAGTAATAGCAGAAATAGTAGTAGTAGTAGTAGTAGTAGTAGTAGTAGTAGTAGTAGTAGTAGTAGTAGTAGTAGTAGTAGTAGTAGTAGTAGTAGTAGTAGTAGTAGTAGTAGTAGTAGTAGTAGTAGTAGTAGTAGTAGTAGTAGTAGTAGTAATAATAATAATAATAATATTATAGTAGCAGCAGCAAAACATAATCAGTTAACGGTAATCCTTCTGTTTATTCAGATGACGTGGAGGTGGAGCAGGAGTTGGTGTTGTAACAGCCGTAGAAAACTTACAAGTTATACTATCCACAATAGATATCATCCTAATAATAAATGAAAGCAAATTTTTTTTTTTTTTACCTTAGCAATGTTGTATTATAGTTGAAGATCTGCAAGTATTTCATCATTTTTTTTTTTATATCTTTAGGTTCAAACTTGCACTTAAAGCAATTGATTTTTGTATTATTGATTTCTATAAAGTGACAGAAAATGCAAGTATAAAGGTAAATTTTTATTTTCTTTCCCTACTAGTAGCACTGTATTGACTTCCATCTTCATTTCACCATTGATCACTTTTTTTTTCTTCTACTTCTCCAACCGCTCACCACCCCCACCTTCGGCGCTCTCTCTCTCTCTCTCTCTCTCTCTCTCTCTCTCTCTCTCTCTCTCTCTCTCTCTCTCTCTCTCTCTCTCTCTCTCTTTCTCTCTTTCTCTCTCTCTGTCTCTCTCTCTGTCTCTTTCTCTCTCTCTCTCTATCTATCTATCTATCTATCTATCTATCTATCTATCTATCTATCTCTCTTTCTATCTATTTCTCATTCTATGCATCCATTTCTCTAATCCTTCTCAGCTCTTTTCTCTCTACTCTCTTTCCCCACCAACTTTTCCGTTATCTTTCTCATTACTTTTCTCTTCACTACTCCTTCATTCCCTCCAATTTAAACAAACGAAAAACAAAAATAAAAAAGTACCAATGCCCTTAACAACAAAATAATGTACATTTCCTGAGTTTTCAAAGTGCCTCTGGTCTTCTCCTTTGTCAAACGTTTCCAGCAAGATCTCTTTGCTGAGCAGAGTTCTTATGCTTCATCAGCCAATGCATAGAAATAAAATTATATGCTGTGGCATGCCCGATCCTGTCAGCATTAATACTGCAAGATCTGCCTTCATAGAGTATCAGAGCACAAGCATTTGCATATCTAGAACCGACTAATTCTGACCGAAGTTCATAGGGGGCTGTAAAACTTTTGACTTTGCTGGCACTCTCGACTTACTGGTGGCAACTATACGTTCTCTTCATTGCAAATATCCTTTGACAGGCAAATTCAAAACCTAATAATTCAAGTGGGTAAAGGCTGTTTGTTTCATGCCCTTTGACATTATGTTTGAAATTGCGGTAGACAAGCCTTTCACTGGAGGTACACAGTGATGATCATCACACTCATAAATTGGTCACAAAAAAATTGCCAATCGAAATGTTCTATATAGATCTAGTTGGCGTCGGTATCGTGGAAAAAGGCGAGTCTGTGATGAAGTTGACCCTCACTGTTACTTATCAAAGTGACCTCGCGGTCTAAAAGAAGTCTAGCAAACTATAGATCGATTTCAAAAGTTTGTACTTGACACATTTTTTTCTTCAATAAGGTAGTCATCTACGCCTTGATTGAAGGACTCCAATTATATCTTTATAATGCACAAAGGTATTCATGTTTTGGGTTGTATAGAAGTCGTCAGTATTGCTTTACAAGTTAATTTAAATGCGTTCTAAAGTTTGGCAACTTACTGTCAGTATTTTCAATTCATTTCATTTGTATGCATATTCCTCTCTAAATTCTTTGGAGTCAATGTCTCTGTGTTTCTGTCTATCGATCAACCTCCCCAACCTGCTCTCTCTTTCTTTCTTTCTCTCTCTCTCTCTCTCTCTCTCTCTCTCTCTCTCTCTCTCTCTCTCTCTCTCTCTCTCTCTCTCTCTCTCTCTCTCTCTCTCTCTCTCTCTCTCTCTCTCTCGCGATCACTTGCTCTTTATCTCTCTTTCCTTCTCTTTTAATCTATATCTTTATTTTTCAAGATTTACTAGGTTAAATATCATTCTTTCTTCTCCATTCCGGTTTTATCTCTCTATCCCATTCTTTCTCAAATCTCTCGCTGATCCTCTTACCTATTTTCTCTTTCTCTCTCTTTCTCTCTCTCTCTCTCTCTCTCTCTCTCTCTCTCTCTCTCTCTCTCTCTCTCTCTCTGTAGGTATGGCTTGGCGTGAAAAAGACTGATAGGGAAATAGAGACTGGGAGAGAGAGAAATAGGGACTGAAATAGATATGGATCAAAAATAGTGTGGCAGGGTGAAGTCAAGGAATAAAAATATTTAAAAAGCATAAGGGGAAAAAATACAAATCATCAAGGGTCAGAAAATTGCTCGAAAAACCCGGCGATAATGTAGGGGAAAATTTTAAGAGGATTGCCAACGACTTACATAAGACGGAGCGAAGGCGGCCAATAGTGACCTTTGCTCCTGGAACAGAGAAACGAAAGGCCTAAATAGAACATGACGGCCATTACAAAGGCATTCCAACCATTTTTAATACCATCCGATTTATGATTACGGAGAAACGAAGATTGCTCGTGCATGGGCGGACATGACAGTCCTCTCAATTCAGTCATATAGAAAGGAAGCTGTGATATTTTGACCATTATCCCGCGAGCCTAACTAGCCATGGGATACATCGCGTGACATCCTGAGGGTGGATTCTAACCAATCAAAACTGTCACGCCAACTGTGGCGCTTGATATGGGTAACTCTAACAGGGCCAGTTCCATCATCCTTGCCAATACTTGTAACAATTTACATCAAGTTTTCTTCATGCATATTTTGTTGGCTTTTTTTTTAATTTTTTAATATTTATTTTTATTATATTATTCTTAGTCCTGGCACAAGAACCCTATTGTGTGGGTGATTCCTTTTTCATCCATAAAATACCGGTATATGAATCTATATCGATCTCTCTACCATTCCTTGATGCTATCATATTTATTTTCTTTTCTGCATGTCGCCTTCACGCGTGATTTCTTCTCTAATATGATTATTTGTTTTGAACTGTCTAGTCATGGCTAGCCCTCTCTTTTGCAATATGTCTGTCTGTCTATCCTTATCCATCCACTCGACTTAGTGCAGATCTGTCTATCTGTCGGCTCTCGCTTTCTCTCTCTCTCTCTCTCTCTCTCTCTCTCTCTCTCTCTCTCTCTCTCTCTCTCTCTCTTTTTCTCTCTCTCCCTCTTTCTCTTTTTCTCTGAGTATACAAATTTCAAAATCTGAGTTTACAACAGCTTTAAAATCACATATTTTAGCACTTTAACGTTGGCTACAGAATTTGTGAAGTCTAGTTTTAATAACATCCAAACCCTAACTGCTATGATTACAGATTTGTAAGTTTTACTACTTATCGTAGTCATAGTGGTATGCGCGCTACAGTGGTGTATTGTGTTGTATGTAGTTTTAAATTGTTCACATTCCCCTACGGATCTGTTAGAGACTTATACGGGGAGCAGCTAGAGGTTTGTTAACAATGGGCTGAGCGTCAGATAAATGATCTTCATTACTATCTCTCTCTCTCTCTCTCTCTCTCTCTCTCTCTCTCTCTCTCTCTCTCTCTCTCTCTCTCTCTCTCTCTCTCTCTCTCTCTCTCTCTCTCTCTCTCTCTAGCAATCAGAACGCATTCTTCCCATCTTTCTGTTCATCTCTGTGGATAGCTCAATGAGTCCGGCTGACACTCTTCCTTGAGAAACTCATCAATATTAGTATTAATTAGACTTAATGTTGTCTTTATTATTGACTTTTGGACGGAAACTTGCGAGCCTCTTATTTTTCCGTATCATAGTATATTGTGTTACTTGCGTCTTCAGATTACATATGCAATCCTCTTTGTAAGTAAGAAGGCTAAGAAAGGAAAAAAATATCCCTTTCTGGATTGGAAACTCCAGCAAGAGACTAGTATTAAGTCTTAGCAAAGCATAATTATCAATACTTGGCTTGAAACAAAAATAAAATTCCACGATCATGTTCAGATTTCTGTTGCTCTGTTATTTTGCTCTTTTTTACTTACTTTCCATCAATAAAACTGTGACAGAAAAGAAAGAAAGGAATCAGACACACAGAAACATAGGATACACAGGGTGAAACAGGGAGGCGGACAGAGGGGACAGAGAGAATAAATTAATAAAGACAGACTATTAGAGAGGTGTAAATTACAGCATACAAAAACTAGAATCCTAATAGTCGTCCTTTTCGTGTGTTTTAATTTTATTGCTTACCTTTGCTTTTTACATTACAGATGCCTACATGATATTTTATTTCTACAGTTGAATAGTTAGACACCACTGGGTTTATTTATTTTGAATTGTTGTGGCTATCAATAATCTGTTGGATGTTTCCCATACAGCTGTTAATTTATTTCACTGCGTTTTTGTTTATGATACATTATTGGGTTTGTTGTTAGGTGGGAAGATTCTTTTAAGAGAAAATAACTTTTTTTCCGATATTGGTGGCCTCAATCTTACTGAATTGAAGGTTGAACCAAGTCATATTTCTTTTTTTTTTTCCCTCTTCGTCTTTTCAACTCCTATAATTATCTTGTGGTCCTTTTTCTTGTTCTTCTTTCAATTTTGGATCTATGTTGTTTAATTTTTTTTTATTTCTCTTTTCTTCCAGACGTTTGTTTTTCGTCGTGTAGTTTCTGTTTGTGATCTACATCGGTGTTAAGGTGCTGCAGTTGGCTGAGTAGGTACAGTCCTACTAGTTCGCAGGTTTCAGAGCCGAAATAACGTCGAGGTTTGAGGTCTTTTTTATCCATGGGTCATAATACAACGGGGTTTTATTTACTTCTTTTTTCGATAGAAGTGAGAAGTTTGAAGTGAACTGAAGAGCTTTATAGAGTAGATCACTTGAAATGGGATGGTAGAATTCACAAATGTCGACACAAATCATAATCTGGCTGCTTTTGTCATTGATGTCATTTAACCAGTTTGTGGCGTCGCTCGTGTTTCTCCTCAACTTGATATTTGTTTTGGTTTTCACGTCATGGTCGATTTTTTTCTAACATTTGTGTGCTAATTCGTCTGAGTTCCAGTTTACATGGGATTATCAGCCTTCAGTTTGGTTTATTTGTAAAGTTGGTCTTGTGATCTTGTGTTATAAACACTTCCCGTGTAGCCGTTTCATTTATCCTGTCACTAAGTTCAAGTTTTTCTGCATAATTTTTGTCCCTATCGTAATCTCAAGTATTGTTGCTTCGCTTGATTTTTTTTTATTCTTTTGTATGTTCTTGTTCAGTAGTTTTTCATGTTGCTTTTTATTTAAGTTTGTTGTATTTCTTTGTTTGGTCCTCGGGAACAAAAAGGTGGTTGGTTCTCTTGATCTTATTTATGTATATTTTTTACTTGCTCTGGAATCCAATCTTCGTCTCTCTAAACAAGATGTTTTCTACTATGGACGATAGTCTATCCTCAAAAATTTTCAGCTCTGTCCAAGGGGGTAGTGGATTTGTAGGAATAAAGCCGTATGTCTCTACACTAGCTTATTATATATATATATATATATTTAAACTAACTACTACATACATATATATAAATTGTCCTACCTAGTAGTAGTACATGGAGATATATATAATATATATATATATATGCGAGAGAGAGAAAGAGACAGAGAGACAGACAGACAGACAGACAGACAGACAGACAGACAGACAGACAGACAGACAGAGACAAATATAACAATTGAAATTTAATATATATATATATATATATATATATATATATATACATAGATATAAAATTATATTATATATATATATATATGTACCACAGATCAAACTTTGGTAAACACCAAATTGAGAATAGAATACGCCCTTTATTAGCAGATAGTTGACAAAATAGTTTTAAATAAAATTTCATAGCAAAACAGTAAACTTTTTACGTATATGCAACTGCTCAATGGCTACAATACGTTTCTGTCAATTTTTTTTATTACTTAGTTCTTTTATATCATTAGAGCTTGCTTGTCACTTAAGTCAGATGAGGATAAAAAGGTAAAACAAGTACAAAAAGCCTCGACCTTTTTATCACTGAATAAATTTGTTCAAAAGTCATAACAAGTTTACTCTACAACTAGCATTTTCAATATTACTTTTCTTACAGACACAATCAATCAATCAATTAATCAATCAATCAATCCATCAATCAGTATCTCTCTCTCTCTCTCTCTCTCTCTCTCTCTCTCTCTCTCTCTCTCTCTCTCTCTCTCTCTCTCTCTCTCTCTCTCTCTCTCTCTTTTTCTCTCTCTCTCTCATACACACACTTTCATGAAATTTTCCATCCTGCAAATAATAAAGCAGTAACTTGTTTCAAAACATTATGTATCACAGTAGGTGAAGGTCACAAAATGAAGAGGAGCTAAAGGCACAAATCTCACCACTGGAGATTCTATCAAGTTCTCTCAATTTGAAATCGATACAGTTCTTGCCACTGCTAGGTATAAACCTGTTGAGTCCCATAAGCGATACCAGGGTACTTGGAAATCAGAGTTCTTTAAATACAAAATGCTATATCGTGTTCTAATATTCCTTTTTTCATGAACACCTCATGCATGGAAGAAAATACACGAATCCCAGCATACGTTTTCCTATAATGCTCTATATAAAATCAGCTTTTTTCCCTACATCAAAAACAACTTTTTAATTTTAATCAAAGTAAATAAGACAAGAGTCTGCATCAATCAAAATGGGCATTTGCTGTCTCCAAAGCTATGTTTAATGTACAGTTCATAACAGTTGTTTTCTAGCTGTCCATTTTGGCTGTGCAGTGACGCAAATCTCACGCCACGTTCTTGCAATACTTTGCTTTTCTACTTTTTGGGCAGCTCCGCTGTCTCAAGTCAAAGTTTCATATAGCTAACCGCTGCCTGTGTGTCTGGGGTAAGAAGAGCTCCAGGCTCATGCACCAGATCCACCAGGTACCTCTTAGGCGGAAACTTCGGGGCTGTCGGCTGGAAAACAATATGATTGGTGCACGTCATAAAATGTATGAATAAAATAAATCCAACTCTTAGGAATAAAAGTTCAGTAGTTTTAGAAGTCAGAGGGTGAGAATTTTGGTGAGAAAACGCAAGTATTTGCCGCTTTTTATCTTGAGATAATTTAGGTTACTGAAAAAAATAAAAGTTCGAAACCGTAATCATCATGGTCACTTCTTAATTTTGATGTATTTCTCTTTTATCTCTTGTGAAGAGAGATAACTTTATGTAAATCTCAAGAATCATGCAATGGTGTAAATCTTATATCTGTTTTTCAACCAAACTTTCACACACATTTTGAGCAGCTATAACAAACGGAAAAATATGATTAAATAATGCATTACAGGTATAACGACAGAAAAGAATTTGGTTCGGTTGTATGTATGTTTACCTTTTTTATTTACTACTGCAACCAATACCTTGCATCATCTACCTAATTTGATTCGCTATGAAGTGAACAAAAATAAGAGTTCAGTTTGCCATAAACAAGGGTATTGTATCTTTAAAAATATTCAATTGATAAATGATGGTTTTAGGGTGAAAGGCATCAAACATATCCTTTGATGAAAAATTTGGTGCAAATACTTAATGTGTTTTTCACAATATTGGTTTGTTGTTGTTGTTTTTTTTTTTTGAAATAACATAACTTTATTTTACATCAATAAATTCACGAAAGCTATTGAAAACAAGCTTTAATATAATGGGTACATGAAATTCAGTCTTTCAAACGTTTTTTTTTTTTTTATTTTTATTTTTTTTTTTTTTTGGTGAGATACGACCCCGCAGCGAAAAACATTGCTGAAAAAAAAAACGAGAGAGTTGAGCCAAAGCCCTAATTCTAGCAAAAACATTTGCTGAAAAAGCACAAAAGTTTTTAAGAACTCAAATTCAAATCATATTTAAGTTCAATTAGTAGGAATTTCAATGCAGAATCCAAAAATATATTTTTGAAAAAGCCAAAAAAAAATTTCAAAGATCTTTCAACACAAAAATTTTGTACAAAGAATTTTTTGAAGCAAACTAGGCTTTCATTTCCAGAACAAAATCACTTTGCAATTAAAAAAAAATGTCAACTTTCCTTTTTGAGATACCTTGTTTGCTTTGCCCTGCGAGCCTGAATTACGTGTAATATTTGCAGAGTTTTGAATCGAGATAGACAAAGGCTGAAAAAAGTAAGTAAGTTTAAAGTTTTTTTACATTGCTTCTTATTTTTCTTTGACACCAGAGTCAGCAAATATGTCCAAGACAACAAAATAATGAAACAGAAGGTTGAAACACTTCATTTTGTACTTTACAAGACATTTTCACAAGGATGCATGTTATACACATTATAATAACTTATTTACCAATTTGCTTTCAACAGGACTGAATAACAGCATTATGTGCAGAATTGATAAAGTAAAAAGATGAATCCCCTTCCATATTTTTGTATGCAGATAGTATAAAAACATTTAGTGGTATCAAATAAGGTATCATTTTAATATTCATTACGCTCACGGCAAAAAAAAAGGGGCGGGGGGTAATTTTTTTTTTAATCTAACAATCATTCTTTTTTATTACTTTGACTTAAAGATTCATAGTCAAAACTGCAATCAGAGGAGTCTTTGAAACATATCATTATTTCAGAAAAGACATGAGTGGTGACTTCACACAAATAATCTATTTTGTTTTCAAGGTGACTAGTCAAAATATCAAAATATCGTAGGGTGATAGGTGTTAGGTTGGGGGCAGAGTGAGTGAGGCAAAAAAAATATATTCAATTCTGAGAAGAGATAGTATGTTCATATTATTATTTTTTGTAATGATAAAAATGGAAATCAGTATTCTAATTATAGTGTTTATATTTGAACTGATCCTGCCACTAGTCTGATCTGCTGATCAAGTTTACAGCGGTATGCCTCACTTCATCAACTTATTATTAAAGCTTTGATCTTGAAAGAACAGAGCTAGATATGGTTCTTCGACTATCTTTTTTTCATCAATTTGTAATCATTTGGTCAAACTAAAGTTGAAATAAAAAAAAAAAGTAAAAAAAGATATAAAAATTCGGCTTCATGTCTAGTCTTGCCAAGACTGTGGTCTACTTCTAACTTTACATCTTTCACATCTGAATTTATAGAAACCTGTGGATCATTTTGTGAAAAGCAGTCTACCGTCTCATAACTATTATTTTACATGTTTGGAAAAAAAAGCAACAAAAATTTGAAATTTTAAGCTGAATGTAAATGCAAAAATGGTGACGCCTACATTAACATGATAGTATCAAAAAGATTTTTTTTAATTCATTTAAGAGAAGAAACTTTATTTTTGTGCGACATCATTCAAATAGATTTGTGCTTCCTAAACTTCTGCATCAAAAAAGTTTAAAAAAACTGGAGCTTTACAAGTGGTTTACAAAGGACACTTACGTCAGCTTCATCATCAGGCAGGAGGACCTCATTCCAAGCCCGGTTATATTCTCCCCTTGTCAGCGAACAAGGCAGGGCAATGCGGTCAGCCAATACCTAGTGAGATAAGTAGTCAATCATTTATCAATAATCATTTATATTTCAATCAAAGACATCCCAAATCATAGCAATGAAAGCTCCTGAAAGTACCAAGATAGTTGTCTAAATTTTTTTCATTGCTTCTTTTTGCTGATGTAAAAGTATTCTTCTTTTGTGCTAATCGCGTTTCTATACTTACAATGAAATATTGAATTAAAATTATTTAAGAGAGGTTTTCTTGTTGATGTAAATTTATAATGTGTAATAATGGTCTTAGTATACTGATAACTTTCCTACTGTCTATTGTATACTGTGATTTTTGAGAACTCTAGGAGGTTAACAGCTAAAATGTTGAAACTTGTTATCTTGGTTAACATTGTGAACTTGACCATTTTAATTAAAAACTGTCACAGTTCAGAAACGTCAATAGATTCATAGTGAGAAAAACATAATAATAACAACAATAATAATAATAATAATAATAATAATAATAATAATAATAATAATAATAATAATAATAATAATAATAATAATAATAATAATAATAATAATAATAATAATAATAATAATAATAATAGTAATGATTACAATAACAACAACAAAAATAATAATAATAATAATAATAATAATAATAATAATAATAATAATAATAATAATAATAATAATAATAATAATAATAATAATAATAATAATAATAATAATAAAAAGAAGAAGAAGAAGAAGAAGAAGAAGAAGACAAATAACAACAGCAATGATAAATTATTAATAAAATAATGACAATAGTAAATAAACATGACATAATCCCAATCAACTCACTTCAAATTGAAGCAAATCAAGATATTAAGAAATTGAAATAAGTTAGAAAGAAGAAGAAAAGAACAATTACCTTAAAAAGCAATGCCCTGTGTATGTGTATTCCAGCCTTCATCCTGCCGATGGGGATCACATTGGATTTAAGCTCGAACCGGACTTGACTCAAAGGTAGCTCCCAACTGAAGTTAGCAACCTGACCACGTTCAATACGACCACCCATTTTGTCTGACACCAACCTGGCAAAGATTTAAAAACTCTTATTGAAATAAATTGCCATTGATTCAAACTTTTGCTCTCTGGCATGGTAATGTCATTATTAAGGCATAAGCCTAAATATGTACTGGTTCCTGAAGGCCAGAAAAAAACAAGAAAAGAATTTCAGATGAGTAGAGAGCCAGGTACAAACAAAAATTAACATTATATAATTATATATCACTTAGAAAAGGAAATATTTGAGAAAGAAAGGGTTCCTACATTCTATATAGGATCACAGGTGAAATTGGTTTAATTAAAACAATTAATACGTAGATGTTAAGGTTTCAGCTCATAGAAAAATTGTGTATGTTTTAAAAAGTTGATACAAGAAGAGGATGCTGTTCTATTTTGAGCATATAGTCCCTAAAGTAGCAAAAAGTGCAAACAATATTTGAACCCTAGGCCTCCAGATTTGAAATTCTGACAAAGTGCAAACCACAAGACCACAGTTTTAGCACATGTGAGTGAGATTTCTAATTTATCTCCAGCCTTAATTATGGACCAAAACCCTTGATAAAATATAGTTTTACTAAGCCTGAAACAAAAAAGCTGGAAAAAAAGAGCTCTTCAGCTGCCTGAGGGACTTGTACTGCACAGTCAATTTCACAAGAGCTACAGGAGTCTCCACCTAGTCAATGATAGACAGAAAGAAAAAAAAAAGAATGCTTGATTAAAATCAGAGTTCCTCCATGCAAGCAGACAAAAAAAAAAAAAAACTCACTGAGCCAAGGCAACAACTTGAGCCCTTGTTGATGGAAGTGGGAGGATCTTCTCAGTGACCTCCTCCACATACTTGACGAGCTGTGGATCAGGAGGCGGGGTGAATGGAGGACGCTCTGCCCCCTGAAGCTCTGCCTCCTTCTCCCGCTGGGCGGCCAATTCCTCCTCTCGTGCCTTTTCCTCCTTTTCTCTTTGTGCCTTGCTTTTCCTAGAAAGCAGGGTGAAATCATTTTACATCCTTTCAGATGAATGAGATTTTTTAAACTTAAGAAAAGCTTTGCTTTCTTATAAAAAAAAAACAGGCCTCGTTAGGAAGATGTAGAGAAGAACAAGCTGCAAAAGAATAAATAGCAATGCCTTTATGAAATTATGTTTTAGTTATGATTTTTTTTCCATTTTTATTTGTTTTTTAACAACCATTTTTTCACGTTTTATTTATCTCAGAGAGGTAGATAATTATAAGAGGCTGTTTCGTTAAATAAAAACTTATAGAAAGCTACATCAAAGGCCTTGATGTACTTAAAAAAATGAATGAAACTGAGCAGCCCAGTTACAAGCATAATTGAATCTATAAGTCTTATGATTTAATAAGATCCTGTGTTCACTTGGCAAAATGAGGCTGCAATATTAAACATGTGCTTCTAAAAGTAAAAAATAAGATTTCTCAGCCATGTCAAAACTAAAGCATGTTTAAAGTGATTCAAAAGGTGTGGGACACAGCTTTTGATGCATGAAGTAAAATTTGCACAACATTCAAGATGTGAAAACTACCCTGCAATAGCATATAAAATAGAAATTTGTTAAAGCAAAGGCATTGTCTGTCATCTTATTAATCTAATCTTATTTCATGTAATGGTTAGCGATAAAAAGAGAGGGAATTGCCAGACTTACAATGTTATTTTACCACTAACTATTGTCTAGAATTTCATTTAACAATGGAGACAAGTATGGAATCAAACAGCAACTTCTAATTTCAGTGTCTGAAATTCACATCAAAACCCAACAAAATTCTATGACTGCTAGAGGCATTGCACAGTAATGCCCTATTTACTTCATATTTTAAGCGAAAATGTCTACTTATTTTAGTTGTTAATTTACAATATCACATGGTCACATGGGATTTTTTCACGGTAATTTTCCTCATGCAGTTCTGCGAAAAATGCCCTGCATTAGTTAAAATCAATAAAATATGATGCCAAAAAAGTTTTCACTTTAACTGTCGCAGAGGATACTTTTTTTTAAAATAAGGACTGCAAAAATTGTTCTCATTTCTTATTATTCGTTTTTTTTCATTCCCTCTTGCAGACATAACTGAAATCATAAATTAACTCTGTAATTTAAGGCTATTAACTAAGTTTTTCTTGAAGAAAAATAGAAAAGTAAATCAAAACGAATTCATCATGGCTTATAACGCATTCTTTGTTAACACACAGGCAGGGCCAATAAGAAGATGCACTTCCTGAAGGGTAAAAGAGTTAAAAAGTTCCACGCAGGGTCAGGGACACACACACTGATCTGGTGCACTTGTTCTTAAAATAGCTCAGGAGGCAAAAACCTTTTTTTATTCATACTTTACCCCTTGATTTTATTGAACCCAAAGTACAAATGGCCAGTGATCTACTGTCACTTCTGCCTCCATTTCCGTCATATAATCAAAAAGAAATCATGTCCTTAGATAATGTTCATGAAAATCTTTAAAAACTTTTCTATCCTATAAATTAATTTTTTTTTTTTTTTTGCCTTCACATACATTGGAAAAATAAGGGACTGCATCTTTGAAGGTGCAGCCAGTTTTTAATTTGTTAGATTTCATATATTTTACAAATTGCTTTTACTTTAGTTAATTTGATAAAAAGTATATTTTTATATTTAATAGAAAAAAATAGTTATTTCCCAAGGTGTGGTATGTTATACAGGGCGTTTTTATTTTTTATGTCATGAAAATAAGAAACATGCTTGAAAATTGAGTGATAAGGGAATTTTAAAACAGTCTTCTTTTAAAATTAAAATGAAGATCTTGCATTATTCAAGTAATGAGCTGCTGCAGAAATGTAAGTGATTCATCATATCCTTTAAGGCATAAACTTTGTGAAATCAACATAGGCATTTAAGCTTAATTTCTACTACAAATTAAACAAGTCTTTGATTCAAAATAAAAGTCATGCTTCTAAAAAGCTATTTGGGCACGAGTATTACATTACTATTGAAAAAGATGCTGTTTAAATGAATAAACTGATGTTTTACAATGAAACGCTTTTGTTTGCACCATGCCTTTATGCAAACTGTCGAATATCTTCTTTTTGCATTTTTGGTTCAATGCAACTGCTGCTGAATTGTATCTAATTTATTTTCTTGCCTTTGCTCTCAGTAATGAAAATAAAGTATCAATTGCTTTTCCTTGACACTGAGGACAGTTTTTAAAAAAAATTTGCAT
Organism: Elysia crispata; assembly: GCA_033675545.1. Lineage (NCBI taxonomy): Eukaryota > Metazoa > Mollusca > Gastropoda > Plakobranchidae > Elysia > Elysia crispata. The sequence goes on along the minus strand of JAWDGP010002819.1, from coordinate 91,404 downwards.
TATGTTGGTGACAAAGGGGATAAGTGCTGCAGTGCTTCTGTGGATATGCATCTGCATATGTACTTATTTTCAATATTAAGAAAAACAACAGCAAAAACCTTTACTAACACTTTGTTAATGGAATCAAAATGGAGTGCTAACTCATGCGAAGTTCCAAAAATTGATCTAAGTCTTCTAGCAAGAGGCAAAAATAAAGAGTAACATCACATGTTTGTGCATGCAACAAGTGCAAGGTGAGAACTACTAAAAAAATACAAAACAAAGAGGGCAAAAAAAATCAGAGAAACACAATTATGAAAATCAAAGACAAGAGAAACAAACTCTTCTTCAAGTCGTTGTCTTTCTAGTTCCTTCTCTTTCTCTTTTTGGCCTTTCTTGCTGTAAAGGAATGAATCATAATTTTTCATGAATTACTTGGTAATGTTACATTATTTATATGGTGTAAAAAAGCCACACAATTATGCCAAATTTCTTTACCTGTTGTACCATATTTTCATAAAGATAAAAGATAAAGGTACGTCAAAATCATAATAATTTTACCAAGCATACAAGTAATATTCACTGAAATAAGGGTGAACTTTTGTCTCTGATAAATTAAGCCTGGCCTCACTATCCTTCTAGTTTTTTATGTTTTCTTGTGCCTGGTATCATTGATAACTCATAATTGCATAAGTGGGCAATGAAAATGAATACGCCATGCACATGTCCAGGTTGAGAAACCATATGAAAGACAGCAACGCATTGGGACTAAAAAACAAAAAACATTTTGATGTTTTTAGTGTCTAGATGGTTGCCCACTTGAAATAATCCTGAAGTCCTGCAAATTTTCCTAAAAATATGACAATCGAGAGATATAGAAAGAAAAGCAGAGGATTGAAAGAAAAATCGAAATCAAATGACTGGATTCATATTGCTAAGATATTACAATTTAAAAAAAAAATAAATAAAGTCTAAATCAATTCAAACTCTTTTACAGAAATCAGCAAAAGAGGTCAATGAATAAAAAAAAAAAAGGAACAGTGACGAAAAAGGAACGCCTGAATCTTATAACATTAAATGAAAGTCGTTTATAGCACTGTTGAACCATGAGACCAGTAACTGTTTACAGATGTATACTGGTGAGCAATTTTTTTTTTGGTGAATGACTTTACAGAGAGGAAATAGTGTGAAAGTTAGAGATACAGTTTAATGATATGAGTGGTTTGAAGTTTGACCGTCTAATCAAACAAGAATGATAATATATCTACAAAGTCTGTACATTTGGGTGCATAAAAATTGCTTACAGGAGGAAGGAGGAGTCAGAGAGTTTTTCAGGTAGTTTGATTATTTCACTTAACGATATACTCTCTCTCACCCATCCCAAATCATAAACACACATACTTGTATGTCAACTTTTTATATCGAAAAGATATCACAAGGTAGAACATCAACATAATCTTTTAATTCCCCCCCCCCCTCCTCTCAAAAAGGAAAAAGACCGAAGAGATTAAAAAATATGTCTGAAAGCCATGATATTGATCGTAGTTCACAGTTTTGTGACACTTTGTATCTTCAAATAAGAAAATGATAAAGTGAAAATCATGTCCAAGCAGAGAAAAGAATAATACATTAAAATAAACAACATATAAAATTGGCAAAGGCTGTTGAGTTGGTTCACTTATTAGCTTTAGTTTTGATTTATAGTACTAAATTCAAGGTAAAATTATTTGCCTGCCAAGATAAATAGTATTCAGATAAAATATGCCACAAACTTGAAAGAGAGAAGCAGGATACTAGCTTAGCTACAGTTGTACAAAATATTGCCTCTGCAGTGTAAAAATCAGAAGCTTAGACTAGCCAACAATCCAACAAAACACCAATGGAGGTCTAAGACTCTAGCTTTGAGTTCCTACAAAAAGGAATGTACACCAAGATCTTCTTTCCTACCCTTTCTTGGAGTCTATTGAAGACTCCCTGCTAGAACTGCGGGAGTTGCGTCCACTTTTACTGGGAAATCATAAGTATATGCAATAATTTGTAAAAAAAAAAAGGAAAATAGTCAGAAATATTAAAAGAAAAAAAAAACAGCTAAGGTTTAAGAAAATTGAAGAAATTTGAGACAAAGAGAATGCTTACTATTTAATCTCATATCGTACGCATGAGCCTGTACTAAAATGCATGCTCAAGAGTGATTCATTAAAAAATATGATTTTAAAGGCTGTGCAAGCAAAGCAATTTGTTTCCACACAATGGCTTTGAAATTTCTGAAATGACTCCAATGCTTTCGTAAGTTTTTAATTTTTACAAAATGAGATCAAAAGATTGCCGAGCAATTTTAAAAAATGATTTTGGGTTGCAATCCAGATTTACTTAACAGAAAGCTGTTTTTTTTTTTTTTTGAGAACTTTTTTTTTTGCTGTAAAATGACACCATCTAACTTTATAGAGTTTTAACCAGGATAATGACCTCAGCTATGAGCAAAAGTAGAATTCAGATCTTCATGACCAGATTCCTCAGAGAAATCCTTAAAGACAAAATGGCTACTATGATGAGCAGCACACAAATCAGCAGCTGAAAGATCAGAAGATCCTTTGAAGGCAATGGAAGCTCATGGATCACACTCCCAGGAAAAAAGCTTCCAGTGCAAACAAAACAAGCTCTGATCTAGAAGTACCAAGAAAAGAGAAAATGACGAGGACCAAAAAATGGTTAACTATGAGGTCTCACCACAGAAATAGATTGGGCTCCATTCGAGGGCACTTGCAGGGATTAGCCAAAACTTATATCCATTGTGAAGTTCCTCATGGAACAGCAGGTTTAAGTTATTAAGGCACAATATATTCTGTTCCTTTAAAATAAATACCATGTCTCAAAATTTGTATGCTATATAAATGTTTGGCATTTCTCCCAATATTTTCAAAATCGATTTCAATCTTTATCTTTTTTGCATGATAGTTCAGCTCAAAAACTTATTAAATTTGTGAGGCCAGCAATGTATTTGAATGTTTCAGATAACTATAATTGTTAAAGCCAAAGTCATTCATTCCCATCTTCTTTTTTCAAGTGAATGCCAATTAAATTACTATAATAAATTCAACATTATAATAGACATGTGATAAATATAATTTTTTATCTGAACTTTAGACCATATACACTCCCTTCCCTTGTTCTGAAACGAAGAAAATTGACGTTAAAGAATAATCAGATTTGATTTCATGGCAAATATTTTCACTTGTAATGTAAATAAAACTAAAGTCACAAGATTGTAAATCAATAAAAAGTTTATTATTGTGTTCAAAATAAATATTTGATGCTTGAAATTTTGTGGTAGAGACTTATGTATGAGGAGAGATGATATACTGATATTGACAAATTAAAGAGGTCAGAGAGGGCTGAGATGATAATGTTAAAAATAAAATTGATAAATGGTTCATAAATCTGAACTCAGAATGCTGTTATCTTACCCCAATGTAGGTGAAGGTGTTCTGGGGACAAGTTTTGAGATTAACACAAGGCATGTCAAGAGAAAATCTGTTTAACTGAAATGCTTTTCAAAGGCTTTTTGAGAAATCATAACTGTCCAATTTAGTCACTGTTAGACACTGAGCTTTGTTCTAGTGTAAGCTCTTCTAACATGATCTTCCTTTTTATATAATCAGATAGTTGTTTCACCTAAAAATAAGCAGGAAAAAATGTGTGTAAAGAGGGAGAAAAAAATATTGAAAATTGAAAATAGTAAATAGTTGAAATTCTTTAATTCGAAGAAGAATGATAAAAAAAGCTTTCAGTATATAATTAAAAGAAAAACTGACATGCTAGAAATGCATTGAAACAAGTACTAGTACCCATAATCACCATCCATAACCACCTCTAGAAAACAGGGGAAAAAATAAAGTATAACAAAAACTGTGTTGACTTGGCAAAAAAAAATTCATCAATCAATATAGAAGTCCTCCAACGCATAATATTGAGGTCTAAAGTCTACTGACCCTTTTGATTCCTTTGCCTTGGACACTTTTGTGTTGCTTTCTTTGGCTTTAGATAAATCAGTCTTGGGGTCAACCTCATCCACTTTGTTTGCTTCACCCACATCAGCTCTGAAAACAATTATCGATGATGAAGCAAGGCATATTTGGGGCAATAATCAAGCTAAGGCAAATAAAACAAGAGTTAGAGAGTTCAAATTAAAGGCAGTGTTGGGTAGAGGTTTGAAAAAAAGAAAATGGTCAGAAAAAATTTGCCTTACTGTATTCACTATCAAGTACTTTCAGCTCTATAATTCTAACATAATAAGAGCTAAGGCACTGGTTTTAACTACATTACATGCTAGAAGAATCATTATGCCTTTGGATTTGCAATTTGGTTCTCATAGAAACATAAAGTAATGTAACATTTATGTATCGTAAATTAGCTTTTTCTAAATACTAACTCTGATCTCAGAAATAAGATGAATGTAGAATGAAAAAAAAGGGGTTAGAAATAATCAGTTCAAACTATTTCTTTAGTAGCAAAGAGTTTGCTAAACCACTCCTATTTCACAATTGTTATCTATTGATATTCATATTTCCATTCACGGGTTCCTATATTAAATGAATTCTGGGCTAATAGCTTTTTTAATAGACTTTGTTGAGTTGAAACATCTCTTGAAAACTCCTAATCCCAGATAATTTGTGTAATGTTTGAGTGCAAAATAGTTTTTATGCACACAAGAAAAAGAAAGTGTTTTCTATTAATAATTTGGGAATCATTTTGCAATTGGATAATATTTTTTGCAAATCGAAAACACAGACACACTCCATACTCTCATGAAAAAATTGTATTTTTAGATATAAAACAAAAATATGGCTTGCAATCAACTTAGAAAATTCCATAATTAATAGCATCTTTAAAACAACAATCCTGTCTATCAGATAATACATAAATCTTTTCATCTGCCTTAAACAAAATCATGAAGGCTTTAGAAATGTACTGTTCCTCATTGGCTATTCTTACCACCATAACTATTGCTCAATAAAAAATAATAAAGCTAAAACCATAAGTTTTATGTTCTGGTATACATACAAAATTTGATAGAAACAATATTATTATTTCTCTGGAAGACAACTCACTCTCCGGCAGCCTTGGCATTGATTAGTAGAACAGGGCGTTTATCATTCATTTCCTGGCTGCAGTATTCCTCAAGAGTCATGAAGTGTGTTCCCTGCTTGAGTTTGCCGCAGTCAAAGAAGCCATCTTCTATTAGATTGCCTGGGCCTTATGGTTTTGTATGAAAAACAAAATATATTATCTCTGTATGAAGTGAAAAATGATCTGTTCTGCATGACATGAAAATCTGACTTATATACATAAGTATAATAATAGACATTACGTAGTCATGCCAATAAAACAGAGCACTTTCTGACTAAAGCTTAGGCAAAATTGAACTTTAAAAACAAACAGGACATATTTTACTATAAGTAATATAATTATGCTCTTAATCGTTTAAATTTCAAATTCCAATATTTTACTATTTTTCAATAAGGGAAACTGCAAAGATTTAGTATGATTCTTTGCTATGATATAATGACAGAAACAACAATATGCTTGCAAAAATTGCAAATGAAGCCATTTTTTTTTTGCTTGCATAAAAATAAAAGAAACATGATATTTAGTTGTCTTAAATTACAGTGAGGGGCAAAGTAGTCAATCATCTGATGCAAAACATCCTACCTAGATGGCTGTACAGAGAGAACTTTGCAGACAGATTACTGTCTAACAGGCGTTGCAATGCTGCCTCAATGAATGGGCTGTGTCTTGAGGCAGATGTTTGGATTTCTTGCAAAATTTGCAAACCCCTGATAAAGAAATAAATGCAAGAATTTTTTTGTTTTGTTTTGTTTTCTGAGATTGAAATCTCAAGACAGAATTTAGCGAGATTTAACTGAATTCAAATTTCAAATCAGAAATTAATATCTTGTTCATGAAATAAATGTAGATATATATTTTCCCCATGAGTGCATGGTATTTATTAATCCCCTCAACATGTCATGAGATCTTGATCACGCATTTATAATGATACTGGTCCTAACTATTTCCTTACCATATTTATCTACATTAGAGAATGCAATTTCCCAAAGAGTTATGTCACTTTGTTGGAAGTTGTGAGTTCAGAAGCATTTGGAAGATCTAAACAGAACTAAAAAATTATATTGTAAATGTTTTTTCACGTGCATATTTCATGTTTTCCTTTTTTTATTTCAAATTGCACCAATGAGCATTTTTGCAGACACTATTGCTTCATACGTAAAGAGCAATCTAAAATAGAACTCATGACTTCCAACTAGGTAGCATAACTCTTTGTAAAATCGCATTCCCTATAGTTATGTGACTGATCCCAATGATTTAGTGACTAAATATTCCCAGTAAAGTAGCCAAAATTCCATACTATTAACAATCACTTGCACTAAATTCTTCATGCTCTAACCAAGAAAACCATAGAACTCAAATGTACTGTTTTATGCAATTCGATTAATTTATAAAGTGAATCTGCTCATGATTTTGCTTATAAATATTTCTGGAAAATCTCTAAGAAATCCATGGCTCCAACAAGTATGCAACATGCTACATACCCTAGTTTGCAAATTTCTGTAGCTGTTGGCTCATCCACTCCACAAACAGTGATGGCCCAAGCTGCATTGCGTCGCACAGCATCATTGCCTGAATGCAGCAACAAAACAAGTGGCTCTAGACCGCCACACTCTCGAAACTGATGAGTAAAAAGGTTAGCTTAATGGGAAGACTAATATTCCTCTACTGCTTTGGAAACAATTTCCCAAGGAATCTTTAATAAAGCTTGCATGATAAATGTCAATTTTTATAGTTTCAATTAAAGGATTTCTCAAAAAATTTTTAGAATAAAATGAAATCAATTGATATTCATGCAGAACAGTAGCTAAGAAGAAATGCATACTCATATTCCACAATCAAATTAGTTTCCTTTACTAGACTCATAGGGACTTTTTTTTGTTTTTAAGATCATTTAATAAACTTTCTTGAAAAACATTAATCATTTTGCGACTGACCTCCTGTCTTGAATCAGCATCACAAGTGAAAGCTGAAACAGCCAGAGCCACTTTGCCTTGTACATTTGTATTGCTAAGAAAAAATTAAGAGATTTGTTTATATCAGATGCACATAAAAGAAAATCGCATGCTCAGTAATAAGAGTAAAATGCAAAAAGAAGAAAAAGTATAGAAGTTGATAAAATGATGATAGTATATTTTTCAAATGCATCAACTAAAAACACTTAATGAGTGGCCTCTAAAATTTAACATGTTTGTGACAAGTACTCATATAATATGATTCTGAGGAGTTTAGTGCTGAACAAAGACAGAGCTAATATGATTGATTACTATGATGGGGATGATTTTAAGTTCACTTAATATGTCATGAGATTAGTATCAATGGCTTACTAGTCATAATTGTAAATATTCAACAATTCACAGCTCAAAAAAATAGTTCTGCTTCTCAAAACAAGTATTGTGCAGAAGGTTTAGAGCCTAAACTTTGGATCATTTCAAACAGTATGTGCACATATATCCTTTAAGGCTGGAATTTAGACTAGTCGCTGATTTAAACTTGAGAACTTGAGGTGCTATTGAGAAGCATTTGAACAAAGCACAGACAAAATGTTTCCTTTTCATTGCTATAACATAACGGCAATTTGAACTAGATATTGATCGACATATAAGGGAAAAATCAAAGCTATTTTAGGACTAGATAACATTTATGATGTGTAAGGAAACTTACATTATTGCATGTAAGTCTTTCAAATATAGGCAACTAAAATTAAATGGATTAAATATGAGCGTTTTCTTTACTTGCAAATTTTTAATTTTGATCAACTAGTTGATAATCTTTTTCATGAGTTCAGTTGAAAATTCTGTTTTGCACAGCTCAAATTTAGTGCAACCTTAATATCTTGTTGAATCAATTTTTTCAAAATAAATCTAAAAATACAAATAAAAGCCCTTCGAATAGAATGACACCATTTAATATTTCCTGAATACTCACTTTGATCGAAGTGGTTCAATAAGTGCAGGCACCACACCTTTTGCTTGGGCATCTGATCGCAACCCTTCATCCTGCCCCATGTTGGTGAGTGCACATGCTGCATTAGCAACCACTTCCTCTCGTTGATCAGCAAGACATGAAACAAGGGCTTCAATGCCTCCCAGATTGCTAACTTCACTGGATCGAGAAAGCAAGATTAAATGAAGTTTTCTTTCATACCCAAGAAGTCCTAGAAATTATACAGTAAGCAATAAAGTGGGAAAATTTGGGAAAACTAGCATTATGGAGATAAAACATTTTGGTTAAAACTCATGAGATGCATTAGCAAGTATGTGGACCAAAAGTTTTAAGCATAATGCATCACAGATATGAATAACAACTTTTTTTTCCCAACATATTTTGCCTTTAATGACTTTAATCTACTATTATATGGGATAGACATCTCATTTGTCTCCAAATTTAAAGATTTTTATTTTGTGTCAGCAATGTGTGTATACAAAACCCAACAAATAATAACATTTTTGCAAGTAGCTATGGAAATATTGACAAATCATGTTTCTCAAAGTTTCAAAATGTAAAAGTTCTGAGAATTAAAGGTGTTTTTGCAGAGAAATTCACCGTTTAAAAGCTGTCAAGTCAAACAAAGTATGTTTGAATTGTATTAAATGGTAACTTACACGCAGTTAACAGAGTTGCCAGTTGTGAGATTAGCCAAGGCTAAAGTAGCGGCTTCTTTTACATCTCCGTTATCTGAGCCGAGCAGTTTCACAAGGGGAGGGAGGCCATCTGCAGAAACCATTTTTCCAAATTTTTTAATCTTTTTTTTTATTACACTTATCATTCCCAAATTAAGTTCCAATATCAAAATCTTGAAACTATGTCTGCAAAGTAATAGACAGCAAATTTAATTTTGTCTCTCTCTATGATCAGTCCATAGATTTGATAAGTACATTAAGAAATTTTAACTATTGTATGAAGAAGATTTGGGTCCCTCTCTCACAAGCAAAGATAACGTTTACAGAGTAAATATTGATGGATCAAATATCATTCATAAATTTGTATGCTGCTTCTATAAATATGCTTCTATTTCAAAATAACTTCAAATGATCTCTTTTTAAGCTCCCTAAGCTAAGCAAATATTTTTTGTACACCATTAAAAGACCTGTGGATTTTCAAGGAATATGTCGGAAAAGTGTTAGCTAAATATACTTTATCTTACACTAATTCACAAGCAAGAAAAATTGTCTCTTTAAGAGTGGCTATGACTTGCTTATAATGAAGTCTTGCAGATGAGATCTCTTTGTGTGATATAAAGTAAAAGTGACCAATGATAAAAATAGGCTAACCTTTAATCTCTTTGAAAAGATAAATAAACAAACCTACCCCACTCCTTGATACAATCCCTAGAGCTAAGGTTTTCACTGATGACAGCCAGAGCAAGTGCTGCTGAGGCCTGCACATCCGGAGAATCGTTTGTCAGCAACTGTATGAGCATCTTCTCTGCTTCTTGCTCATGCAGTAGCTTTCGATTCTCAGCTGATGTAAATTGCCATTGATATAAAATTGTAATGCTTATTTTGCATATCAAAACGATCTAAAAAAAAAAAAAAAAACTTGAAAATCAAAGGGGCAAGATCCTATTTTCATTTTTTGGGGGGGTTCGGACCATTTGAAACATTAAAATACTGTTGCTTATGGCTGGACATGAAACCATGATTTTAATTTATATAAATTAAATCCCATACGTCTTTGATGTCTGATAATTACAGTTTTTATTATCTGGATTGTACAAAACAAGATTACCTATCTCGCACCACAGACCATGTTTTATTAAATTTTCAAAAATAGAATGTCGATCTGCTATATTATGTTTTCTGCTTTCTTGAAAATTTGATATTGACTGAGTAAGGTTAGACCAACTTAACAAAATGCGATGAAGCCTTTCAAATGGCATTGCCATTATAATTTTTTCTTCTCTAATTTGCAATATTGAATTCATCTAGTTTATTCACTGGTCATTTCATAACAACCATGTAAGGATCTTAATATGAAATTTAAGCCTTCTAAACTATGTGCATATGAAAGAACATAATTTCAACAGAAGTATATTTCTCTAACGAAAATTGCACATCAGATTTGCAATTGGGCTTTATTTCTTGCTACAAAACTGGCATCTGATTAACAAATGACGTTTTCTCTCAGAGACAGAAAGATAACGACAAAATTGGTTTTGATATCAAATTTTTTCATATTCCATGAAACAAGGTAAATTGTTACAGAGATAATAAAAGATGACACTTACCACTACGAGCAGACCTGGCAATTGCTTTAGCTGCACACATTTTGACATCAGGTAAAGTTGGAATGATGGAGTCGCCACCAACTGGGGCATCCTCTTTGGCATCATCATCCTTCTTACCCTTGCCTGCATGTTAAGATATGGATCAAAACTTAAATAAAAGAGGAAGTAGTGCAAAACAAAATTAGTAGAAATGAAAAAAAAAAGTTCAAATAAAGAGGAACCTAAAAAAAATGAAGCTGTAATAAAGTATACTTAACTTAACTTGAAGGATATAAAGATGACATTTTAGTAAAAGAAAAAAAAAAAAGAGAGAGAGAGAGAGAGAGAGAGAGAGAGAGAGAGAGAGAGAGAGAGAGAGAGAGAGAGAGAGAGAGAGAGAGAGAGAGAGGGGGGGGGGGGGTAACCTCACAACTATGAGAATGTTGTTAAATCTCAGAAAAAAAAAATATTTTTTTGTGTGAAATACGCTGATCACAGGCCTTGCAACACAACCAATATGCATAGTACAGTTAAAGCTCAGCTAAAAAGTTAACACTCTAAACTGAATCACATCACACATTAATTGTTTTGTACCCATAAAAAAGATCTCAATCTCCACCATTCAACATTGTGGGTGGTAAGTCGATGGGTTATTAAGCTGAGGCTGTATAGAAATTTTATACAGCATCATGCTACATAGATGATAAGCTCATTAAAAAAAATCCAAGTAAAAGTTGTCATGTTGATGGAGGTACCAAGAAAAAAGATAGTTGAAATTATGAAGATTCAACTGCAACAAAACCATATGTGCATATAGAGAGGTCTGCTTCATAAATGAATCAAAGATAAAGCAAAAAAGTCTTCCAAAAAAGATTTGAATGGCCTCACCCTCTTTAGCACTCTTCTTGCCTGCCCTTGATCCTGCCTTCTTGTCTCCCTTTTTGCTGTCCTCCTCAGGAGGAGGTTGGTCTGTTATTAGAGCTACAAAACGCTTAAGGCCACCGCTTTCTTTTACAAGCTGTTAATACAAGTGAAAGAAATAATAGCCATGGCATTATTAATGGCACAACAAACAAAAACTGAATAAATAAGGAAGGAAGGGTGAGAGAACAGAAAGATTGAGAGAGAGATAGAGAGGGGGGGGAGGCAAAAATGAATGAGAGAGCCGGAGACATCTTTAATATAAACTAAAATTAGCTTTAAAAGAATAGAGTGAACATGTATTTATGTTAGCTCCAGGCAGATAGATAAAAGGTATGGAAACAACAAGAAGGGAAAAGGTAGAGTATTACGCAATATTCAGACATTTGGAGAACAACTTTACATGGAGAAATATCATGGTGGATTAAAAACACATTATCCTGAAATTTTAAGTTTTGAATGAATAATCCAAAAACGTTTAACAAAAATAATTAATCCATAAGCAGATATAAATTACATTCTTTATGCTTCAACAACTTAGCTGCAGATTTTGTGATGCTTGTATAATGGACTTACCTCTAAGCTCTCGGTATCTTCAAGCAGGTTTGAGAGAACCATTACAACCATGACATGCAAATCGTTGAGAGTTGGTGTGGCCAGGACATCAAGCAGTCGTCCAATAGCCTCAATCTCACGCAGAATACGGCGGTTCTCTCCTGAAGGAACAGAGGAAAAGAGCTTTCTTAGAGGACAAAACAGAATATGCATGTAAAAACCTTCAAACAATATAAAATACTAGCACAAGCATGGTCACTATTGGTATGTTTTTAATTTCCCTGAGTTTCATTTGCTGATCTCAGTAAAGTCTGACTTAAATTTCATACAAATTGCTAACCCTGTGACATACCACAGGAAATAGACTGATTTCAGGAGATACAGTAAATTTGAAAAAAAAGGGGGGGAACCAGAGGCTGTCTCTGTTACCTGCTCCTCCTTTTTCACAAAAGAATAACAATATTAATGTGCGTTTGTCAGGTGTTTTTCCTAAAATCTTATTGTTTGGGGCAGGTGCTTAGCTATGCATGAAAATTAATAAATAAACAACCAATACAATAGGATGGTAAAGAGGGAAAAAAAACTCTCACGAAAGACTCAAAAGCATATGGTAAGATTAAATACAGTTGACAAGGAGCATCTTTGTTCACAGCAGCAAAGGATATAAAAAAACTGAGATGTGTGGCTGAAAGCTATTTGATGTATTGGGGACACTCAGTCTAGGTATAGGTATATGTATATATAGGGCAGGCTGGATGATTTTGATAACTCAGAATGAGCATTATAATGCCTATTGTAATATTCAAGCCCTTACAAAATACATTTTAAAAAAAATCTATTCTCACCATCCTGTGTTAGTCTGTCCAGGGTTAACAGTGCCAGTCTTTGTATGATAGCATAGTCTGACTTGATAAGGTCCAACACATGTTGCAAGCCATCATATTCTCGCACCAAGGCTCGAGCTTGATAGTCCTTTAAATGATATTAAAACGCAATGTAGTGAAAGACATTTTTCAGATCTCTAGATGGGTTGAAAAAGGAGTCCAGCAAATGCAGGAGAGGGAGAGAGAGAGAGCGAGAGAGAGAGGGGGGGGGGAGGGAGACAGAGACAGAGAATAGAGAAAAAAATGTTATGTATAGTAGAAGCGATGGACTTTTTTTTTCCTTGTAGTGTCAAAAGTTGTTTTTTTATTATTATTATTATTATTATTATTATTATTATTATTATTATTATTATTATTATTATTATTATTATTTCAACAATCAAAAAGAAAAAATGACAAAATTTAACAGTAGAAGAGAACAGGCCTCAAATCCTGCAATCATAGAAATGACTGAGAAATTATCCAAAGATTGCTCATAAGTGACTGTTAGATACCTGAGCAGCAAGATTAGCTGCAACAGTATAGTAAGTAACAAAAAGTACCTCCAGCTGTGTCAAAATTGCCCACTGACACAAAAATAAAAATTTAATGCAAATTAATAACATATAACGATTTGATTATAAAAAGAGCAAAATTTCAAAGGACAGATGGAGAAGATACCCCTTCATTTACGAAAAAAGCAAAAAACAGTAAAAATAGTTTTAAAAGATTGTATCATAATCTACTAGGTATACTGTACAGCAGTAGTTAGAAAGGTTAGCAGTGACGTCAAGACAGATAGAACTTCTGGGCAGAGATTGATATGACACTCTTGTTTTGCAAATCTTTTGTTTTGATGACTAGATGTAATATTTTTCTTCAATTATCTATTGGGTTTTTTCTCATCCAATCTAAGAATCTAAAATGAGCACTGGAAGAATTAATAACACAGTTGTAGTACAAGCCATTTCCCTGATCTTATCCTAGACCTTGTAAAATTAGGAGAGTGAAAAAAACCAAGAGTGCAAAAGATATCAGGAAAAGCAATAAGTTCCTTATGTTGGATATTATGTTCATAGAATATATATATATATATATATATATATATATATATATATATATATATATATATATATATAAATATATATATATAGAAGTATTCAATAATCAATTCTGATTATGAGACTGAAATATGCATTCACATTATCTTTTTTTTTTCTTTTTTCATTGCTTTCAATAAGTTGAAATATAAATCTTATATTTTCGATTTCAATTAAAATCTTGGGTTGTTATGTTTGGAGTTTTCTGTTTTATTTTTGTTTTCATAAATAGTAATAGATTTCCTAAAAATCAATATGCATCAAAAAGACTTCATCTACAAAAAAAATCAATAGAAAAAACTTCAGAAGCCTAAAAATACATTGCATTTTCTGTCTCTCTCTCTCTTTTTAATCTTAAATTTATTTCCACATACCATGACAAGCTGTGCAAGTGCTTCTATAGAATTTTTCTGCACATCTGGATCAGAAGAGGTGAGCAATCTGACCAAGGGCTCCACACTGCCTGCCTCATGGATGGCCACTTTGCTGGTGAACTCTGTCGCCATGAGGGATAATGCAAGAGCTGCAAACTCATGGATCACGGAATCCTCTGTGAGGGAAGAGGGAACATATGATTCTTGATATGGATATCTGCATGCTTATGTTCATACAGATTTCAAGTGAAATGGTAGGCAGTTTAAGAGAAAGATTTTGATTGAGCTTGTGATGGTTTAGACCTTAGATTGATTGCAAAAGTTGAGACTTAATTTGTTTTAAAAAAACTTTTCTCATTATATCTTTTTTCAGTTTTTAGAATGGACAGCAAAGCCACACCCCACATTTTTATTCAAATTTTATGACAAATGAAATTATATTAAATCTATGTTCATACGGGAATGTTACAATTCACATTGTGCAATAATGGGATTGAGAAGGGTCACTGTATTTAATAGAATCACGCTGACTTTAAATTTTCTTGAAAGAGAGTGTAGAGATAGATTACTGACTGGTAGCATAAGCCAAACCTTCGAAATCCTCAAAGAAAAGTTTAGGAAGTAAGGAAAGCAGCATAAATCAAAATATCTTGGTAAAAATTACTTATAATCCATGTTTAATGCATCAATCTCAAGAGCTTTATGAAATTCATAAGATGAGATTACATCATTCCATGTTGGACCGATGAAAACATTAATAGACTGTGCCCACAGATACATTTCTATTAACATCACAATATTATACCTTCTGGACCGAGAAGACTAACAATTGCTTGCGTGGACTCTGGACGCTTCCTAAGAGCTTTGCGTACATCAGCTGAGGAGAAAATATTATTGAAACAATCCATATTATTGCCAAATTTCTGCTTTAGCTAAACAGTTTATCAACTGTACATTTTCTTTCCATAAGCAAGTATACATTTTACGCCACTTATTTTTTTTTCATTTTTTTTATTTTGCTGCTCTTTTTACTAACTATGTCAACATCAACACAATATGCAAAATTTTCTTTTCAATTCATTTTTATATTGAAATACGTGTTAATAAGAGTATAAGAATTTTTAAATATATATATATATATCATATATCTTATCAGAAAAAAAAGCATTCAAGATATAATTATAAACATATGATCACTGCTGTATAGGCTTTAAATGAAAATGTTTAAATTTCTTTAGGCCTCAAGTTACAAACTTCCAAGATATACAGAATATCTAAAACCATTCTGTATATGCAGTAGTGCAGTTTGTTTCTCTGTTGAAAATAAAAATAAAAAATATGCATTTTTTAAGGGCAAAGCCATAAAGTATCAAACCAGGGAAATAAAGACACTAATCCAACAGTTGATGTGGTGCTGTTATTACTCACGGTGAGCACACATGACACCAAGAGCCATTATAGCATGCCTCCTCACAGTGCGATCCTCTTGAGCGATCAGATTCAGCAACGGATCAACGGCTCCCAAGTCCAAAAGTAATTTTTTATTCTCATCACCTGGAAGGAAAAATGTTTACTTTTTTGAAAACATTATATTGGGAGTAAACAAAAATTATCTCACTAGCACCAGTTTGTTGGACTTTAAAAAAAGTAGATAAATTTTTAATATGTTCTTTAGTATTATTTATCTTTATATATTTTGTAGGTATCATGTGAATTTCAGATTGATACACTCTTATACATAATTTCATACAGATAGTTAATATTGCTCATATTCAGACAAGACGAAGAGAAAAAAAAATGACTGTCTTTTTTTTTTTGTGGATTTGTTCTGTTTTTCCTTAGGGGAGGAGGCCGAGCTGATAGTGATTTACTTACACTTTTCGACAAACTTGTAAATAGCTTCACAAGCCTTTGACTGCACATCTTCTTCAGGACTAGTCAGCATTAGTACAACTGTGGCAGCCTGCCGGCTCTCCACTAGAAGGGTATCAAACTGGTAAAGAAGGATAAAATAATACATGTAATATCATTTTTTTCCTTTCTTGGGGCATAGATAGTTTAAATATCAACTTTGTCTCTTAACTCTTAGTCCTTCTGAAGTGTATAATTCAGCTGCGTGAGTAGTATTTTTTATTTACAAGTTTTGAGAGGGGGGGTCAATGTGATGACTTTTTACATACAGTCAAGTTTAAAAAATTCGATGCCAAAAAGTATGGATTCTTGGTTAATTTGAAGTCCATTTAAAATTTACTCTTTTGAAAATAAAAAAAGCAACAGAG
>JAWDGP010002819.1:40000-70000 GCA_033675545.1 Elysia crispata | reverse complement strand
AACAAAGGGACCATATCAGATTCTCTTGGTCTCCTTATCCCCACCGCTATCTTATAAATAAATTTAACAAATTAAGTCCTTATCCCCACCCCTACCTTACAAGTAAATTTAACAAATTAAGGTATGCCACAACCGCTACTATGTGGGTTATTTACTTATTGATTTATTTTTTTTTTTTATCATTTTGACGGCTCTCCACAAAGTCACTGTCAGTCAGTGACACATAATTTCAGAACAAAACATTTGGGAGATGTAGACTTGGAAGTAAACGCAATCTTATTGATCTCTGAGAGACTTCGAATTTGACATTTATTACAATTATTTCTATGTTATAAGAAGTTTTCATGTACTTGAAACTTGAAATAAGACTTGTGAGGAACAAAATTGAGCAGCTCATATCCAGTCTTAATGAATTTGATGTCAGTTGTCACTAAGTTTCATTTAAAAGTATTGATAAAATTATGATTTTAGCCTCCTGTGATAAAAAATTGCAAGAAATTTAATCAAAATCATAATTCTCTGTAGAGAGATAGAGAGTCTTCAGAGTTAAAAATTGTCTTGTAAAATATGGTATTCATTCAAATATGGTTTAGATTTAAACTTTCAACATCAGCTTAATAAAACTGGTGAGAGACGATTGGGCCTCTGTGAATCTTTAACTAGGTACCACAAAGTGATTTTTCTACCCCAGCAAATTTTGAATATACTCAATTGTACTGTAAAGATCTTGTTAAAATATGAAATTTCCAACAAATTTCATCAAAATCCGTTGGTAAATAAAAGTTTTACAGCTGTTTCAATTTTGCGCATAACGACACGAAACAAATTGCGTGCATCGGGTTGTTTTTAAGGACATATAAAAGTCATTTGTTAAATCTTATGAAACAAAAAAGGACGTATTTACAAAGTCCAAGACAATGACTATACACATACGAAATTTCACGGAGATAGAAAATAAACAAAAGAATTTATTGGTCATGAAATATGGCCAAAAACACTTGTGGCATATCAAAATTACAAGCAAATACTCTAGATGAGGTACTTTTGGACCATCGTAAAAAAACACATATTCTTCAGATTGTTTCAATACTTAGTTTGCTAATACACAATGTTGTATTTAGTTGACTCAATTTTTGTCAGCAACCTAGAAAGCCATTTTGAAAAGATAGAGAAAACCAAAATTGGCATAGCCCCAAATTTTGCGCCTTGGAAGAAAATTGGTAAAAAAGCGAATCATATTGTAGAAATTATATCATGAAAAACACAGTTTTCGTACTAGAGTAATGAAACTTTCGGAGCTTATGGTTTTTTAGATGCTGAACCTGATTATGCTATCTATTTGATAATTTGACCACTGTTTCTATTTCAAAACTGCATTGTAAGTCAATGATAGAAGTAAAAAATTAATAGTCACAGATGAATTATGATTGAACATATATTTTCAAATGTATACATGATAAAGCATTATGATTTTGATAGTTGTAGAAAACTCCCATGATAAACTGAGGTTCAATACACGCTTACATTAAAGCTGAAACTGTATGACTGTAAAAGAAAGTATTACATAAGAGACAAAATACATTACAGTTTTCAAAATATAAATTGAGAACCAATTCATGTAAAGGAATTAGCAAGCCTGAAAATATCAATATTTTGTTAAATGAAAACAATTTGAACCTGCAGCTTTAAAAAATTATAAAGTATAAGCAGAAATTTTCGTTTCTTTTAAATTGTCAAGGTTTCTGTTCCGTGTATATGTTTTTTTTTCAGCCGCACCTATGGTTTTTCCCACTCTGCTTACCTCTCGGTCTCACTACCTCTTTTGCCAGACATACTATGTACCTGTATCAGGGTCACTTTTTTGTTGACTACCTACCTGTACACTTCGCTAATGAAAGTATATATACTGTTTGTACCTTGCAACGTTTTCTGTTTGTTTTACTAAATAAACCTTGAACCCAACAACAACATCAAGCAACAGTTTCTGTCAAATTTATTTTCACCGTAACAGCATTGTATTTAATAATCATCATCAGAACTTTAATTTTGAATGATTGTCTTTTGCCTAATGAACCCCCCTCTTTTAGAGGGGGGTTCATTGCATATCTTTCCAAGCAAAGTCTGGTAAAGATTTGCAGCAGTACCTGTCAGTCTTAAGTCCTCTTGCCCCATCACTAATTTTCTATATCGAATCTGATCTTTAAGATTTTCTGCTTTTCCATTTTTATATAACTGATCAAGCCCAGCTTTTGTGGTGCACAAACCACCTTGACACAAAACCGCATTCATAATTTTAACTTATTACAAAAGAATTCCAACTGCTTTTTTTTACTTGGAACCATAGGGGCGCAATGGAGTTACAGGAGTGAGAAAATGATTCAAAGATGAGAAATCAGTTGAATAAAAAGAGGAAAGCCTGGCTAACGAGAAAGTATTACTAAAAGTACAGAGGAGTCCATATACATTCAACACCTAAGGGAAACTTTTGCTTCAAGTCAACTTTGTTTGCCAGCACTATTTTGTATTTCTTTACAAATTAAATTGCAATATTTAAAGCCAACTTTTGCCTACAGTCAACTAACTTTTTTGGTCCTGAGGTATTTATCCAGACTCCAGTGTAAAGTCTATGGAAGTAAAGAAAGGGCCAGGAGTGGAGAGAACGACGAAAAAGATACTGATTTTGAGGATGAAGACGATCATTACATTGATTATGGTGATGATAATGATGATGATGGTGATGATGATGATGTGATGATGATAATGATGATGATTATGATGATGAAGATGATGATGATGATGATGATGATGATGATGATGATGATGATGATGATGATGATGATGATGATGATGATGATGATGATGAAAAAACTGTCTTCACAAGCATGGGCATTATTAACACTGTATCGCCGATAATATTTTTTGTTTTATCATGTTTCACTACTTCAAAGATAAAAATGAGCCTGACTTTAACAACAGAAGAAAGAAATTTGCCCATTTCACTCTGTGTATCTCTGAATCCATTGGAAGCTAGGAAGCGAGAAAGAGAAACAGAAAAGGAAAGAGAGAGAGAGAGAGAGAGAGAGAGAGAGAGAGAGAGAGAGAGAGAGAGAGAGAGAGAGAGAGAGACAGAGACAGAGAGAGAGAGAGAGACAGACAGACAGACAGACAGACAGACAGACAGACAGACACAAAGAGGACAGAGAGAGACAGACAGATAGACAGACAGAGAGACGGACAGAGAGAGAGAGACAGACAGAGAGGTAAGCACAGCACTATGGCATCAGCTTCCCCTGAGTATAATTTGCCTCCTTAGATTAGAGGTAAAGGCAGTCTGAATCGAATAGCGAATAGTGTGGCTCTGTCCTGCCCCCCCCCCCCCCTCCCCCGCCCCTTTCCCCCGGTAATCCTGCATTCACACCAAAAAATCGCTCGTCCAGACTTTTCCTTGAGCACACACCAATATAGTGCACCAAAAATACACTGTACTTTATAATTATCGATGTGTGCTTACATAACATACCTACAGTCTTGATTATCACACAAAGACTATAAATATGCCCTAGAAATGTAGTAAAAGAATACGTTCGTCATTACGTCATAGGCAAAGCACACAATCATACAGGCATCTCAAATCAATGTTCTAGCTTGAATACATCTAGTTACATTGGTGATAATGACAAGGTATGATGATAAAAGCAATAAATCTGTTCAACAATTCCTTTCTTATTTTCAGCTCAATGAAAATAGTTTCTGTCTAAACCTAAGGTTTGTTAAATACTTTTTCACTGTGGCAGGGCAAGGCACCTTGATCTGACTAAAAATAATTTAAGGAAGTTATTTTGATTTCCATAGGTTTTTTTTTTCAAATGTTCCATAATCAATCATTATGGTCTCCATCTTGAAATGACTTTATAAAACATAATGATTTGTCGAGTTCCTTGACTGGAAGAATTATTTTAAACTTTGTACTGAAGTGCTCTTCTCCCTTAAAAAAGAAGTTCTAAGAAAGTCTTTATCTTCGAGTGCGCGTTTCTTTATGCTACTCTTCTCTTCTATGTCAATTAGTACATCGTACTACACGTATTTTCCCCGTAGCCTCAGTTTCCACTGCGTTTAATTCACGATGAACGGGATAGTTCTGCCTAAAGCACCTCTGTCCGTTCACTGTTGGAGGGAAGTCAAATAGCAGCATCCAGTTTTCTTCTCACCTCCAGACCTGTGGGTAAGGACAGTTTTAGACTTTCCGCCAAATAAACCATTGATTTCTAACTAACCCCTTTCAGTTGTTGCATGCAGGAAACAGGGGTATCTGCGGAGAAGTTCGGTTGCCGCACTTATAATTGAGGCCCCGACGTGCGCACCTGGGGGCACGTGCCGTCAGACCCGGGAAGATGAGTTGTGGGACAGGAATGCTGTGGCTCGTCCAGTGGTTGTGCAGCCTCCTCAAGGGGGGGTGTTCTGTGAAGAAGAATTAGCCCGTGTCTGTGTTCCCTCCTTTCTATTAAAACCAGCCAAAATTGTTTTAGGGTTTAATAATTATCAAGTTGACAACTTTCTACGTCGTCTCCTATTTTTTTTTCTGTAAAGAAAGCTAACCCTGTCTTTATCACAGCTAGTTTAGGTAATGCCACGTTTTCTCAATCCGAGCGAGAAGTCTGCTCGTCTCTCAGATACCTCCAGTACTGTAAAACTTCTCTACTGTCACCTCTTTTAGACCGTCGCGCACAATTGTCTCTTTCTCTGCAGCAATTGGGGCTGACTGACCACTAGACATTAATTGCCAACATCAGAGAAGAGGAGACAAAACAGAAGGAAACAAAGTGTAAGGCCAGAGGCAGACAGTGATAAGCTATACAGATTCAATAAGCGAGACCACTCTAGTAATGTGCTCAAAATAAATAAAACATGACTATAACGCGAATTTTAGTTCCAGGAGAAAAATCCTGCTGTAAGCAAGTTCCCGCTTCAGGAATGCAAAGAGATCTATCCCCACCCCCCTCAAGAAAAAAAAAAGAAAAAGTTAATGTACGAACTACTACTTGTAAGTGTAAACACAGCTTGACAAAGAGAAAACGACTAATAGGCACCCGCAAAATCTTTTTATAGCTATCACGTGGTTTTAAGAAATCACGGAGGCTGTGCTATTATTGTCCATCACGTGGTTCAAAATATACAAACAATGTGTCTATAGCAGTACCATCTGTCTAGGAGGCCTGTTCACAAGGTTGCGTAACATTATTCAGATGGGCCATCATCTGGCTAGCTATCAGCCACCTGCGGGAGGTTTGAACAGTTGATTAGAGCATGCTTAGCAGTACACACTGTGTTTTCACTGGACTCTCCTGCCATTTTGTTATTGGATTACATTCATTCTTTCTTGGATTATATTTCTTATCTTATTCTTTGTTATTCGCCCTTGGATTGCACCTTGTTCTAACAGATGCTTTCAATGTGGAACATTCCAAGAATGCTTTTTTGTGATTTGGTGTAGATTTTCCTCTAAATGTGTGCACACTGATAGAGTATGACCCGTGGCACCAAACATCATACAATGTGATATAAATATATATCTATATATATAATATATCTATATATATAGAGAGAGACTGATAAACAATTATACATGTTAAGTTCATCTAAATATGCTTTAAGTTTAATTAGCTT
Organism: Elysia crispata; assembly: GCA_033675545.1. Classification (NCBI taxonomy): domain Eukaryota; kingdom Metazoa; phylum Mollusca; class Gastropoda; family Plakobranchidae; genus Elysia; species Elysia crispata. The sequence continues at coordinate 64,336 of JAWDGP010002819.1, read as the reverse complement.
TTCCCTTTATGGTCTCTGCGATATCATTTTATAGAGAGAAGGTGTGCAGAAGTGGGAGCCAAAGTTTTTTTAAAAGCCTTTTAACTAAAATCTCTGATACTCAAAGTGCCCTCAATACTTTAACCTTAAGTTTCGTATTTCATTATATGGTGTATCGGTGTCATTATCAATTTCCTTAACTGTTTATTGTTTAGGGGAAGAAAGTGCACTGTTACAAACTGTAAGAGCGGCTATGCCAGTCAGAAGGGAAAAGAAAGTGAAACGGTTATTTTATAATTATGGTTTTCCATTATGGGTTTCGAGTCTCCCTAACAAAGTTGAGAAAGTGACTGAACATATTGGAGTATGTAGTCGACACTGGCTCTCTGATACTCCTCACATTCGAAGAGGAAGATAATATTTATAATCTCTATGCATCCTCCTATTAACTTTGGTGAGATACCTTCACCATCCTTATCACATGCTCATCCAAAAACTCCTCGCCCTACCAAAAAAAAAAAAAGCTCTCAGTGAAAACAAAGTCAGAGAAATTGACGAAGTGGATACATTCATAGTAAAAAATAACTTTAACTGTGACACTGTTAAGGAAGCCCTTCAAGAAAGTTTGCTCCTCTATGGACTCAGTGCTTGTAATGCAGATAGAACAGAACAAGCACTTGCCAGCTTCAGTCGCGGTGGTTGTATGTATGAATATGTTATATACTTCCATATTAGACATAGAGATACAGATGCAAGAGTGACTGTAATTCAATTTGAAGACTACAACGGTTTTAAATTGGTAACACACCCAAATTTCCCCTGTAAAACTGTGAATCAATGGGATCAGCTAGAAGTTGTCCTTCATTTTTACACTGGAACAGGTTAGTACTGCCCATCATTCTGACCACCCCCCTCCCAAATACACATAGACTTCTGTCTGTATCTCTTTCACTCTAAATATCACCATATCTTTTTTTGTCTTTCACATTCTGTCATTCCTTGTTTTGCTCTTGACATGTCACTCCAGTGCCTTTATTTAATGTAGCCTACTGTAACACTGTGTTATCAAGTCTCGAAAAGGTGTACATGTGGATCTGAGTTTCAAAGTGTAAATATTTGAATGTAATAAAAATTATGATGAGAAGGGAGAGTGAGAGAGAGAGAGAGAGAGAGAGAGAGAGAGAGAGAGAGAGAGAGAGAGAGAGAGAGAGAGAGAGAGAGGCCCGGAAAGGTTAAGAGTCGGATTGAGCTAGAGAGATGAAAGAAAGAGAGAAAGCCAGATATAAAGCGCACATGGCTAGCACCTATTACCATATCTAGCACCCCCCTTTTCCACACAAATAGACCTCTGGCTGTCTGTATCTCTTTCACCCATTCTCTCTCTCTCTCTCTCTCTCTCTCTCTCTCTCTCTCTCTCTCTCTCTCTCTCTCTCTCTCTCTCTCTCTCTCTCTCTCTCTCATTCATTATTTTATCTCTTGCTCTAAGATTCTACGTACCTACTATCTTTGTTTTTGTTCCTTGGTCGAATTTTACAAAATTATAATCTCTGTCTCCCCTCTCTCTCTCTCTCTCTCTCTCTCTCTCTCTCTCTCTCTCTCTCTCTCTCTCTCTCTCTCTCCCTCTTTCCCTCTCTCTTCATTTGCTTCTTCTGACTTGATACAATTAAAAACTCTCCTCATTATCTGATGTACGTGTTCTTAATGTGTCACTCCAGTGCCGGTATTTGATGTACCATACCACTGTATTATCAAATCTCAAAAAGGTGTACATGTGCATTTGAGTTTCTAAGTATTTGAATGTATAGCTTACATGTACTTAGAAGTTATGATGAAGAGGAAGGGAGAGAGAGAGAGAGAGAGAGAGAGAGAGAGAGAGAGAGAGAGAGAGAGAGACGAGGGTTAAGAGTCTGATAAAGATAAATATGAGAGAGAGAGAGAGAGAGAGAGAGAGAGAGAGAGAGTCGGATTAAGCTGAAGATGAGAGAGAGAGAGAGAGAGAGAGAGAGAGAGGAGGGTTAAGAGTCGGATTAAGCTAAAGATGAGAGAGAGAGAGAGAGAGAGAGAGAGAGAGAGAGAGAGAGAGAGAGAGAGAGAGAGAGAGAGAGAGAGAGAGAGAGAGAGAGCACATTGCTAGCACCCCGCAGACCGGCCCATCTGAATAATATTACATAACCTATGAACAGGCCTCCTAGATAATTGGTACTGGTCTAAACGGACACGGAAATACATGTGACGTCACAAAATTCGTGTTTGACTCAGATTTCACTTCCTTTCCACCAATGTTCAAAATGGAGAAAGGACGTGTGTTCAAAACGTATGAAGAGTTTGAGGCAGCCCTTAAATCATTTTCAGTGGCACTCACAGTCTATTTGTGAAAAGATCGAGTGAGTAAGTGAAAGAACTAATACTGAAGTACCTAAACTCCCCGTCCAAACACACCAGCTCCTCGATGGGTCAGCGCCCATGCCAAAGGTAAGTCCCATCAATTGTGCTAATGAGATCTAGAGTTAAATATAGATTGGTCTTATATCCAGATCTAGACGATCTGATTTTAGATTTTAGTGGTTGGTTAAAGATAAGGGGTGAGTTATCTTAAGCCTAGATTTTTAAATCCTTCCCTGCCTCTTGGAGTAGATCTAGATCTAGATTCTAGATCTATAACAGAATGGAAAATTTGACATGAGGGCACCAAAAGCCTAATTGAAAGGCATTGTCAGAGTACTGATCTGAAACATTTTGCAGTTCATAGGACAAATATTATAATTTACTCTAGATCTAGATTTGCCAATCAATCATTTATTTTGACGTTTCAGATTTTATAAGCCAAAGTTATTTTTTTTAGATGTTGGCCACTGCCTACCATGTGGCTTGATGCTATACACAAAATGAACTTTGTAGCATTCAACTCTATCTATAGATACATAACTACATACTCTTCATCATTTTCACAGGTCCCTCAAACTAGATTGTCAAGCCAAGATTCGGTTGAAGATCCAGAGGCCGAAAGACCAGTCTCCGCCCTTCCTGGCCATCACAGTGTAGTATTTGAACCATCAAGGGCATGGCCTCACCCAAGAAGTAATTACACTTTCCTTTGTTTTTTTCTATTCTGCCTCTTATGGAAATAAATACATAATTATTTTCATATACATGCGGACTGTGGAGAAAAGACAGGAAAGCCTGCATTGCTTGTTCGCTTGTACTGTTACAATGCAGGCAGGGCAAAATGCTAAGGATTTTTTTCTATTAAAAGTTTTGGTGCTTTCTTTCCAGTTTTTACAGGTTGGGAAGCGCTGTCAATTTTGCATAAATAAATTGAATATAGGAAAAAAGGTGTTATTTAGCTCTGTCGTTATAGCAATGGTTTTCGCTATTCGAGGTGTTAAACATGGGTTCCACTGTACAGGAAAGAGAATTGTCCGTAAATTTAGGGAATTCTGTATACATTATACATTCATGTGATCCCCCACAAATTCTGTCCTTGGACAGACAAACTTTTGTTGAAGGTTGGACGTGCAAAAGAAATGGTAAAAATATAATTCTACGCTGAGTACGATATTTTTCCATTATTATTAATATAAATTTTTATACATTTCAGTTCCAATATTGAGATTTGTATTGCAGTTCAAACTATCCATGATATTGGTGTTTATTTTATCATTCATTTGTATAAAAAAAATTTCTTCTCTCTATCTTTACACCCACAGCTCACCGTTATTTCCAACGAAAGATCATTCTTATTTCTGCATATGATAATAGTGAGTACAGCTAGGTGTGTCGTTTTTTTTGTCAGGATAAAATATCTACTCTCTCTCTCTCTTCTAATATACAAATTTATAACTCGTCATTACACAGAGAAAAACTTGCTTCATTAAAACCAGTTTCAGCATTAGAAAAGAAAATCCTCAGTTTATAAAGCTACTTTAAAACTATTACAAAAGTATATAAATTCTCTCTCTCTCTCTCTCTCTCTCTCTCTCTCTCTCTCTCTCTCTCTCTCTCTCTCTCTCTCTCTCTCTCTCTCTCTCTCTCCTCTATCTCTCTCTCTTCTAATATACAAATTTATAACTCGTCATTACACCGAGAAAAACTTGCTTCATTAAAACCAGTTTCAGCATTAGAAAAGAAAATCCTCAGTTTATAAAGCCACTTTAAAACTATTACAAAAGTATATAAATTCTCTCTCTCTCTCTCTCTCTCTCTCTCTCTCTCTCTCTCTCTCTCTCTCTCTCTCTCTCTCTCTCTCTCTCTCTCTCTCTCTCTCTATATATATATATATATATATATATATATATATATATATCCCCTTCTTTTCTTCCCTATTCCTTCTCTGTGTAACTCGTTCCTTTCTGTTCATAATTATATGTTCCTCTCAACATCTTCAGTGATAATCTGACAGAGACACAGACTAAGCAACTTGAGACAATGTGCTTTTGAGAGAGAATCCTTACCATCTACTGAGTTTTGAAGAGTGACGCAACACCTAGTTTTGCCCTTGATGTGTAAGTTGATCCTCTTTTCTCAAGAATTTTAAACTACTTTAAATTCATGTGATCATTGCTTTTGATGTCATAGAAAAAGTGCTGAGACCTTCTGTTGGTTCAATTCAAGCAGCCTTGTGACATCATGGCATTATTATTATTATTTTTTTTTTGTGTGTGTTTTTCTTCGTTTTCTTCAGTAGGACAGACATGTTTTCAATCTTTCATGTCATCTCTTTTCTTATCATCTCAGCTTAAAACAAACTTCATCTTTCACAAAAATCATTTTTCTTTTGGATTTTCTCAAAAAAATTAAGAGAGGGAAAAAATCATTTCTTCTTGCTTTAAGTCTTTGCAGGTCAAGACAAATTTTGGGCTACGTTTATAGATCAATCAAAGGTTGTCAGCTAACACCTCATGTACAAGTGAGACTAACATGTTTACCTTCTAAAATTTATGTCTTTCTCTTCAACCAAATTTCATGTCTGCAAAGTGTTGTCTGTGAGTACAGTATTATCTTTATTTACTTACATGTATCTTTATGTAAGTCGCCATGTAGTGATGTATTTTCTGGGTTTTTTTTACTTCAAATTTCAAAGAGGGTTAGAACAATAAAGAGAAATAGAGAGAGAGAGAGAGAGAGAGAGAGAGAGAGAGACAGACAGACAGACAGACAGACAGACAGACAGACAGACAGACAGACAGACAGCATAAGCATACAATGACAATATATATATATATATATATATATATATATATATATATTAAAATTTAAGTTATTTTTTTTTATATAAGCCTCTAGTTTTAAATGTTACAAAACTTATAACCATTTCTAAAGAAACTCAAGTTTCAGCATACATTGTCGATTTTAGTCGAGACGCCTATAATACAAGCCTTTTCAGTTGAATATTGCTCACCCGATCGGCTGGTTAATCAGCACACTGTTACGATGACATTTGTTAATAGCTATCTAGAGCAACTCCTTCACAGTCAAAACAACATCGTTCTCAAAACATAGAGAGGACGTGTTTTTCTACATTGTGAATGTCAAGGTGACGGTTCTTGTGGAAACGGTCGACCTAGTTTTGGATTAACAAAAGACACAAACGTTTGTTGCCTCGTCTTTTTTTCCTAGTCTTTATTTGGCTAAGGTTTCACCCCCCATATTAATCTTTCTTTTTTGTGATTCCTTTTCAGAAGTAAAACGTGGGACCTTGTTTGAATTCTCAAAGCTTTCTTATCATCCAGTTACTATTTCTCTGGATAACGCATTTAAAGAGAACATGGAAACTATGTTGACTGGAGTAAAAACCTAATTAATGTTTTTCAAAAAAATTTATGTGAATTATTAATTGTCTTTTATTGTAATGCAATGTGAGCTGAAAGTCAAACAAATTAAAGTTCATTTAACAGGCAATGCCCTTATATGTATTATCTCTTTTAATGAAAATGTCATATTCGTTTATGTTATATACACGTTTCACTGACGTTATTTTTAAAAGACTGTATTATGTGTCTTTTTAATTATTTTAGAAAACAATGTGTATTATAATGATTCCTTTTTATATTTTTATAATTTGGATTTCTCTGAATAAACTCAGATAACACTCTTTTTTTTTATCTGTCTTTGTTGTTTTTGATAAATGTCCTGTTTTTAATAGGTTTTTGTATGTGTTTATGGTATTCATCAAGTGATTTCAATTCATTGCAATTTGCACAGAGTTTAAGATCCGTCATTTTTATACAAAAGAAATATTGAACTCCATTTACAGTAATAGAAACATAAACCCTTATTACCGAATTGATAATGCGTGGGTGGTATGTGCTGGGAACATAACATGGGATAGCTAACTGCCACAAAGATGGTGAATCAATATTGAATAATTAAAAAGGGGTGAAAAAATCCTCTTTATTTCTATCTCTACAAATCAAGCATAGTTAAATATTATTACAATAGAATATAATTCGAAATTTAAAAAAATTCAAAACGGTAGAAAGATTTCCATTTTTTTCTTTGTCTATACTAATACAATAGCATAGCTGTAGATTCGAAATGATCCCTATAAATCATCAAAATAATACCATATTATCAAAATATAATCGAATTTGAGACCGGAGTAAAATTGGAATGCTAATTATAGAGATTACCAAATTGGAATTAACCGGCGGCCATATTGGATTAATGATAATTATAGAGATGCCCAAAATAGAATTAATCGGCGGCCATATTGGAATTATGCTTATTATAGAGATGGCCAAAATAGAATTAATCGGCGGCCATATTGGATCTAAATTAATTATAGAGATTACTAAATTGGAATCAACTGGCGGCCACATTGAAATTATGCTTATTATAGAGATGGCCAGGATAGGATCAACTGGCGGCCACATTTAATTTATGCTTGTTATAGAGATTACCAAGATAAAATTAACCGGCGGCCATATTGGCATTATGCTAATTATAGAGATGGCCAAAATAGAATTAATTGGCGGCCATATTGGATTATACTAAATATACACATTGCCCAGATAGAATTAACTGGCGGCCATATTGAAATTATGCTAATTATAGAGATATTCAAAATAGAATTAACCGACGGCCATATTGGATTTATGATAATTATAGAGATTGCCAAAATAGAATCAACTGGCGGCCACATTAAAATTATGCTTATTATAGAGATGGCCAAAATAGAATTAACCTACGGCCATATTGGATTTATTGTATTTATATAGATTACCAAAATGAAATTGGATTTATGATAATTATAGAGATGGCCAAAATAGAATTAATCGGCGGCCATATTGAAATTATGCTAATTATAGAGATGGCCAAAATAGATTTACCCGGTGGCCATATTGGAATTATGCTAATTATAGATTTTACTAAATTGGAATTAATCGGCGGCCATATTGGATAAATGCTAATTATAGAGATTGCCAAAATAGAATCAACTGGCGTCCACATTACAATTACGCTTATTATAGAGATTACCAAGATAAAATCAACCGACGGCCATATTTAATATATGCTAATTATAGAGATGGTCTAGATAAAATTAATCGGCGGCCATATTGGATTAATGCTAATTATAGAGATTGCCAAAATAGAATCAACTGGCGGCCACATTAAAATTATGCTTATTATAGAGATTACCAAGATAAAATTAACCTACGGCCATATTGGATTTATTGTATTTATATAGAATACCAAAATGAAATTGAATTTATGATAATTACATAGATGGCCAAAATAGAATTAATCGGCGGCCATATTAGATTTATTATATTTATATAGATTACCAAAATGAAATTGAATTTATGCTAATTATAGAGATGGCCAAAATAGAAATTAACCGGCGGCCATATTGCCTTTATGCTAATTATAGAGATGGCCAAAATAGAAATTAACCGGCGGCCATATTGAATTTATGCTAATTATAGAGTTGGCCAAAATAGAAATTAACCGGCGGCCATATTGAATTTATGCTAATTATAGAGATGGCCAAAATAGAAATTAACCGGCGGCCATATTGAATTTATGCTAATTATAGAGATGGCCAAAATAGAAATTAACCGGCGGCCATATTGAATTTATGCTAATTATAGAGATGGCCAAAATAGAAATTAACCGGCGGCCATATTGGCATTATGCTAATTATAGAGATGGCCAAAATAGAAATTAACCGGCGGCCATATTGAATTTATGCTAATTATAGAGATGGCCAAAATAGAAATTAACCGGCGGCCATATTGAATTTATGCTAATTATAGAGATGGCCAAAATAGAAATTAACCGGCGGCCATATTGAATTTATGCTAATTATAGAGATGGCCAAAATAGAAATTAACCGACGTCTATATTGGATATATGCTAATTGTAGAGATGGCCAAAATAGAATCAACTGGCGGCCACATTAAAATTATGCTTATTATAGAGATTACCAAGATAAAATTAACCGGCGGCCATATTGAATTTATGCTAATTATAGAGATGGCCAAAATAGAAATTAACCGGCGGCCATATTGCCTTTATGCTAATTATAGAGATGGCCAAAATAGAAATTAACCGGCGGCCATATTGAATTTATGCTAATTATAGAGATGGCCAAAATAGAAATTAACCGGCGGCCATATTGAATTTATGCTAATTATAGAGATGGCCAAAATAGAAATTAACCGGCGGCCATATTGAATTTATGCTAATGGTAGAGATGGCCAAAATAGAATTGATGGCGGCCACACTAAAATTATGCTTATTAAAGAGATTACCAAGATAAAATTAATCGGCGGCCATATTGAATTTATGCTACTTATAGAGATGGCCAAAATAGAAATTAACCGGCGGCCATATTGCCTTTATGCTAATTATAGAGATGGCCAAAATAGAAATTAACCGGCGGCCATATTGAATTTATGCTAATTATAGAGATGGCCAAAATAGAAATTAACCGGCGGCCATATTGAATTTATGCTAATTATAGAGATGGCCAAAATAGAATTAACCGGCGGCCATATTGAATTTATGCTAATTATAGAGATGGCCAAAATAGAAATTAACCGGCGGCCATATTGGATTAATGCTAATTATAGAGATGGCCAAAATCTAATCAACTGGCGGCCATATTGAATTTATGCTAATTATAGAGATGACCAAAATAGAAATTAACCGGCGGCCATATTGAATTTATGCTAATTATAGAGATGGCCAAAATAGAAATTAACCGGCGGCCATATTGAATTTATGCTAATTATAGAGATGGCCAAAATAGAATTAACCGGCGGCCATATTGAATTTATGCTAATTATAGAGATGGCCAAAATAGAAATTAACCGGCGGCCATATTGAATTTATGCTAATTATAGAGATGGCCAAAATAGAAATTAACCGGCGGCCATATTGAATTTATGCTAATTATAGAGATGGCCAAAATAGAATTAACCGGCGGCCATATTAATTTATGCTAATTATAGAGATGGCCAAAAGATAGAAATAAACCGGCGCCATATTGATTTTATGCTAATTTTAGAGATGGCCAAAATAAAATTAACCGGCGGCCATATTGAATTTATGCTAATTATAGAGATGGCCAAAATAGAAATTAACCGGCGGCCATATTGGATTTATGCTAATTATAGAGATGGCCAAAATAGAATCAACTGGCGGCCACATTAAAATTATGCTTATTATAGAGATTACCAAGATAAAATTAACCGGCGGCCATATTGAATTTATGCTAATTATAGAGATGGCCAAAATAGAAATTAACCGGCGGCCATATTGAATTTATGCTAATTATAGAGATGGCCAAAATAGAAATTAACCGGCGGCCATATTGGATTAATGCTAATTATAGAGATGGCCAAAATAGAATTAACCGGCGGCCATATTGGATTTATGCTAATTATAGAGATGGCCAAAATAGAAATTAACCGGCGGCCATATTGAATTTATGCTAATTATAGAGATGGCCAAAATAGAAATTAACAGGCGGCCATATTGAATTTATGCTAATTATAGAGATGGCCAAAATAGAATTAATCGGCGGCCATATTGGAATTAGGCTAATTATAGAGATGGCCAAAATAGAAATTAATCGGCGCCTATATTGGATTAATGCTAATTATAGAGATTGCCAAAATAGAATCAACTGGCGGCCACATTAAAATTATGCTTGTTATAGAGATTGCCAAGATAAAATTAACCGACGGACATATTGAATTTATGCTAATTATAGAGATGGTCTAGATAAAATTAATCGGCGGCCATATTGGATTAATGCTAATTATAGAGATTGCCAAAATAGAATCAACTGGCGGCCACATTAAAATTATGCTTATTATAGAGATTACCAAGATAAAATTAACCTACGGCCATATTGGATTTATTGTATTTATATAGAATACCAAAATGAAATTGAATTTATGATAATTACAGAGATGGCCAAAATAGAATTAATCGGCGGCCATATTAGATTTATTATATTTATATAGATTACCAAAATGAAATTGGATTTATGATAATTATAGAGATGGCCAAAATAGAATTAATTGGCGGCCATATTGGAATTATGCTAATTATAGAGATGAGCAAAATAGAATTACCCGGTGGCCATATTGGATTTACGGTAAATATAGAGATATTCAAAATAGAATTAACCGACGGCCATATTGGATTTATGATAATTATAGAGATGGCCAAAATAGAATTAATCGGCGGCCATATTGGATTTGAATTAATTATAGAGATGGCCAAATTAGAATTAATCGGCGGCCATATTGGAAATATGCTAATGAGAGAGTTGGCCTCAATAAAATTAATCGGCCGCCATATTGGTATTATGCTAATTTTAGAGATGACAAAATGAATTAACCGGCGGCCATATTGGATTTGAATTAATTATAGAGATGACCAAATTAGAATTAATCGGCGGCCATATTGGAATTATGCTAATTATAGAGATGGCCAAAATAGAATTAATCGGCGGCCATATTGGATTTAAATTAATTATAGAGATGGCCAAATTAGAATCAACTGGCGGCCACATTGAAATTATGCTTATTATAGAGATGGCCAAAATAGATTTACCCGGTGGCCATATTGGAATTATGCTAATTATAGAGATTACCAAGATAAAATTAACCTACGGCCATATTGGCATTATGCTAATTATAGAGATGGCCAAAATAGAATTAATCGGCGGCCATATTGAAATTATCCTAATTATAGAGATGGCCAAAATAGATTTACCCGGTGGCCATATTGGAATTATGATAATTATAGACATGGCCAAAATAGAATTAATCGGCGGCCATATTGGATTTACGGTAAATATAGAGCTTGCCAAAATAGAATCAACAGGCGGCCACATTGAAATTATGCTTATTATAGAGATGGCCGAAATAGAATTAACCGGCGGCCATATTGAATTTATGCTAATTATAGAGATGGCCAACATAGAATTAATCGGCGGCCATATTGGATTTAAATTATTTATAGAGATGGCCAAATTAGAATCAACTGGCGGCCACATTTAATTTATGCTTGTTATAGAGATTACCAAGATAAAATTAACCGGCGGCCATATTGGCATTATGCTAATTATAGAGATGGCCAAAATAGGAATTATTGGCGGCCATATTAATTATGCTAATTATAGAGATGGCCAAAATAGAATTAATCGGCGGCCATATTGGATTATACTAAATATACACATTGCCTCAATAGAATTAACCGGCGGCCATATTGGATTTATGCTAATTATAGAGATGGCCAAAATAGAATTAATCGGCGGCCATATTGGAATTATGCTAATTATAGAGATGGCCAAAATAGAATTAATCGGCGGCCATATTGGATTTAAATTAATTATAGAGATGGCCAAATTAGAATCAACTGGCGGCCACATTGAAATTATGCTTATTATAGAGATTACCAAGATAAAATTATCCGGCGGCCATATTGGATTAATGCTAATTTTAGAGATGGCCTTAATAAAATTAATCGGCGGCCATATTGGTGTTATGATAATTATAGAGATGGCCAAGATAAAATTAACCGGCGGCCATATTGCATTTATGCTAATTATAGAGATAGGCCAAAATTAGAATTAACCGAACTGGCCATATTAATTATGATAATTATAGAGATTACCAAGATAAAATTAACTGGCGGCCATATTGGAATTATGCTTATTATAGAGATGGCCAAAATAGAATTAATCGGCGGCCATATTGGATTTAAATTATTTATAGAGATGGCCAAATTAGAATCAACTGGCGGCCACATAGAAATTATGCTTATTATAGAGATGGCCAAATTAGAATTAATCGGCGGCCATATTGGAATTATGCTTATTATAGAGATGGCCAAAATAGAATTAATCGGCGGCCATATTGGAATTATGCTTATTATAGAGATGGCCAAATTAGAATTAATCGGCGGCCATATTGGAATTATGCTTATTATAGAGATGGCCAAAATAGAATTAATCGGCGGCCATATTGGATTTAAATTAATTATAGAGATGGCCAAATTAGAATCAACTGGCGGCCACATTGAAATTATGCTTATTATAGAGATGGCCAAGATAGGATCAACTGGCGGCCACATTTAATTTATGCTTGTTATAGAGATTACCAAGATAAAATTAACCGGCGGCCATATTGGCATTATGCTAATTATAGAGATGGCCAAAATAGAATTAATCGGCGGCCATATTGGATTATACTAAATATACACATTGCCCAGATAGAATTAACTGGCGGCCATATTGAAATTATGCTAATTATAGAGATATTCAAAATAGAATTAACCGACGGCCATATTGGATTTATGATAATTATAGAGATGGCCAAATTAGAATTAATCGGCGGCCATATTGGAATTATGCTTATTATGGAGATGGCCAACATAGAATTAATCTCTATAAATAATTTAAATCCAATATGGCCGCCGATTAATTCTATTTTGGCCATCTCTATAATAAGCATAATTCCAATATGGCCGCCGATTAATTCTAATTTGGCCATCTCTATAATTAATTTAAATCCAATATGGCCGCCGATTAATTCTATTTTGGCCATCTCTATAATAAGCATAATTCCAATATGGCCGCCGATTAATTCTATTTTGGCCATCTATATAATTATCATAAATCGAATATGGCCGTCGGTTAATTCTATTTTGAATATCTCTATAATTAGGATAATTTCAATATGGCCGCCAGTTAATCTATCTGGGCAATGTGTATATTTAGTATAATCCAATATGGCCGCCAATTAATTCTATTTTGGCCATCTCTATAATAAGCATAATTCCAATATGGCCGCCGATTAATTCTAATTTGGCCATCTCTATAAATACAATAAATCCAATATGGCCGCCGGTTAATTCTATTTTGGCCATCTCTATAATTAGCATAATACCAATATGGCCGCCGGTTAATTCTATTTTGGCCATCTCTATAATTAGCATATTTCCAATATGGCCGCCGGTTAATTTTATGTTGGTAACCTCTATAATAAGCATAATTTCAATGTGGCCGCCAGTTGATTCTAATTTGGCCATCTCTATAATTAATTTAAATCCAATATGGCCGCCGATTAATTCTATTTTGGCCATCTCTATAATAAGCATAATTCCAATATGGCCGCCGATTAATTCTATTTTGGCCATCTCTATAATTATCATAAATCCAATATGGCCGTCGGTTAATTCTATTTTGAATATCTCTATAATTAGCATAAATCCAATATGGCCGCCGGTGAATTCTATTTTGGCCATCTCTATAATTAGCATAATTCCAATATGGCCGCCAATTAATTCTATTTTGGCCATCTCTATAATTATCATAAATCCAATTGCATTTTGGTAATCTATATAAATATAAATAAATTTAATATGGCCGCCGATTAATTCTATTTTGGCCATCTCTATAATTATCATAAATCCAATTTCATTTTGGTATTCTATATAAATACAATAAATCCAATATGGCCGTAGGTTAATTTTATCTTGGTAATCTCTATAATAAGCATAATTTTAATGTGGCCGCCAGTTGATTCTATTTTGGCAATCTCTATAATTAGCATTAATCCAATATGGCCGCCGATTAATTTTATCTAGACCATCTCTATAATTAGCATAAATTCAATATGGCCGTCGGTTAATTTTATCTTGGTAATCTCTATAATAAGCATAATTTTAATGTGGCCGCCAGTTGATTCTATTTTGGCAATCTCTATAATTAGCATTAATCCAATATGGCCGCCGATTAATTCCAATTTAGTAATCTCTATAATTAGCATAATTCCAATATGGCCACCGGGTAAATCTATTTTGGCCATCTCTATAATTAGCATAATTTCAATATGGCCGCCGATTAATTCTATTTTGGCCATCTCTATAATTATCATAAATCCAATTTCATTTTGGTAATCTATATAAATACAATAAATCCAATATGGCCGTAGGTTAATTCTATTTTGGCCATCTCTATAATAAGCATAATTTTAATGTGGCCGCCAGTTGATTCTATTTTGGCAATCTCTATAATTATTATAAATCCAATATGGCCGTCGGTTAATGCTATTTTGAATATCTCTATAATTAGCATAATTTCAATATGGCCGCCAGTTAATTCTATCTGGGCAATGTGTATATTTAGTATAATCCAATATGGCCGCCAATTAATTCTATTTTGGCCATCTCTATAATTAGCATAATGCCAATATGGCCGCCGGTTAATTTTATCTTGGTAATCTCTATAACAAGCATAAATTAAATGTGGCCGCCAGTTGATCCTATCTTGGCCATCTCTATAATAAGCATAATTTCAATGTGGCCGCCAGTTGATTCCAATTTAGTAATCTCTATAATTAATTTAGATCCAATATGGCCGCCGATTAATTCTATTTTGGCCATCTCTATAATAAGCATAATTCCAATATGGCCGCCGATTAATTCTATTTTGGGCATCTCTATAATTATCATTAATCCAATATGGCCGCCGGTTAATTCCAATTTGGTAATCTCTATAATTAGCATTCCAATTTTACTCCGGTCTCAAATTCGATTATATTTTGATAATATGGTATTATTTTGATGATTTATAGGGATCATTTCGAATCTACAGCTATGCTATTGTATTAGTATAGACAAAGAAAAAAATGGAAATCTTTCTACCGTTTTGAATTTTTTTAGATTTCGAATTATATTCTATTGTAATAATATTTAACTATGCTTGATTTGTAGAGATAGAAATAAAGAGGATTTTTTCACCCCTTTTTAATTATTCAATATTGATTCACCATCTTTGTGGCAGTTAGCTATCCCATGTTATGTTCCCAGCACATACCACCCACGCATTATCAATTCGGTAATAAGGGTTTATGTTTCTATTACTGTAAATGGAGTTCAATATTTCTTTTGTATAAAAAAATGACGGATCTTAAACTCTGTGCAAATTGCAATGAATTGAAATCACTTGATGAATACCATAAACACATACAAAAACCTATTAAAAACAGGACATTTATCAAAAACAACAAAGACAGATTAAAAAAAAGAGTGTTATCTGAGTTTATTCAGAGAAATCCAAATTATAAAAATATAAAAAGGAATCATTATAATACACATTGTTTTCTAAAATAATTAAAAAGACACATAATACAGTCTTTTAAAAATAACGTCAGTGAAACTTATGTATATAACATAAACGAATATGACATTTTCATTAAAAGAGATAATACATATAAGGGCATTGCCTGTTAAATGAACTTTAATTTGTTTGACTTTCAGCTCACATTGCATTACAATAAAAGACAATTAATAATTCACATAAAATTTTTTCAAAAACATTAATTAGGTTTTTACTCCAGTCAAGATAGTTTCCATGTTCTCTTTAAATGCGTTATCCAGAGAAATAGTAACTGGATGATAAGAAAGCTTTGAGGATTCAAACAAGGTCCCACGTTTTACTTCTGAAAAGGAATCACAAAAAAAAAGATTAATATGTTGGGCGAAACCTTAGCCAAATAAAGACTAGGAAAAAAAGACGAGGCAACAAACGAATGTGTCTTTTGTTAATCCAAAACTAGGTCGACCGTTTCCACAAGAACCGTCACCTTGACATTCACAATGTAAAAAAACACGTCCTCTCTATGTTTTGAGAACGATGTTGTTTTGACTGTGAAGGAGTTGCTCTAGATAGCTATTAACAAATGTCATCGTAACAGTGTGCTGATTAACCAGCCGATCGGGTGAGCAATATTCAACTGAAAAGGCTTGTATTATAGGCGTCTCGACTAAAATCGACAATGTATGCTGAAACTTGAGTTTCTTTAGAAATGGTTATAAGTTTTGTAACATTTAAAACTAGAGGCTTATACAATAAAATATTTAAAAAAAAATAACTTAAATTTTAATATATATATATATATATATATATATATATATATATATATATATATTGTCATTGTATGCTTATGCTGTCTGTCTGTCTGTCTGTCTGTCTGTCTGTCTGTCTGTCTGTCTCTCTCTCTCTCTCTCTCTCTCTCTCTCTCTCTCTCTCTCTCTATTTCTCTTTATTGTTCTAACCCTCTTTGAAATTTGAAGTAAAAATAAAGCCAGAAAATACATCGCTACATGGCGACTTACATTAAGATACATGAGCTAAAATAAAGATAGCACTGTACAAAGTTTTTTAACTAAAAATATAGGAAGAGAAGTTCACAAATATATTCTTTCATATAATGCTATTTTTATCACTGTCAGTCAATCCCACAAGTGCCTCGAATTAACCTGGATTAGAAATATTGTTACTACCCCGAGGTCCTCCTTTCAAAAATCGGCTAGTTGCACCCTTGGGTCCACATATCCCTCACATAAAAGCCTCAAGAGCTGGGAGAAAAAGGAAAAAAAGGTTTGACTCTGGTTAGCCAGCTCTCATAAGAGTTTAGAGCTAATGTCTTAATATGAAGTGAAAAACAGAAATGAAGATTTAATATGGGAAAAAATGATATAGGATATAGGACAAGGGAAAAGGAGAAAATCCTCATAGTCTAAGCCCAGAATAAGACAGAACGACAAAAATGGGAGAGAAAAGAAAGAGTGAGAATGGAGGCGAGGTTTAGACAGTTACATCATACAGTGTTGAGCTGAAGATCATATTCTTATAGCTCAATATTAAAATGGCTTCACTGAAGAGCAAAAAAAAGAATGGCTACAGCAAGCAGTGTAAAAATTAAATGTATGTTTATAAAAAGTGTAAATCTTAGAATGCTTTAAGATTAACTCAAATTTATGATATTTGCTCAAATTAGAGGTAAAAAAGCATGACTTATATTGGGCGGCAGCTCAGAGCCAACTCTGAGGCAGAGGAATGAGTGTATCTTTCCCTCTGCTAGTCTGTGAGAGGTCCATGGGCAAGACCAACTAAAAATAAAACATGAAATGATATCAGACAGCAACATTGTGAGTTGATGGGTAAATCAGCTCATTAAAACAAAAAAAAATAATAAAGTGCGGTGTCTGACAAGGATGTGTGCTTGCTCCAGACCTTTTCTCTCTCTACAGTGAAATGATTTGAGAAGCATTGAAGGATACCCAGGAATTAAAATAGGAGGGCACAAAGTAAGCAACATGAGATACACTGATGACGCTGTATTAATTGCAGAAAATAAAGAAGACTTGCCACAATTATTAGACATCACTGAAGAAGAAAGCAGAAGGAAAGGATATGGATTAAAGAGCAAAAATACAGAAGTAATGGTCGTCAATCGAAACAATGAGTGTGCACAGATCAATTCTTTAGTAGCCAAAGATAATTCGTTCAGGAATCAATGCAAATACTTGGGCACTTGAATGTGAAGAGATGGACACAACAACTGTGAAATCGCATCAAAAAAGGCACTGGAGTTTTTTACTGAACCCATCCTTATGTATGGATGTTAGGCTTGGACAATTTAAAAAACAACTACAAAATTAACTGGAGGAAACAGAAATGTGGTTCCTAAAGAGAATGCTATGAATCTTATTTATGGACTTCAAAGAAATCAAACTAAAGTGTGGTACGAGGAGCTGGCATATATATGCTCATAAATACCATACTTAATCTACAGGCAGTATTTTTTGGCCATGTGATGAGAAAAAAAACTGAAACATCTTTGAGAACTAGATTGATTTTAAAGAAAAAGGCAGCAGGGGAAAGAAGCGAGAGAAGATGTAGCATGGATTAAAAAAGTAGCTAAATGTAAAATGAGTGACAGATGCACTAACAGCATCAAGGGATAGAGAATCGCAGAAGGTCATGATTGCCTAATCTAAAGAGCAGGGCACCTAATTCATTGATATACCGGGTATTTTCCATGAATCATCTAAGGATTTGTGTCTAGCTACAAAAAAGAAAAAAAAAAAAAAAGATGTATCTAATAAACGTAGTTGTAAGCAATATAAACATATAATGTCTCTGTTGTTTGAACGTAGATGAATACCACATAATTATGTTGAGCGCTGTTCTACATAAAATTATGTATAGACAACCACTGCCATAAGTACAGCAAAGATTGCAAATATAACATCACACTCTGGTTCTATAACATTTTCAAAGCTGGAAAGTTCAAAGGACTCAAATCATACATAGTCAAAAAAAAACATAATACGAAGGAATGTATTCACAGACAACACCTTGTAGACATGAAATTTGCTTGAAAAGAAAGACATAAATATTAGAAGGTAAACATGTAAGTCTCACTTGTACATAAGGTGTAAGCTGACTATATATATATATATTCTTTCTCTCTCTCTCTCTCTCTCTCTCTCTCTCTCTCTCTCTCTCTCTCTCTCTCTCTCTCTCTCTCTCTCTCTCTCTCTCTCTCTCGTTCTAATGCTCTTTGAAATTTGAAGTAAAAAAAACCCAGAAAATACATCACTACATGGCGACTTACATAAAGATACATGTAAGTAAATAAAGATAATACTGTACTCACAGACAACACTTTGCAGACATGAAATTTGGTTGAAGAGAAAGACATAAATATTAGAAGGTAAACATGTTAGTCTCACTTGTACATGAGGTGTTAGCTGACAACCTTTGATTGATCTATAAACGTAGCCCAAAATTTGTCTTGACCTGCAAAGACTTAAAGCAAGAAGAAATGATTTTTTCCCTCTCTTAATTTTTTTGAGAAAATCCAAAAGAAAAATGATTTTTGTGAAAGATGAAGTTTGTTTTAAGCTGAGATGATAAGAAAAGAGATGACATGAAAGATTGAAAACATGTCTGTCCTACTGAAGAAAACGAAGAAAAACACACACAAAAAAAAATAATAATAATGCCATGATGTCACAAGGCTGCTTGAATTGAACCAACAGAAGGTCTCAGCACTTTTTCTATGACATCAAAAGCAATGATCACATGAATTTAAAGTAGTTTAAAATTCTTGAGAAAAGAGGATCAACTTACACATCAAGGGCAAAACTAGGTGTTGCGTCACTCTTCAAAACTCAGTAGATGGTAAGGATTCTCTCTCAAAAGCACATTGTCTCAAGTTGCTTAGTCTGTGGCTGCTGATCTTCTCAAAATGAAGAAGAGGTTGAAGATCTCTGTCAGATTATCACTGAAGATGTTGAGAGGAACATATAATTATGAACAGAAAGGAACGAGTTACACAGAGAAGGAATAGGGAAGAAAAGAAGGGGATATATATATATATATATATATATATATATATATATATATATACAGAGAGAGAGAGAGAGAGAGAGAGAGAGAGAGAGAGAGAGAGAGAGAGAGAGAGAGAGAGAGAGAGAGAGAGAGAGAGAGAGAGAGAGAGAGAATTTATATACTTTTGTAATAGTTTTAAAGTGGCTTTATAAACTGAGGATTTTCTTTTCTAATGCTGAAACTGGTTTTAATGAAGCAAGTTTTTCTCGGTGTAATGACGAGTTATAAATTTGTATATTAGAAGAGAGAGAGATAGAGGAGAGAGAGAGAGAGAGAGAGAGAGAGAGAGAGAGAGAGAGAGAGAGAGAGAGAGAGAGAGAGAGAGAGAGAGAGAGAGAGAGAGAGAGAGAGAATTTATATACTTTTGTAATAGTTTTAAAGTGGCTTTATAAACTGAGGATTTTCTTTTCTAATGCTGAAACTGGTTTTAATGAAGCAAGTTTTTCTCTGTGTAATGACGAGTTATAAATTTGTATATTAGAAGAGAGAGAGAGAGTAGATATTTTATCCTGACAAAAAAAAACGACACACCTAGCTGTACTCACTATTATCATATGCAGAAATAAGAATGATCTTTCGTTGGAAATAACGGTGAGCTGTGGGTGTAAAGATAGAGAGAAGAAATTTTTTTATACAAATGAATGATAAAATAAACACCAATATCATGGATAGTTTGAACTGCAATACAAATCTCAATATTGGAACTGAAATGTATAAAAATTTATATTAATAATAATGGAAAAATATCGTACTCAGCGTAGAATTATATTTTTACCATTTCTTTTGCACGTCCAACCTTCAACAAAAGTTTGTCTGTCCAAGGACAGAATTTGTGGGGGATCACATGAATGTATAATGTATACAGAATTCCCTAAATTTACGGACAATTCTCTTTCCTGTACAGTGGAACCCATGTTTAACACCTCGAATAGCGAAAACCATTGCTATAACGACAGAGCTAAATAACACCTTTTTTCCTATATTCAATTTATTTATGCAAAATTGACAGCGCTTCCCAACCTGTAAAAACTGGAAAGAAAGCACCAAAACTTTTAATAGAAAAAAATCCTTAGCATTTTGCCCTGCCTGCATTGTAACAGTACAAGCGAACAAGCAATGCAGGCTTTCCTGTCTTTTCTCCACAGTCCGCATGTATATGAAAATAATTATGTATTTATTTCCATAAGAGGCAGAATAGAAAAAAACAAAGGAAAGTGTAATTACTTCTTGGGTGAGGCCATGCCCTTGATGGTTCAAATACTACACTGTGATGGCCAGGAAGGGCGGAGACTGGTCTTTCGGCCTCTGGATCTTCAACCGAATCTTGGCTTGACAATCTAGTTTGAGGGACCTGTGAAAATGATGAAGAGTATGTAGTTATGTATCTATAGATAGAGTTGAATGCTACAAAGTTCATTTTGTGTATAGCATCAAGCCACATGGTAGGCAGTGGCCAACATCTAAAAAAAATAACTTTGGCTTATAAAATCTGAAACGTCAAAATAAATGATTGATTGGCAAATCTAGATCTAGAGTAAATTATAATATTTGTCCTATGAACTGCAAAATGTTTCAGATCAGTACTCTGACAATGCCTTTCAATTAGGCTTTTGGTGCCCTCATGTCAAATTTTCCATTCTGTTATAGATCTAGAATCTAGATCTAGATCTACTCCAAGAAGCAGGGAAGGATTAAAAAATCTAGGCTTAAGATAACTCACCCCTTATCTTTAACCAACCACTAAAATCTAAAATCAGATCGTCTAGATCTGGATATAAGACCAATCTATATTTAACTCTAGATCTCATTAGCACAATTGATGGGACTTACCTTTGGCATGGGCGCTGACCCATCGAGGAGCTGGTGTGTTTGGACGGGGAGTTTAGGTACTTCAGTATTAGTTCTTTCACTTACTCACTCGATCTTTTCACAAATAGACTGTGAGTGCCACTGAAAATGATTTAAGGGCTGCCTCAAACTCTTCATACGTTTTGAACACACGTCCTTTCTCCATTTTGAACATTGGTGGAAAGGAAGTGAAATCTGAGTCAAACACGAATTTTGTGACGTCACATGTATTTCCGTGTCCGTTTAGACCAGTACCAATTATCTAGGAGGCCTGTTCATAGGTTATGTAATATTATTCAGATGGGCCGGTCTGCGGGGTGCTAGCAATGTGCTCTCTCTCTCTCTCTCTCTCTCTCTCTCTCTCTCTCTCTCTCTCTCTCTCTCTCTCTCTCTCTCTCATCTTTAGCTTAATCCGACTCTTAACCCTCGTCTCTCTCTCTCTCTCTCTCTCTCTCTCTCTCTCTCTCTCTCTCTCTCTCTCTCTCTCATCTTTAGCTTAATCCGACTCTTAACCCTCGTCTCTCTCTCTCTCTCTCTCTCTCTCTCTCTCTCTCTCTCTCTCTCTCTCTCTCTCTCTCTCTCTCTCCCTTCCTCTTCATCATAACTTCTAAGTACATGTAAGCTATACATTCAAATACTTAGAAACTCAAATGCACATGTACACCTTTTTGAGATTTGATAATACAGTGGTATGGTACATCAAATACCGGCACTGGAGTGACACATTAAGAACACGTACATCAGATAATGAGGAGAGTTTTTAATTGTATCAAGTCAGAAGAAGCAAATGAAGAGAGAGGGAAAGAGGGAGAGAGAGAGAGAGAGAGAGAGAGAGAGAGAGAGAGAGGGGGGGGAGACAGAGATTATAATTTTGTAAAATTCGACCAAGGAACAAAAACAAAGATAGTAGGTACGTAGAATCTTAGAGCAAGAGATAAAATAATGAATGAGAGAGAGAGAGAGAGAGAGAGAGAGAGAGAGAGAGAGAGAGAGAGAGAGAGAATGGGTGAAAGAGATACAGACAGCCAGAGGTCTATTTGTGTGGAAAAGGGGGGTGCTAGATATGGTAATAGGTGCTAGCCATGTGCGCTTTATATCTGGCTTTCTCTCTTTCTTTCATCTCTCTAGCTCAATCCGACTCTTAACCTTTCCGGGCCTCTCTCTCTCTCTCTCTCTCTCTCTCTCTCTCTCTCTCTCTCTCTCTCTCTCTCTCTCTCTCTCTCTCTCTCTCTCTCTCTCTCTCTCTCTCTCACTCTCCCTTCTCATCATAATTTTTATTACATTCAAATATTTACACTTTGAAACTCAGATCCACATGTACACCTTTTCGAGACTTGATAACACAGTGTTACAGTAGGCTACATTAAATAAAGGCACTGGAGTGACATGTCAAGAGCAAAACAAGGAATGACAGAATGTGAAAGACAAAAAAAGATATGGTGATATTTAGAGTGAAAGAGATACAGACAGAAGTCTATGTGTATTTGGGAGGGGGGTGGTCAGAATGATGGGCAGTACTAACCTGTTCCAGTGTAAAAATGAAGGACAACTTCTAGCTGATCCCATTGATTCACAGTTTTACAGGGGAAATTTGGGTGTGTTACCAATTTAAAACCGTTGTAGTCTTCAAATTGAATTACAGTCACTCTTGCATCTGTATCTCTATGTCTAATATGGAAGTATATAACATATTCATACATACAACCACCGCGACTGAAGCTGGCAAGTGCTTGTTCTGTTCTATCTGCATTACAAGCACTGAGTCCATAGAGGAGCAAACTTTCTTGAAGGGCTTCCTTAACAGTGTCACAGTTAAAGTTATTTTTTACTATGAATGTATCCACTTCGTCAATTTCTCTGACTTTGTTTTCACTGAGAGCTTTTTTTTTGGTAGGGCGAGGAGTTTTTGGATGAGCATGTGATAAGGATGGTGAAGGTATCTCACCAAAGTTAATAGGAGGATGCATAGAGATTATAAATATTATCTTCCTCTTCGAATGTGAGGAGTATCAGAGAGCCAGTGTCGACTACATACTCCAATATGTTCAGTCACTTTCTCAACTTTGTTAGAGAGACTCGAAACCCATAATGGAAAACCATAATTATAAAATAACCGTTTCACTTTCTTTTCCCTTCTGACTGGCATAGCCGCTCTTACAGTTTGTAACAGTGCACTTTCTTCCCCTAAACAATAAACAGTTAAGGAAATTGATAATGACACCGATACACCATATAATGAAATACGAAACTTAAGGTTAAAGTATTGAGGGCACTTTGAGTACCAGAGATTTTAGTTAAAAGGCTTTTAAAAAAACTTTGGCTCCCACTTCTGCACACCTTCTCTCTATAAAATGATATCGCAGAGACCATAAAGGGAAAAGCTAATTAAACTTAAAGCATATTTAGATGAACTTAACATGTATAATTGTTTATCAGCCTATATATATATATATATATATATATATATATATATATATATATATATATAGATATATATTTATATCACATTGTATGATGTTTGGTGCCACGGGTCATACTCTATCAGTGTGCACACATTTAGAGGAAAATCTACACCAAATCACAAAAAAGCATTCTTGGAATGTTCCACATTGAAAGCATCTGTTAGAACAAGGTGCAATCCAAGGGCGAATAACAAAGAATAAGATAAGAAATATAATCCAAGAAAGAATGAATGTAATCCAATAACAAAATGGCAGGAGAGTCCAGTGAAAACACAGTGTGTACTGCTAAGCATGCTCTAATCAACTGTTCAAACCTCCCGCAGGTGGCTGATAGCTAGC
>JAWDGP010002819.1:22500-35000 GCA_033675545.1 Elysia crispata | reverse complement strand
CTCCAGAAGACCAGACTATCATTTCTATTACTAACGTCACTTATATTTAGTTGTCGAAAGTTAGCGTGGAAGATTCGAATTCATTTATTTCACTTTAAGTTCCATGATCAATTTTCTTGCTCTATTGATCTATTTTCCAAAATATTAGAACATTTCATCATCCAATTCCATTTACCGTTAATTTATGTTCACTTTTTGTTTCATTTTTTTCTCTTAATCTAAGTTATTGATCATCAATTTTGAAATTTTTATCTACATGTGCCTGAGCCCGGACACACTTGAAGCTTAAAGAGGATTGGAGGCACATCTCGTCAAAAAAGAGCTCTAGTGAAACTGAAATGATAAAAAAAGCCAGAGAAGATTTACAGTGATCGATTTGAAAGAAAAAACTTCCTTATTACATTTCTATCTTTTGCAAATGCCGAAGAGAAGTTCTGTAAAATAAAATTGTAAGCATCATAAGTCTTTCTCAGTTTTTTATACGAAAATATTTACGATAATGACAAGTGTAAATTGATTAATTGTAATACGCTTTCTGTCAATCAGATAAAGTAAGAATTGAAACCTAGGGACACAAATTCCATACATGGTAAAAAAAATTTGCCAATACACAAATGCAATTTGCTCTTTCTCAGAGAGGACGTATTCAGAATCTAGAATATGTATTAACGTAATTTGATATGGATATTTTAGTGGCACTTTTATTGAAAGACGTATTTATTGGTAACGCAAGATTGTGATATTCAAATTAAAAAACATGAGGTGGTTTCTGGTTAGTATTTCAAAGACGGTAAAAGATAAAAGATAAAAAAACAAAAACTTTTGTATGTTTTGTTGTAGTTTCGTTTTGTTTTTATGTTTTCAGGGAAGAGAAACGTATCAAATAGAAGCTAAAAGCAGAAAATGGGCTAAGAATCAGGAACTAACAGCAAGATGAGTTTAAAAAGATAATGCATTTTTTATCAGAAAAAGAAACAAAAGATATGAGAAAAATGCTCTCAATGCGATATCCGCATCGCATGATTAATTTATGCTACGGGTAATTCACGTCTTTTTTTTTATTTTTTTCTTCCTCAAAGGCAATCTAATAAAAACGTATAATTATAAGGTATCGTATTACAGTCCCTTTATGACTGTCAGAGATTGGGAAATTGGATTCTGAATCCCGCTCAGTGTCTCATATTTAACGTTCAGTTAGCATTTCGTAATAAATTTATCAACCATAATAATAATTTTAAAAAATCTAGCGGAAATTTCCCTTGCCTTCTTCCTCATGATCTCCATTTCAAGAGGTATCCATTGCAATCTATCGTTGCGTGAGGCAGATATTAAATGCCATACGGATTTCTGCTTGATTTTCATTCCTTTTTTTTTTTTTTTTTTTTTTTTTTTTTGAAGAGCTTCATTGCCTCGAACTTTTTCTTAAGAAATTCATGTTAATCTATCGATGAATCTCAAGTGTTAAGTTGAGGATTGTATAAAATGGATGAAACAGAAATGAAAGCAAACTGTATGCAAAGAATAAATTCAACAATGAGAAAGTCATAGAGTTTTCCTTTCCATTAAGTTCATCCTTGAATATTTATGCTAGTGCAGCCTAATCTGAATTATATTTTTTAATTCCATTGCACCTTTTCTTTATATCCTTTACTTGCAATGATAGTCCTTACAAGAGTCTTTTAGTGTTAAAGTCATTATTTTAGGCCGTTGCTCATAACAGCATTGTACAGTGGTCATAGCAGGAACTTCAGTCATAAAATGATGGTTGCGGGTTCAAATCAAACACTATACAAAATTATAAAGTGGTCTATAAAAAAACAATAGCATATATATAAATAAAAATTAGTAGGGACTATGTAAATATTTATATATATATATATATATATATATATATATATATATATATATATATATCTTTTTATTTGAAATATAGAATCTTACAAGCTCATGGAAAGGGAATGTTTGATACAATATGTCCGGAAGCCTCCTGTGGAGACAGTTTTAATACCACATTGCAAAGTAGAAAAAAAATGTACTAACCTTTGATGAAGAATTAGGAGTCTTTCAAAAAAAAGGCTAGATTTTCTACTTTTCTTTTAGCTTCAAAAAGGAAGAAAAAAAAATATTCTCAATGCGTATCAACAATCTTCCTTATTATTATCGTTCAAATTTATCAGTAGTTGTGAAGAGTTAACGTCAACCAATGGGAGTATTAGAGCTGTCATGTTTAATAAATCGATCACCACACCCTCCATCTTCAACATTTTCTTCTTAATATATTCTAAACGTTGCTATCACAAAAGACTAGATTTGGAAAAAAAAATAAATAACTCGCTCTCATTTACCGTAATCCTACAAATTAATTTTTTTTTCTTAAGTCTAACGCGATTAAAAAGATTCTAAACCGCACCGCACGTGTTCGATTTTAATGCCCGATTGAACATGGTTATTTGTGTGCTTGGCGTGTGATAAGAGCATTCTAAGAGTGTCACAATCAAAACATTTCTAGTTCACTTGGACAATATTTTTTAATCAACACGCGCCCTGACGACAGATACTTAAGGAGGGGGTCAAAGCGGACAAATAATGTTGAGATGTAATAAACTGGTGATATTATATTTTGAAAGAGATAAAACCTTTATCAAGGTATAAATCTGAATTTAAATTTAATTGAATTTGCTCTGTGAAAAAAGAACAATTAGGATATAAATGCCCACGTTATATTTAATCATCTGAGTAATAATTTTTTAAATAAATCTTTCATGGAAGAAGATGATTCAAGATTTTGATAAAGGGTAACCGAGTTCTTGATCACATGTTTTTTTTTCCTCTTATCAGGGTTAAAAAGTGTGCTTCGAGCATAAACAAATAACGAATTACATCATTGATTTTCGGATAAACACCCTCTGAGTGGCCAGGAAGTTGATGGTCTTAAGGAAGACGGAGAGAGAGATTCAAACTTTTAGAGACAAGGAAAGAGAGAATGGGTGAGTGAGCGAGAGAGAAAAAAGAAAGAGAGAGAGAGAGAGAACGAGGGAGGGGATAAAAAGGGAGATAGAAATAAATAGATTATGTGAGAGAAGGGAGGAATGGTAAAGAAATTTTACAAACAAGTTTACTAGTAATTAATATCCATGATTGGCCTGATTCAAAACTTATAACTTAGAAATTTCTTTAAAACGAATATAGCGCACCCTTAATATTTGCATACAGACAAGTTTGATAAACAATGCTTTCAAAATAAGCAAAGAAAATCCTATATGAAAAATAAACTTTCAACACTTAATTCGAAAAAAAGGTTAAAAAGCAACACAAAACTTTTTATAATCGAAATGCATACTCTCTCACACGTTTTAATGTTCTCTTTTAAAGTATTCAATTTTATTTTACATGATTCTGATTTTATCGATCAACTTTGGTCTTTGGCGAGTCCAAACTATCATGAATACCTCTGTTTTCTAATTTGAAAAATATAAACAAAATCTATGCCATGAGTTTTGTTTTTTTTTAATTTTGTCCTGCATCATCCAAATCAAGGTTACTGTTTTTCAAAATTATTTGTTTTATCCATCAGCGCTATATTGAGCCTCTATCATGGCAGAGAAGGACAAACTTAGCACTCGAACTAATTAACCTCTCAAACACTCAGACCCGAGCAGATTCTTTCCACCTGAGCATCTTGGAAAGATGGGAAGAAACCATGTTCTGATCCTTAAACATGCACTTCAGATATCCATTAAGACTAGTGGAAAATAAATGAACTCAAAAGATGCCATGGACGGCCATGCCACTCTTAGCTTTAGTAATTCTATTTGTGGCCATGTGATGGTCTGAAAGCGTGTGTGGCTCTCATGTTAGATTGAATTAACTATTCAATTTAAACAAAAGTAGTAAAAGGATTGACATGTTATTGAGACTATAGATCGGGATGGACATACCAACAATTATAAGAAAAGCTATTAAAGATTTTTAAAAAGGAACGTGAATATTAAATTAGCAAAGTCCTCTACATTCAAATAACCATTTCCGGAAACAACTCTTTTTTATTCATAAAAGTATATGAGTTAAAGTATTAAAAAAATGTAAAAAGTTTCGAAAAATTATAAAGTTCATACGGAAGTAATAAAAATATAGTAGATAATTATGATGAAATAAAAGTTTAACATTAAAATTCCTGAAAGGATTATCACATGAAAACGATTTGTAAATCCCACTGCTCACGGCGCCTGAAATACTAACCAATCATCGACATGGTGAACTACAAGCCTAAGGCTGTGGTTGAGGCTGTGTAAGCTGTGGCTGTTGCAATGAAATTAACAATAGAAACTTTTGAACGAACATTAAGTGCAAGCGTGTAATACGTTCAGAGAATTTGCAACTGTTTGTAAAGACTTACTCACCTAGTCTTGTTTGTGGATTTTACTGGTAAATTAGATTAAAATTTATATATATACATATATATATATATATATATATATATATTTATATATACATACACACACACTTATCCTATATATAATAATCATCATCATAACTTTATTGTTTCATTATCTTTATTTTCATAATTTTAATTTTTACAAATATTATTTACACATATAACATATAAATAATAATGATCATTATATGTTGCTTTATTCTCATCATCATGATATCACTATTATTATTCTCCCTTTTACTAAGTAGATTATTACATCGTTATTGCATTTATATTTTGTAGAAGTGGTGGTAGTGAGCATGATGATGGTCACTATAATAATGGTGGTGATGATGACAGTGTTGATGCAGATAATGATGAATGTGATTAGGATAAGGAAAATTAATGGTGATAATTTTTGTGATGGTGGGGATGATGTATGTGATTATGGTAATGATGATGGTCGAGGTGATGTAGTGATAATGATAGTGGGGATAGTGGTGGTGATGGTGGTGGTAAGGATTATGATGATGATGAAGATGATGGTGATGACAGTGTTGATTATTAGAGTAATGGTGATAATGATGATTTTGATAGTTATGATGATTAAGGTGGTAAGGATGTTTGTGATGATAGTTCTGCTGTTTTGTTGTCGTTGTTGTTGTTGTTGTTGATGATGATAGACATTATGACGGTAGTATTGAAGGGTATGATGATGATGATGATAATGATAATGATAGACGATGTAAATAATTATAAGGAGATAGAAATAATGATTTGAATACGATTGTTCATGTTAATATTCAAAAGGATGTCAGAGGAAAGCCAGGATATGGCGTAAAATTGATATTGCTTTAAATTCATCAGACTTTGCATCTCTTTAAATACACCTGATATGTTGTGCCCATCCAAAATTCAAAAGGTTATTATTGCCTGAAGAAGTAATCCTTTTATTTTAATAGGCCATTATTTACCATGTTTCGTCGGTAATTTTTTTTTTAATTTCTCTTTTAGATCTAAATTTCTCGTTTAGATCTTGCTGCTTTAAAGTCACTCACTCTTTAAACTTTTTGTAAAGAATATCTGATTGCGGTAAAACTCAAATTTGTCTTCACCTAAACAAAATCACCAAACAAACAAGCAACCATTGTGGAATCTTTTGACTTTGACCCCCTTAAAATCGACTTGAATAGAGAGCGACTGATTTGGTCGCTTTTCAGGCATGTGTACAAAAAGGACAGAAGTAGTTTACATATTAATAACATTGACATAAGGCTTGAGAAACTGTGTTCTGTAAGTAGGAACTAAACAAAATCTAAACTGGAAAGCGTATGTGATACCCTTTAAAAAAAAGAAAGAAAAAAACAAGGTTATTTACCTTAAGTAGAAAGGAACCCGAATCGGCGCCCCAAGAAATTATGCTTTGTTAAGTATTACAAATTGCTATAGAAAAAATATTGAAAGAAGAAGACAGGTATATTGATAATGTCACTAAGCTTTGCTATCTTATTATTATTTATCTTCCCTGTATTTATACGAAAACTTGTTCTAGGTTGTTCTTATTATTATTTATCTTCCCTGTATTTATACGAAAACTTGTTCTAGGTTCACTAAATATGTATTTGTGCTTTAAATGTCTTTTAATATTCAGTGAATGACAAACAAAAAACTTGACTTCACGAATGAAAATGCAATCTTTTTATGTCTATATATTGCTTATATCATCATTTTAATTAAACTAAAATGATGGTAATATACTAGTATTTCCTAAAATTGTACAATTTTAGATGATATTATCTCCCCTTTATATTTTATATATATTATATATATATTATATATATGTCTGTGTGTGTGCGCGAGAGTGAATGAAATAGAGGCAAATATTACCCGTACTTGACATTATATCCCTCATATTTCGAACTCACGCTCAAATCTCTAGACATAGTTATACATTTCACATATCTTTGTCATTATAATAAATGAAAAAAAAGTTAAAGATTCTGGAGAAATCTCTCCGCAATGGTGATTTTCAGAAAGAGTTGCCACTTTATGTTCGCTGATCAAAATGAAAAACTGGAGGGTGTTTTTACATTACATTCTGAAGGTTGTGTGGACAGGACTATTCTGAAACAGATATTATTTGGTTCCGATTCCTATTTATATGGACACTGACGCATCAAGCCTGTTTTAAACCTTTATTAGCCACTATGTTTTATTGTATTGAAGAGTATGCGCACAATTTGAATGATGAAATTGCTCCAATAGGGTTCCCAATTAGTTATGCAGTTGTTTTTTCCTTTTTTTTTTTAAATCATATTCTTGGTGTGGTAGCACGAAAGCTGATTATTTAACAATATCACATATCTAAGCCACACGAAAAGAAAGCAATTTTTCCTCTGCAATTACTTATAAGAAAGAACTATGAAGTAATAAAAAAGAATTATTCTACTAAAGAAGCAGGTCGATGTTAGGAATAGAACTCGCTGGGAAACAGAAGTGTTGACTCCTCTTCAGAGTTATTCAAGACATAAACTACACTTTGAAGTACCTTTCATAGCGATCGTTACCTCATCAAGCGATGGGGTCTCTTCTTTGGACCTACAACATGGAAAAAGCTTTTGAGTTTTATAGTAACGCTCATAGAAGAGCTAGAATACAGTTCAGACAAAAAAAAAATATCGTAGAAAGCTGCATGTGGGAAATTCGAAATTCTAAAAAAAATACGCTCGCGGGCATCTTTTCCTGAGTTCTGATTACTGGACAGAGCTCATCTTACCTCATTATGTGGCATAACTCTTTGAAAAATACTCTTCACTCTAGAGAGTGCAGTGTCAACATGACTTGTTATAAACTTTACTCGAGGAAATAAATTACCACCAAAGTCTTTAATGCTAGCTTTAAATACTGCTTTCAATATTAAGTTCTTCCTGCAATTGTAAATTATCATATCGCATATCGTTGGAATATTTCTTCCAATTTGCTAACTCTTGATACAGTAAACTGGCAAAGAGTTGCTCAGGTTCCATTTGTTTCCCCTCTGCCAGCTCACGTATTGCATGTCGAGAATGTCAGAATCGTGACGCTCAAGAGCTGCTCGTCTTCCTGGTTGGCTGTCACACAAGTTTGCCTAATGAATTCGCATGTCTTAGTTTTTAACACTGCGTGACCGGCTGTTCAGAAATATGAGTGGAAAACGATGTTTGCACGCCTCTAATTTCTACACCAAAGTTTTCTTTGAATATTTGATCACTTTGAATCTGTTCATCTTCTTTTTGTTTGCTCTCTCTCTCTCTCTCTCTCTCTCTCTCTCTCTCTCTCTCTCTCTCTCTCTCTCTCTCTCTCTCTCTCTCTGTCTCTCTCTCTCTCTCTCTCTCTCTCTCTCTCTCTCTCTTTCTTCCTCTCCCTCTCTCTCTCTCTCTCTCTCTCTTCCCCCCCTCTCCCTCTCTCTCTCTCTCTTCCCCCCCTCTCCCTCTCTCTTCCCCCCCCCTCTCTCTCTATCTCTCTCTCCCTCTCTCTTTCTCTCTCAGTTTCCTATACTAAGCGTTTCCCTATCTCTTTCTTTTTTCTTTATTCTACTGTATCGTCTTCCACTTTATCATCTCTAACCACTCATATCTCTTTTCTCTTCTTTTTCTTTCATATCTCGATTTCAGCTCTTCCCTCCTATCCATAATACAAAATATTTAGCTTCCCTGGTTTGAACTTAACCAAGTCAAATATATACATTTTCATTGTGTGTTCTAAATCATACTCAAAAATACTCGAAAGTATCTTTGCTGTTCAACTTGTAAGATCAAAACGTCTTCATCTAAGTTAGCGTGTGACCACAGTTTAAGGAAAAAAAAAGCGATGCATTTTTTTTTAATCTTAAAAATGTAACAATGGACTACCGCATAAAGACCGCGAGACAACTATCCAGTGTGAAACTTGAAGCTCTCATTTCTGCTTAAAAATAACAACACGAAGAGCGTACCTTTCTAACTGTTCGTGAGAAAGCTGAGATCATCATGTTGGAATTGTAACATTTGATTCAACTTAAGAAATCTGATATAACTGTTCGTGAGAAAGCTGAGATCATCATGTTGGAATTGTAACATTTGATTCAACTTAAGAAATCTGATAAAGAGAAGAGCAAAATTATCTCATC
This sequence comes from Elysia crispata, assembly GCA_033675545.1. NCBI lineage: Eukaryota > Metazoa > Mollusca > Gastropoda > Plakobranchidae > Elysia > Elysia crispata. Next base: position 26,439 of record JAWDGP010002819.1, on the reverse strand, counting down.
TCGACGGCTTAATTCTTAGGGTAAGACATTAATAAAATCTATTAAACAACTAAAAAAAGCAAGAAAAAGTTTTGCTGTGCCATTTTGTTGCAGAAAAATTTCCCCGATTGCGAAGTGTTAAGCCCACTTTTCTGCACCTCCGAGTATTGATAGAAGTGTCAGATATTTAAATGATTTGACGTTAACGCTATCACTTGATGTTCTTACCCATATGAAAAACCGAGGCTGCTAATCCCATTCCGTTTAGAGACATTAACGTGTGATAGCATGTTTCACTGCTTATCGGTAAGCATTTCTACAGAGAAAATGATTACGATAAAATAATATTAATTATTTTACCTCCTAAACTATCCACATAAAAAGATCTTTCAGGTAAATACAACGTCAACCTCTGTGAAATAGGTAATATACGAAGTTTTTATCAGGTTTTAGATTCCCAAGAAGGCTATAGAATACTCGAAAATGTTAATTAATGTTTTACATTGAATAATGTACCTGACAGTTTCCAATTCGTTCAGGTGTGTGATACTTGTACGTGTTCAGTGGGTCTAAACATCCATTATCCTCCAAAATAATATTAACCTGTCTCCGGCTCATTTGCAAATCTCCAGATTCTGACCTCAGAGTTCCTAGATGTAGAGTTGAAGTCTTAATGGCCAAAAATATCAAGAGAAAGATCCTCCATTTGTTAAGTACCAAAGCATAAAAAATGTGAAGGTGGGGACTGGGTGGTGTCGTCTAGCAGCTCCTCACAAAACTCGTAGAAATCTTCTGGCACAATTTATGAAGAGAGCAGAAGTCTACTTGAAAGCAGGTTCCGGCACTGAAGGTCCCTGGGAGCGAGGTGATGTGAGGAGATCTGGAGAGATGCGGGCTGTCCTCACTGATACTGATTCAGTTGGAGACTTGCAAGGTTTCTAATCTAACTTGTGACCTTAGCTTTTTTCTAGAACTTCCTGTTAATTTAAATCTGTTAAACTGCGATAATTCACTGTTAATCGGCAGGTGCTTGCTTTAACGGCCATACCTAGTTAGCTAAAATGTTACACTTTATTGGCTCCGATTTTCCTGTTTAACGATCATAAAGCTTATGGCTTTAATGTCTATTTGTGAGTCCTGCTGGGTTTAGTCTTCCCTCAGATTAATTTTTGTCCGGATTCATTATCACCCAGAGGAGTGTATGTGTGTGTGTGTGTGGTAGGGTGGGGGTGCTGTGACAAGGCAGCATTCTCACCAAGATCCTGTTAGCTTTACTCAATATTGGTTCATTCTGTCTCTCGTATTATTTCTGTCGAGCAATCATAGTCTACATTGTGAAGCTTCGAGCATTCGAGCAATCATAGTCTACACTGTGAAGCTTCGAGCATTCGAGCAATCATAGTCTAAACTGTGGAGCTTCGAGCATTCAAGCAATCATAGAGTCTACATTGTAGAGTTTAGAGCATTCGAGCAATCATAGTCTACACTGTGAAGCTTCGAGCATTCGAGCAATCATAGTCTACACTGTGAAGCTTCGAGCATTCGAGCAATCATAGTCTAAACTGTGGAGCTTCGAGCATTCAAGCAATCATATAGTCTACATTGTAGAGCTTAGAGCATTCGAGCAATCATATAGTCTACACCGTGGGGCTTTGAAAATTCGAGCAATCATAGAGTGTTCATTGTGGTGCGTGCATTTAAAAGACCTTACACTAGCCAGAAAAGACTGCATGAAATGCCATCAATTAGTTGTTATCTCTGGTTATCAAATACAGCTCACAGGATCGAAAAAATATGTTGCAAACTGCTACGTGAAAACACATTCAAATTAACTTTGTAAGTCTCCTTCCTTCTATCTTAGTGGCAGATAATCTTACATGGCATTATTTCACCCTATTAAGCAGTTATGCGTTAAATAATGTCACTACAAAGATATATCATATCCATGTTTAGTTTGTCTTTTTTTTCTCGCTTCTTTGTTAAATGGTATTTGAGACTGGCCCTGGCATTGAGAAGATCTTCACAGATTTTCCTCTCCGGAAACTGAAAAATTAAACAAATTAATTAGCATTGAGGCCCTTTTGTTTCTGATTTTTTTTTATCTTTTAGATAACACTAGGCCTTTGGAAATATCATTGTTGTAATGATTATTTCTTGTCCATAATAAACCGAGGCTGGTTAAACTTCCGGGACACGTCTCACAGCAGAGAGGAGTTACCTTTCATGATCTATCCACTCTTCCGGTGTGATGTAATGAGCATAATACGGTGAAAGGGAAATATATATATATATATATATATATAAAATATATATGTATACACATAATATGTGGGTGTGTTTATGTATGTATGGATGGATGGATGGATGGATGTGCGTATGTATAAATTCGTCTTGCAATAAAATAATACTGTGGTAAATTACAAGTAAAAGTGGACTTCAAACATAACTTTTCGTGAGATATTTAATCGAAGTAGATCTAGGTGGCTGTTTCCTACAGAGGGACAGCTCTAGTAATATTGTGACCCGATTGTTCCTTTCCTGGTCAAATCTCCCATCGGTTTTACAGATTCATCATCTTTATCTTTTATTTCAATTTGGCTCTGTGTGGAACTTTATTTTCTTAAAAAAAAAATGATGAATGAAAGAAAATTATTTTGCACAATTTGTTATTGGTGAAACTACTAAATGCAACAACGAAGGGGCTCCTAGGTGATTAGGGTCTATGTACAATAGGATTCAAACCTTGTTCTCTGTACTGACAACATTCAAACTATCTTCGAGGTTATAACTAAACCTTTGTTACAAAATGAAGAATGGGAATGAATGGTATTTTAAAATAAGTTTGCTTCTAATATAGTAGTAGGAGAGCCAAGATCTTTATGTTAAGACACATTGATCATTCCATGCTTATGATACTCAGCATTTCACATTTACTGCAGATGAGGTTTAATTATTTTCTTTGATTTGTGTGATGTTCGCATAAATTATACATTCTTTAACAGATGTACTATGTAGGATAGATATATTCGCATAAGGATGTATCCATAAAGCCAATTGCTTTTCGCATAATGCCACAAAACAGTACTTTTTATAAATCATTAAAAGGTATGTAGATTATCGATATATATATATATATATATATATATATATATATATATATATATATATATATTTATATTATACATTTAGATCTAAGGTGTAGGTGTAGTTTTTAGTTGATTTTTTAAATTACTCTTAAACGTCGTGATATTTTGGGTGGAGTACGACGTAATGCCAGATATTTCTAATTGGAGCCTACGAAGCTTATCCTAAAAGAGAGTTTATTATTTAGAGACAGGACAAAACATCAAACAGTATTGATCTTTACCTAATATTGTTACGTTAGTTCCCAAACACCAAGTTATCAAAATCTACACCAAAACTCTTTCTGTTTGTTGATTCCTATAAATTAAAGAAGAAGATAACTGTATCAGTTACATGGAGAAGGTCACCTCCGGGATTATCTTTGGTATTTTTCCCATAAAGATCTATAGGATAGCTTGGATTAATCTGACACAAGTCGGAAAGGTGACATATTGAGTCTTTGGTATGCAATAAAAATATCTTTGTGTTCTTTAAGTGTTGAAAAATTATAACTATGGTCAGTTATAGAGCTATTTGACTTAAAACATTTAAAGAAGGACAATCAAACAACTTGTTTCGATTGTTAAAAGTCTCTAGCTTTGAAATGTTATCAGAAACTCGTACGTGAACTGTTTTGGATGCTTAACATGCTATAGTTAAGAGCTATTGTGTAGGAAAGATGAAGCTGCACTGTTAGAAAGAAACCCACACAGATTACTAGTATCCTCACCGCCTACATCCCACTATAAAAAGCCGTGCATGCCTTATGCGCGAATGTCTCACCATCCTGTCCAAGTATTTCACAAGACATGTTATAAACTGAACAGAGAGGGTAAC
>JAWDGP010002819.1:0-17500 GCA_033675545.1 Elysia crispata | reverse complement strand
AAAGAAAAAAAAATTAAAGAATAAAATAATAATTGAGCCAATATAATTATACGTGCTCACTCTGTAGTTACAGATCTCGCGCTTGTTCGTTAGTTGTCTCGTACAAAGGTTGGCCCCAGAAGAGGATGCTGTTTCAGAAACCTCGAATCACGGTCATAGGTGGGTTACTACGAATTTCATTATTTTTACTCGTCTCTGTAAGTGACATGGAATCTTTTGATAGTTAAGAATCACTCAACGTATTATCGAATGGCTATTCAATCAGTCACTTATCAATTTACAATTAATAGATGCTTTGATATTGACCTAAGAAATATATGTGTCAGTGCGTGTGTGTGTGTGTGTGTTCTAAGGTCTTTTTTACGCTTCCTGAGTAGAATAGGCCTAATAAAGATTTCATTTCCTTCAAAAATCTTCAATTCATTTTAATAATGGAAACTTTTTTTCTTTCCTCAAACAATCATGCCATTATAAAATGTTTTTCCAGACTTCTATATTCAACGAGTCATTCAACTATTACTCATTTCTTTGCTTTGGAATTGTTGTTATACTACAAAAATACAATAACATTTTTTTAATATACACATTTCGAATATTTTTTAAGAAGGACTTTAATTCCATATTCCTACACGCATGCCATCTTGCTTCACTTGTAACTTGTAAAACTAAGATTGGGCTTAACACTATAAAAAAAACTAACTTTTTATATAAAAAAAATTAAGGGTGTTTTTTCCTATGTGACATCGATATGGTTTTCTCGAGTTTCTGCATGATCACATTTTTCCCGCACCAGTAACTGTGTAAAGGATTAGTTCTCTCGCATTATCGCATCCACGCCATCTGGTCTAACTACAAAGTCGTGATGTCCATTCGTGGCTAATCAGGCTTGGGGAATGCTTACAGTAAAGACCATCTGTTTTTGTGAGGGGACTATTCAATTTTATTATTTCTTTTCCTTTCTTTTTTTCTTTTGTTTTTGCTGTTTATCAAGTTCTTTCTTTCTTTTCTTTGCTTCGGCTGCTGTCTGGTTTCTGACTGGCTATTGCTCTTTCTCGTCCTCTGTCTGTCTGTCTGTCTGTCTGGATATGTGTCTGCTTGCCTCAGTCTGTCTGTCTCTGTCAGTCTGTCTGTCTGTCTGTCCTTCTGTCTGTCTGTTTCTCTCTCTCTCTCTCTCTCTCTCTCTCTCTCTCTCTCTCTCTCTCTCTCTCTCTCTCTCTCTCTCTCTCTCTCTCTCTCTCTCTCTCAAAAATTCTACGCTTTTCTGTTACGGTTTTTTCTCATTTTATCGTAGTATAAAGAGTTCACTAATGTTTGTTTAGTTCTTTCAGCATCGCCATTCAGATCTAGTTTAAGCATGCTTATAAAAGCGAATCGTGGAAAATAGGTCAGGCCCAATAGCACAATATAAGGTGGATTAATAACAAAAATGAAAGCATAGAGACATAGATCTAGGTGGAGTTGCATTTTGGACGAATTATGTTTCTCTTAGCAGCTGTACTCAATGCTGACGCTCTTTACAAACCAGTTAAAAACGTTCTTGAACGATAAATAAAGAGCTTTAAATGTTTCCACATAATCGACGAGCGTCTGTTTGTTATGTTCGGTTATAATGATCGAGAAAAGAAGTTCGAGTTACATTTTTCTTAGATTCAGACAGAACTGAACAGACAGATGCAGATGCTAAGGCATAACATCGTATAAAACAACCTATCAAGTTATGTCTGATGATGTTAGCTCGCATTTTCCTAAGTAAATAACCTTTCGAATTGACTGTTTCCTATCATTGTATCATTCTACGTTTTTCACCCTGGAAAAGAATATAATGATCTAATCAGTAAGTGTTAGTTTTCCTGCCAGTCTATTATTTACTAGACCGGCCTTACTTTGATGAACCGCCTGTGCTTGGCAATGAGCGGCCTGAGAAAATGAATGCTTATTACGAAAATAAACACAGACCATCGGGATGAATTATAAACCAACATGAGATGAGTCAGTATTTGTTGAGAGAAATAATTTCAGTGGTGGATTTTGTGTCAACTGGTTTTCACACTAAATATCCTTCCTGATTTCTGCATTAAACGAAAGCTTTCACAGTAACTTGAACTCATGTTTTCCACTGTCTGCCATTTTTTTCTCTTTCCAGGAGCATGAATATTACGCACATTTGTTTAGCCTCTCTCTCTCTCTCTCTCTCTCTCTCTCTCTCTCTCTCTCTCTCTCTCTCTCTCTCTCTCTCTCTCTCTCTCTCTCTCTCTCTCTCTCTCTCTCTCTCTCTCTCTCTCTCTCTCTCTCTCTCTCTCTCTCTCTCTCTCTCTCTCTCTCTCTCTCTCTCTCTCTATCTATCTATCTATCTATCTATCTATCTATCTATTTACCTATATATCTATTTATCTCTCTGTTTCTCTACTCTTTTTGTCTCTCTCATATATATATATATTCCTTTTCTATTTTCCATTTTTCAATGCCTATGCCATCTGCTTCTGAATGGTAGTAACAGTAAAATACTACCAGTAGCAACAGCAGCAGCAGCAATAGAAGTAGTAGTAGTAGTAGTAGTAGTAGTAGTAGTAGTAGTAGTAGTAGTAGTAGCAGCAGTAGTAGTAGTAGTAGTAGTAGTAGTAGTAGTAGTAGTAGTAGTAGTAGTAGTAGTAGTAGTAGTAGTAGTAGTAGTAGTAGTAGTAGTAGTAGTAGAAGTAGTTGCTGTAGTAGTTGTAAGAATTATCATAGCTAAAGGTATAGGTTGTGCTCAGCAGTGGTTAGTAATAATAGTAGTAGTATTAGTAGTAGTAGTAGTAGTAGTAGTAGTAGTAGTAGTAGTAGTAGTAGTAGTAGTAGTAGTAGTAGTAGTAGTAGTAGTAGTAGTAGTAGTAGTAGTAGTAGTAGTAGTAGTAGTAGTAGTAGTAGTAGCATGATAGTAGAATTTTTTGTCATTCGAATCGTTGTTTTTTATATCAATCATGAGTTACCTTATTGTAAGGTTGAAGGAACATGTACTAGAGAATTTGATCGTAGGGCTTTGTTGTACATGTTACAAGCCGCCAACATGCAAAACTAGACTTACAAATTGACTCTTTAAATCACCAACCAGGACATCTAAAAATATATGTCGGCAGTCGACCTTAAGAATGTCTCTTTACTTGAATCAGCGTATACTACGGAGACAGCATTGTTTATGCATTTATTTTTCTGTTCAATAAAAAAATCTTGATATAAGAGACTGTAGCCTACTTGCACTACATTGAGAAATTAATTTCACTTTTAACATTCAATGTACAACGCTGAATTAATATTTCTTCTTTATTCAATATCCCTCTAACATCAATATGAGGCAGAAATGTTGATTTGTATAAGATAATATATTACTCTAGGCTGCTCAGACCAAAATGTCGTTTTCGTTTGTGCAGTGTATGTTACTTATCTGCCTCTTGGATGGTGTCATTTTCTTCATACATTGTACTACTCTACATGCTGGGATTTTAGTGTCACTTTGCTCCATCTAATAATTGTATTACTTGAGACTGTCCGACCAATAGGACCAGTGCTATTTCATTGTATTCAGTGTATTACTCTATAGATGGGGGAGGCGGATATGACAACGTTCAATGCGGACACAGTAAAGTGACATTGTTCTAACAACGTAAGAAACGAAAAAAGAGCAGATACCTCAGCGGGGCAGTCTTACTCTAAGACCTTCAGTCCATCACCGTTTTAGAAGAAATAAGATATAGAGCAACTTTTTAAGTTACAGGACAGCTTTCAAACTAGCATCCCTTACTCATAGCAAGTCCTTGTATCTTGAAACACCAAGCAAATTCTTGCTCTACAGGGGGTGACCAGTGCTACGACTGCTGTCTCGGTTCGAATCGCATCCGTCGTTGGTAAAGCATTGTCAGAAACATACTGAGAATGTTTAGAACCAGAGGGAGCTTATATTGTAAGAAAACTGTTACACTTACAGCCTTGTTAGTCCCACACATGGGACAGACCCGAAATGTCCTTACGGCACGGTCTTGCCACTGAAGCCAGGAAGGAAAAGATGTCTGTCTTCCTTTGCATGCATAGTTTATAATCCTCATGAGTGCAACTTCCAGAAAATAAATGCATAACAAATACAGTTAACAAAACTGAGTCCCTGCCCTTACTTGTATTTATGTATTATGCATTGCGAATTTTGTAAGAGCCGTCTTGTCGGAAGAATGTCAGTATGTACTTCAAGCAAAATGATTTAGATTTAAATACAACCCCTTCCCTCTGTGACATTCAAGTAAACTTGCTAAAATTTGACAACAAAAATGCAAAGACAGAATATTTTTCTTCAATTGTGTCTGCTTTTGGACAATTTTTTGTGAAACTTATAAAATGAAAAAGCACCTGGTTAATGCGTATAGTCTCTACTGACATACAATAATTGTTCAATTTTTTTATCATGATCATATCCAATTAAGGATGACAGAGAAGCAAGTAATAATTTTATGAAGTTTTCATTTGTAAAAATAAGAACAAAGAACAATCGCACAAAAATGTGTTAATGTTAACAAGTTGGTTCTTGTTTTGTTTTGTTTTGTTTTGTTTTTCTAACACACAAACAGACTTGTGTCATGCGGGGATAGAATAACAGGCTTTGAGCAAAACTGAAAACTTGATATTTTGTCCCTCTTCTGGAATCTCCATCTTGAATTCCGATCAGTTGATGGGCGCCACGCCTTGCGCATGTCTGGCGGCTTTATGTCAAAGGTCATGTTCATGTGAAAAAAGAAACACAAACAAATGATTCGTGACAACTGGAGTATAAAGCAATTTGTCATGCCTAAAATAGCAGGTAGTGAAATGTTATGAAAAGAAATCTTCACTCATGTCTTATTATGAAATTTAAAAACCTTGCTTATTATACTTTTCAAATATAAATCCACCTTAGAATAAAGTAAATATAATATTATGTTAAATTAATAAATCCCAATAGAATAATGTAAAAACTGACTTATAAACTAAAGATCTGCATAAAAAGTCTTGACTGATATTGTAATGCATTGACAACAGTTCACTAATATGTTGTATAAAAAGTCTGATGTTAATTGTTAGGGACAAGACAATCTTCACACTCCTCTTGTTTTGATAACAATTCCCCATCACACGAGGCGAAACTGAAACTAAGATGCCCATAGCGCAGTCCATCGACTGCAAGTGAACTCGCTGTGAGGAATCTCAGCTGGGCTAGAGACACAGGAACTCCACCCTCGCCAATCGATTAGATAAAAATGAAATTAAAAATGAAAGAGAAAGAATTTGAGATGGATTTACGGTGCATGTTAACGTGACTTATATGATTTATGGCGCGATTTGGGTTAGAGAGGACAAATCATTTATATGCCATCTTTATTAAACGAGCACTTGATGTCTCTCGGAAAAGCTTCTCTGGAAATTAGCTTTTACCTGTTGATCTTGTATACAAATGCCATTATTTTAAAGTTCGCACCAAACATACCCCAACTGATTGTATCAGACCGCTCACATAGAAAAATAATTTTTTAGCTCTCTTTGACTTTGTAATGTGATCCCACAGATACCACAGTTCTATAGAACTTTTCTGTTTGGCTTTTTTCTGTTTAGCATGTTTACCATAATAGCAGGTGAATCGGTTGCCTAGACTGCCGGAGCTCAAGTGGATCCTTTCCTTTGATAAATTCAAAATCATGATATCGTTACAGTCAGATTCGAGCTATTCATTCGATGATGAGTGAAAACAGTCGATTCTTATCTTAGTTGTTAAACATCGTATTGAACTTGGCTCATCTCAGTTCGATCATTGAAAACAGTCGATTCTTAGTTGTTAAACATCGTATTGAACTTGGCTCATCTCAGTTCGATAATTGAAAACAGTCGATTCTTAGTTGTTAAACATCGTATTGAACTTGGCTCATCTCAGTTCGATCATTGAAAACAGTCGATTCTTAGTTGTTAAACATCGTATTGAACTTGGCTCATCTCAGTTCGATCATTGAAAACAGTCGATTCTTAGTTGTTAAACATCGTATTGAACTTGGCTCATCTCAGTTCGATCATTGAAAACAGTCGATTCTTAGTTGTTAAACATCGTATTGAACTTGGCTCATCTCAGTTCGATAATTGAAAACAGTCGATTCTTAGTTGTTAAACATCGTATTGAACTTGGCTCATCTCAGTTCGATAATTGAAAACAGTCGATTCTTAGTTGTTAAACATCGTATTGAACTTGGCTCATCTCAGTTCGATCATTGAAAACAGTCGATTCTTAGTTGTTAAACATCGTATTGAACTTGGCTCATCTCAGTTCGATCATTGAAAACAGTCGATTCTTAGTTGTTAAACATCGTATTGAACTTGGCTCATCTCAGTTCGATAATTGAAAACAGTCGATTCTTAGTTGTTAAACATCGTATTGAACTTGGCTCATCTCAGTTCGATAATTAAAAAACAGTCGATTCTTAGTTGTTAAACATCGTATTGAACTTGGCTAATCTCAGTTTGATAATTGAAAACAGTCGATTCTTAGTTGTTAAACATGGTATTGAACTTGGCTCATCTCAGTTCGATCATTGAAAACAGTCGATTCTTAGTTGTTAAACATCGTATTGAACTTGGCTCATCTCAATTCGATAATTGAAAACAGTCGATTCTTAGTTGTTAAACATCGTATTGAACTTGGCTCATCTCAGTTCGATAATTGAAAACAGTCGATTCTTAGTTGTTAAAAATCGTATTGAACTTGGCTCATCTCAGTTCGATAATTGAAAACAGTCGATTCTTAGTTGTTAAACATCGTATTGAACTTGGCTCATCTCAGTTCGATAATTGAAAACAGTCGATTCTTAGTTGTTAAACATCGTATTGAACTTGGCTCATCTCAGTTCGATAATTGAAAACAGTCGATTCTTAGTTGTTAAAAATCGTATTGAACTTGGCTCATCTCAGTTCGATAATTAAAAACAGTCGATTCTTAGTTGTTAAACATCGTATTGAACTTGGCTCATCTCAGTTTGATAATTGAAAACAGTCGATTCTTAGTTGTTAAACATCGTATTGAACTTGGCTCATCTCAGCTCGATAATTAACAGTCGATTCTTAGTTGTTAAACATCGTATTGAACTTGGCTCATCTCAGCTCGATAATTCGGTTTTTAACTAAGCAAAATATTTAATCTTCTATCGAGAGGATAGTCATTTCACCAGACTCCATCAGTTCATTGGTTCTGAATCAAGATTTCCCTCAAAAAAGAGACCGAGTGATGGAAAAAATGAAAACATTTACATTACATGTAAAAGCGAGCTTTATCGTTTAACCATTTTTGCAGAGTTAAGGCAGTTTTAATGTTCTTGTTGAGCGGGCCTATGTGCTGAGCAAAAAGTGCGTTCTGAGCATAAATCTGTCTTAACTATGATAAAAAGTTTAAAGAAAGAGATCACTTTAAAAATAATATGCAAATTGTTCACTTGCACCGCTCTGAATTCACATAACTTGGAGCTTCTCAGTAGCTTCTATAACAAGTAGTTTGTCATGTTCTGAGAATTATCTAGACCTTAATCTGACTAACTTAAAGTATATGTGACATAGATTTATAATATTCTTCAAGAGTTGTGTAGCTTCTACTCTAAGCAGTTTGTCATGTTCTGAGAGTTATCTAGAGCTTAATCTGACTAACTTAAAGTATATGTGACATAGATTTATAATATTCTTCAAGAGTTGTGTAGCTTCTACTCTAAGCAGTTTGTCATGTTCTGAGAGTTATCTAGAGCTTAATCTGACTAACTTAAAGTATATGTGACATAGATTTATAATATTCTTTAAGAGTTGTGTTCGAATGAACAAAAATATACTTAAACACAGGTCTTGATGTTACTTTTAATAATTATTTCCATTTTCTTACAGACTGCTTGTAACGGCCAAAGGCAGCCAAGAGACATAATAAACACACACACACACACACACACACACACACACACCGATTAGAAATGATAGAGTAAAATAAATTAAGTTATTCTAATTTTTGCTTGGAGTAAACAAATTTCTTTTCGTTTACACCAATACAACTTTCAGATGATAAAAGACAAGTATCTTTTCTTAGCTCAATTTATAATGCTCTAGCAATTTTTTAAAACGAATAAAGGATACAACGAGTTAAGAGTTTTAAAATATATATGTTATGTGAAATGATAATAAATATAATATACCATGATTACGCAGCCACGACATTAAAAATCTCAATAAGATAAGTATCATTTGATTCTAATAACATTTTAAGTGGTTCGCGGGTTTTCGAACAAATTGTAATTAGAAAAGATCTGTTTTATGAGATGCTCTATATGCCACATACAATCAAACTAAAAAATGTGACTGCCTTTTCCCACTCGCGTTGAGTTCAGTGTTAAGCGAAATCGGGGAAACACTTTTCACTGCTTTGACCCTCACCTTTATACTTTTGATACAGACCATGACAACTACTGGGAAAACTATTGAAATCAGCTGTTTCATTTTTGTACCGGTAAGGTTCGCAGTTTTTTTTAACAGAGAAGAGAGAGAGAGAGAGAGAGAGAGAGAGAGAGAGAGAGAGAGAGAGAGAGAGAGAGAGAGAGAGAGAGAGAGCCGGTCAGTAATAGACAAGATTAGTTTCACTCGTTTACAGAGATTGTCACAGCATTTCTCTAAAATGTTTTGTTATTATAACAATGGCAATGTATATCTGACGCCTTGTAGCATTTGATTTTTTATGTGCCAGCCTTTAGTAAGAAATTTTCAAAATACTTTTAGAGAGATTGTTTTCTTTGAAATATTTTAATTGGCAGTAGAATTGATGAAAATCTTTAGGTACTGTTTGTTCAGACATTGCGCAAACTCGATTCAAATATTTTAGAAAAAAAGATGCGGGGATAAAAAACCAAATGAGTAAAATAGAGAAAGACAGTAAGAAATAAATGGAAATTATCAAAAATTGAGAAATAGAAACGAAAGAGATAGGAAGACACTAATCAAAGAAATGGAATAAAGAGAGAGAGAGAGAGATAGAGAGAGAGAGTAGAGAGAGAGAGAGGGAGAGGGAAGGGGAGGCAGGGAGAGAAAAGAGAGAGTGAGAGATAGCAACGATTGTGAGAGAAACAGAGGGAGAGAGAGAGAGAGAGAGAGAGAGAGAGAGAGAGAGAGAGAGAGAGAGAGAGAGAGAGAGAGAGAAATAAATGTTGAGAAATAAAAGAAACATATTTTACGCCTGCGAAGACAATGGCTTTATTGTCGCAAGGAAAATACCAGTAGTAGCAGCTATACAAGTTGCCATGCGGGATCTAAAGTTTTTCAGCTTTTTCTATCTATTAAGATTATAACAAAAACATCTTATAATGCGGTGGTTTATAATTATTTTTGTTTTGTATAACCTTGATATTGCAGCCTCTTTTTTAGCTATACAGCTCACAATGATTTTTTTTTCACTAAAACATTTTTAAACCTGTTAATTAATTTTTCATCTACATTTGTTTGTCCTGCAAAGGATAAAAATGTTTGAAAAGTGTTAATTATTGTAAGTCAGTCATCACTGCATAACTTAACGCAAGTAAGTACAGTGAAAAACAGAACTTTTAGAAGTCAGAAATGACTTAAAAAACTGCGAGGATCAGTAACGTAAATGACACCGCTTATTGGATGTAAAGAAAGCAATTTTTTTAATCCTCGCTTTCTTTTTCTTTTAAAAGCTTTGAATCCACTACCAGGAAAGTCCGTATGATGAACTGGGGGCTGAAGGTGGTGATAATTGTAACAGAAATATATTACAACCAACTGCGCATAACAGGCAGGTTGTCAAAAAATAAATTAGTCACACCTTTAGTCCATGCCATCTTCATTGTTTGTAAAGCTTGTGAAAACAAGATTTTGTAAAGGCCTAGAACACACGTAGATTGTGAATTTTTTTTAAGGTTAGGTCTTGTCTTAAAACTTGAGCAGTAATTTGCGAAAGATATTACTTAAAATTATACTAACCAACATTCTAACTAAAAACTACGACAATCACAAAGCAAGGACGTTAACTAAAAAGAGTAAGAGTATCGTTTATAAATACTGATTAAGTTTTTAGACTTATGAAATATCTAAAATTAAAGTAAAAGATAATCAAAAGAAGTTTTGGTGCGATCAATTTTTAAGTACTTTTATTCTCAGAAAAAGCATCAGAATACTATGTTATTATGGATTTTAAAACAGTTCCTACTATAATTTCGCAATGTTTGTTCAAAAGGGATCTTACCTTACCTTAATTAAAATGTTCTGCCTAAAAGTTTCACTTGTTTTAAGTTTTATCCATCCTAAGCTTTAGCAAAAATATTAATGAATAAAAAATATTTGAATGAAACCTGACAAGAAATGCACTTTTGAGAAAAACGTCATTATTGTTCCGAACAGATTTCACAAAACTATTCAGAGAAAGGTAGATCATATAATTTCATGATATAAGAAATAAGGAGAGATTTTGTTCTTTCCAATTTTATGCACTAGAAATGATTCTAGTTTCCGAGGCATATCAAAGTCATACATGCTAAAGGTTGCCGATATTCTGTTTCAAAACGTGTAGTCTTCCTCTTAAATACTGGGCAATGACGTCAAGCTACGCCCATCAAAAGTTTAATATCAAGAAAGGATCCTGGTCATTGTTATATCTGAGATAATAGTATAAAAAAATATGTAGTCGAATTTGTTTTCTTGCGCTTTAATTATGATAAACATTAACTTTGGATTGCTGACATAAAAAAATAAATGGTCTTTAAATAAGTCACTCAAAATTTTGAATTAGAACAACCATGAGCAAAATTGTCATGCATTTTACAAAGTATCTCGCCATTACACTGCCACAATCTTAGATATTTATTGATTTGGCCAAGATGTTATTGGAATTTTTTATTTTGAATTATTAAGGTAAATTTTACAGAATTTTGACTTGAACAAACTACCACGGCAATGCTTTCCTGGACTATGACTTTTAAATTTTTGTTTTCATTGTTAAAACTGGAGATTTGAACCAAAGTTGTGCAAAAATTTGAAATGTTTACATGTTTCAAAACAATCATAGCCGTTTCACATTATTTGACGTCGTTTTTTCTCACTCCCATATGTCAATTTTAAGTCTGAGCAGCCCATGTGACAATGAGAAATATTGATTATCGGATTTGTCTCCAAGAAAGAGTACAGCATTATAGGATGCTACCAGTTGATTTTGAAGTGTAATTGATGTTCAAAGAAAAAATATTACACCATCTGACATATTCCTCTAATTTTTATAATATGTACCGAGCGCGTCTAGGCACTAAACACGACAAGGACGTGATAACAAAATTAGAGCTTCTAAGATACATGAAGGGCCTGGATTTTTTTATACTGTCGTTCGAAAATCTCTCTCTCTCTCTCTCTCTCTCTCTCTCTCTCTCTCTCTCTCTCTCTCTCTCTCTCTCTCTCTCTCTCTCTCTCTCTCTCTCTCTCTCTCTCTCTCTCTCTCTCTCTCTCTCTCTCTCTCTCTCTCTCTCTGTCTCTATGTGTCTCTTTACATGTATGTGTGTCTTTCTCTCTCTTTGTCCCTGTCTCTCTTTTCTGTCATTCTTTTTCTCTCTAACTTTATTTTGTTCCATTTTCTCCAGGTCTCTCGCTCTCCTTTTGTCTTATCTCTCAGACACGTCTGTTTAATTCTCTGTTTTCTCTCCATCTCCTGCAATTAGTTTCGAGCAAAAGCATTAGCCGGTGAAGCATCTGAAATGCTGTCGCTAATGATTTTTTCTCTCTTCAAAAGTGGCCTGGTAGTAGATTGCCTCTCGTGAACAGAAACCCTTCATAGTCATTTCATTACTTCAAAAGTGTACGGAATAAACTACCTCGGACATTTTGACTTATTTTTTGGAGAGCGGTAATTCAAAAATATTAGATTTGAAAAATTATTAGGAGATCACAAGAAGTATTCAAGTACGCTGCAAGATACTACTTGCCTTCTTCAACATTGCGAGTCAGTTCTTTGTCGCATCATTTGGTGAATGTCAATAGAGTTCTCAAAATAGCAAAAGCTGATATTGAAAATACCTTAGGTAAAATATTTCCCAAAGATTTTTTGCCCTTTTATTTTCTGTGAGACAATATGTGATTGTAGGTAGTGCCTTTATTTCGCAATAAAGTAACTGATTTACATCATTTGATACTGTCACACCCCGCATTATAATTATATTTCTTTACTTCCTTTTTATTAGCAAAGACCATTGGTTAAAAACAGAATAATATCAAAAGCTACATATCAAAAGCGAAAAAGGGTGTTTTTATGATCAAAAAGGTCTCAAGGCAGTATTTAGAGCAGATGGAAAATATCAAAAGTAATACATAAGCAACTAACAGGTATAGACATACATTATGGGTTAAAGTTTAAAAAAATGTAAAAATGAATTTTTCTTACTTAAATAGCAGTGTTCATTTCTTTGTCTTACGTGAAATGTGAACTTCTAATACAATACATGCATTCTTCATGACATAACTAAACGTTGGGGCTACTGTGTAAATATCTATACTACAAAGGGCAAATCCGATTTCTTTTTCCGCTTTCTCCTAAAAAATTATCCAATGAAGAAAAATACAATTTACTGAATCTGGATTTGTCAAGATCAGTAACCCATGCGTTGAAAAAAGGGAGGAAAGCTGTCGATTATCTGGGCGGGAAAATGCTCTTGAAAGTTCTTTATATTTTCATTTTAATTAGGTCCATTGATTTTATTGCCAAATTCGCCTTGATGAACCAATTAACATTTAAATCATACAAATAAAATGTAAACCACTGCTCCCAGCGTTTTCAAAACTTAAAATGCGATAACTATTTTGAAACAAACTATTTTTAAAACAAAAATCTTTATAAAAACATGCATTGTCATACTAATTGAGTGAAAACAGAAAAAAAATTAAATAAAATATTTGACTTCCTCCAGATTAAAGAAAATATTTACATCCAAACAATTATCTTGAAATAGTTCTTTGATTCTTCCACTGGTTTTTGACTAGTGCAGAACACTCTAAGATGTAGCTTGGACAATTTAACATTCTTTTTTTGGTCGTAAATCTGAATTAAGGTCTACATATCTATTTTTCATGAATCTAGATAAAATTAGATTTAATTAGGTTTCTCATCTATTCATTTTTCAATACATATATCTGGAGCAAGACAAACACATAGCTTTTTAGTAGATCGAGATAAGATAACGTTTCTTATGTTTCTTTCTGTGATATTATATCAATCTGAAAAGGCAGGGAATTCGCAGTTTAAGGTATAAATCTAGGATCTGGATTTAAACCTCGAATCTAAATCATGGTAATCTTGAGGGTTTTCTAATCAATGCCTACATTAATTCGTAGTCTGAATCTAGGTCTGGATCAACTTAGGCCGAGGTCTATAATCAAATTTTGATGTAAATAGTCCACAGTCTACATCAACATCTAGATTTAATATAGATATAGATCTGGATCATACCTAGATATAGATGCTATAATTTTGTTCACACTCCATCGCAACATATTTTTCAGTTTAATTCAAACATTTTAATAGATTTCAGACAGAATTTTTTGCAATAATATTATCATAGACTACCTCATCGTGAAAGTATTTGTTTTAAATTTTGATCACAATATTTTTTTATATTAATTTTTATAAATTTTCTGCAACACCTTTAAAGCTGTTTTTGAAATAAAATGATTTTTTTTTTTAATTCCTACCGATTTTCATTTTCGTGATCGATATATCGCAACACATTTCTCAATTCGATCAACGTATTTGAATGGCCTAAACTTCCAACAGTATTTTCTTTCGAAAATCAATTGGATAGTGATCAAATGTGTGTAGATAACTTGATGGTGAAAAAAAATTTTATCATATTTTTTGTACCATTGTGCGTCACATTTCGATAAATTTTTGAATAGAATAAATTATTATTATTTTTTAACCCACACATATTTGAAAGTCCTAAGCGATTTTCGAAGGCGATGCATTTTAAATACTCTTTTGCCACATATCTTTGGAAATTGCGATTGTAACAAACTTTTTGATAATCTATACCAATTTTTTCCTTGAGACAAAAACTTTTTCCAAATTCTAAACACAATTTGCTATTGGAAATCTATTTAGATTTTTTTTTTAATTTCGTCAAATTTCATGAAGATCTAGGTGAAATTTTCAAATGCTACAAATTTTCTAATATCATTTGACAATTTAAAAAAAAACGTGTGGGGAAGATTTTCTGTGCGGAACATTTTTTGAAACTTTTAACGTTTGATCCAAGCCTTTTGATTTCTTGATCGATATAATGCCTGGAGACTCAACATCTAAATCTATCGACAGCACTGTCTCTGAGGAAGAGGTAGTACATTATACCACAGACGTTCTTAATTTATTAGTAGTTGCTGGTCTGCCTCCACACGAATTCACTATAAAGATTTGAATGCCATATAATTATAATAACGAGTTGTGTGGTGAAAGGAACGAGATGTTATGTTATCTAAGTCTCTTCCAATATAGAGATTGCTCGAATTGCATTAGGGCCATACAAAGGGGAAATACACAACATTTTAAGAATATCTCTATATCCTTTTCATACATCCTTTTTCTTTTATGTAACGATAGTTCCCCATCAAACCAAGCTTAGCCTCATTGTAAAAAGAGTCAAGTTATATTGCATTACACTTAGCATCATCAGTTTTTCCCTGGAATGTTGTGTTTAGCATTAAAAGCAGTATGGATAATAAAACCAGATCAGCAGATATGTACCCGGAAGCTTTTCAATCAAACTAACTTACCTCTTTCTTTCCTTCATAATTTGAATCTAACTTACAACTTTGTCTCTTTTATTTTTTGCAATAAAAATGATTTATATAAACTGTTTTCAATTAATCCGTCATTAGTCTTTTTTTTAATTACATATAAGGTTAGCACACAACGTCGAACACGCAGAAGCTTTTCATCTTCAAATCCCGCCCTTCAATTTATATTCTTTTATTCAAATTTTAAATATAATTAAAAAAAAATTTGTAAACCCAAAGACTTGCTCTAAAAGTCTTCTTTTCTTTTCAACGAGCCTCTAAGATAAAACTAATTATCAGGTTGACAAACACTGTAAACTCAGATATAGATACTTTGGAGCAAAATGAAATATATATCTCTGATTAAACAACCTATGTTAATATTAAATCAAGTGAGTTTATCAAAATAGTATGTAAAAATGTTAAAATAAATATGGCATTCTGCGATTACATAGTTAGTATCTACAAAAATAAAAAATAAAAACTATCAGGATCCAGAAATGGGGTTGTGTGGAAAGATAAACTGAATATAGCGCCAGAAACAGGAAGAGTTAGAAAATCAGTGACAAAGACAAAAATCGAGAGATAGAAAGTATGACATATATGTAAAGAAAGTATGAGAGAGAGTCAGAGAATAAAGCTGTGAGGGAGAAAAAAAAAACAAGAGAAAGAGAGAGACAGTAGCACCTAAGACGGTAAATAGCTATCTAAAACGCAAGAGTCGATGCCCTTAAGGAGACGGGTGGTATTTCACTGCGCACATCCTTCAAGCCTGATTAGCCACGAATGGACATCACGACGTGTGGTAGAGACCAGATGGGCTGAAACCAGTATAGATGATCCTTTATACAATTATACCTCAAGTGGGAAAAACGCATAATTATCGTGAAACCATATCCATAAACATATCATAATATCAGATTCTCTTTACTTTGAAAGATGAATTTGATTTCATACAAGCTTGTATATGTCTCATCTGAGTTAACTAATCGAAAAAAGTTGATTTATATGGGGAGAATTACTGTTTTGCGAGAAGTAGCTCCCTTTGATTACAGTAAAAAAGAAAGCTTTTTGGCTCTTAGTGGTGTATATAGTAAGAGAAAAACAAAATGCAACAATCCTCGCAGTTTCCAAAAATAAATACAAAACCTTCAATGAAAAAAGGCAAACTCTATCATTAGCTTCGTCAACAAATCGCTCTTGAAACTGTGACAATTGGCTTTGTTATTCAAGAAATGAAGAAAATTAATGTTCTCTATTCGAGACCGACAAGAGCCCTTAAATCACTTTAGTAGGCCTACGTCTTTGACTAAAGAAAATTGGTTGTCGAAGCGTCAACTCCAGGTTGAGATCTGCCAATACACATACTACTGCTACCCAGACAGTCCATAGATCACACATCGTTACACCATCGGGTTTCTTAATTTTTTTTCTATATCGAATGGTCCGTTATCGTTTATATTTGTTATCATTTTCATTTGTACACTTATCACAATGAAAGCTCGTGCGGTGAATTCTGTTTAGACAGGAGT
The DNA here is from genome assembly GCA_033675545.1 of Elysia crispata. Classification (NCBI taxonomy): domain Eukaryota; kingdom Metazoa; phylum Mollusca; class Gastropoda; family Plakobranchidae; genus Elysia; species Elysia crispata. The sequence continues at coordinate 1,145 of JAWDGP010002819.1, read as the reverse complement.
GAGTAATTCCTCCGCCTTTGTTTGTAAATAATATATATATATATATATATAGATAGATAGATAGATAGATAGATAGATAGATAGATAGATAGATAGATAGATAGATAGATAGATAGATAGATAGATAGATAGATAGATAGATAGATAGATAGATAGATAGATAGATAGATAGATTAATAGGTAAGGAAGGGTCATCGAATTCATGCTCTTCCGTCACAACAGCACCAGAGAAGTAAGGCTGAATGTGAAGACTTTTTCAAATATCGACTGATATAGCAGAGCTCACTTCTTCAAGCGTTACTCTTACTCATCAACAACATATTAAATTGATCGCGTCCTTGCGACTCGGACTTCTTTTCATACTAGAGTGCATTAAGGAGGGACAAAGTGATGAAAAAGCATCTCACACGCTGGTGCAGAGAGGATTAACTCGGAGTGCATACTTTAGATGGACCTCAACCGCGAAGACGAGATCTGGTTGTGTCGTTGAGCTTTAAAGCGGGGCCGACGATTTGTTGAAAAGAAGAAAACTGAATCTAGAATACATCATGACATCTTTTTTTGGGACGCACAATTTGTACTGTTTGTCTACATTTAAGATTCTCTGTCCCTTATTTTTGTGTTTTGCGTTGGACGGTATGTAATCATTTTGGCCAGCATTCTATTTAGATGAAAGTAAGAATGACAAACTTTTAAAAGAAAAGAAAAATATTTTGTTCCGATGAAGTTAATAACTGTCATTCTTGAATTAATCAACCAGATATTATAGTAAATTGCTGCCTACCTCAAGAACCTCAAGAGATCACAACGTGTAACTCTGGCTGAATGTCAGGAGCAAAACAAGTAAAATAAAGTCTTGAACTGAACCATAAAATTATCGGACCCTTCTGGCTGCTTGTCCTTTAGATATATATATATATATATATATATATATATATATATATATATATAAAGGACAACCCCATCCCTATATGTATATATATAGGGATGGGGCAAATGAGAGGGAAAAGGTTATATTAATTAACATATCCAAGGAAAAGGCCATGATTTGAAGGCGCAGTGAAAGGTTTATATCATTTTCAAAATAGATGCTATACAAGAAGATCACTGTCAATTTCTTTAAAGGAATATTTAATGCGTATAGA